>CM075722.1:4203608-4663608 GCA_037974335.1 Prionace glauca
TCACGTGCTCACTGTGTCACCCCAGTCACGTCACTGCCCTCTCTCCCTGTTTTGAATCACGTTCCCCTCCCCTATCTCCTCTGCCCCACCTCTGCCTCGACCTCCCCCTCCTCCACCTCCCCCTCCTCCACCTCACACCCACCTCTATCTCATCGCCCTTCCTATCCCAACGCACCCCCTCCCATTAAACTGTTCCCCTGCTCATTTCCCGACCCCCTCCTTTTCTCCCTCCCTCATCCATTTCTCCCACCTCTCCCTGTCCCTCTACCCCTTCCGTCCTCCCCTTCCCCTTACCCCAGCCCCTGTCCCCACCCCTCCCTCCGTCCCCCCCCCCCCCCCCCCCCCCCACCCCTCCCTCCGTCCCCCCCCCCCCCCCCCCCCCCCCACTCAGGGTTCTGTGGCAGTACCAGAATTTCCGCTGGTTTTGTTGAATCCATTCGGGAATCTGCCTTCAGCTCCGTGTCGAGCTCCAGTTTAGATTCCAATTTGGACTCGGTTTCTGATTCCGAAATTTCCAACAGCTCCGTTGGCCACAGCAGGCGCAGGATTACAGAATTGGGGATGTGGCCATCCAGGGTAATGGGGATCTCGGGAGGGACTGCAGAGGGAGACAGACCCCGTGCCTGTGGAACAGGAACATTCATCAACAACTGACCGGCACTCAGATATTAACACACCGCGCGACATTTAAATATCTAACCCAGCGTTACACATTCCCCACCCACTGGATACTCCCTGAGTGAAACGTAACATTTCCTTTCCAAGAGTGGCAGTCAGCACTGAGAGATCTCAGAATGGCTCACAACCCAATCAGTTACTCAGCAGGACGGTGACCACAGAAAGCATCCTTTCTGGTTGTATCACAGCTCGGTCTGGGCTCCTGCTCTGCCCAAGACCGCGAGGAACTACAAAAGGTCGTGAACGTAGCCCAATCCATCACACAGAGGGGATTAAGGGTTATGGGAAGAAAGCGGGAAAGTGGAACTGAGCAGCGACAGATCAGCCATGATCTTATTGAATGGCGGGGCAGGCTCGAAGGGCTAGATGGCCTACTCCTGCTCCTATTTCTTATGTTCTTAAACCAGCCTCCCGTCCATTGACTCTGTCTACACTTCCCACTGCCTCAGCAAAGCAGCCAATATAATTAAGGACCCCACACACCCCTCAGTACTTATCCTGACAGTGTAGCACTCCCTCAGCACTGACCCTCTGACAGTGCGGCACTCCCTCTGTACTGACCCTCTGACAGTGCGGCACTCCCTCTGTACTGACCCTCTGACAGAGCGGCACTCCCTCGGCACTGACCCTCTGACAGTGCGGCACTCCCTCGGTACTGACCCTCTGACAGTGCGGCACTCCCTCGGCACTGACCCTCTGACAGTGCGGCACTCCCTCAGTACTGACCCTCTGACAGTGCGGCACTCCCCTCAGTACTGACCCTCTGACAGTGCGGCACTCCCTCGGCACTGACCCCTCTGACAGTGCGGCCACTCCCTCGGCACTGACCCTCTGACAGTGCGGCACTCCCTCGGCACTGACCCTCTGACAGTGCGGCACTCCCTCAGCACTGACAAAGAACAAAGAACAAAACAGCACGGGAAACAGGCCCTTCGGCCCAACGAGCCCGCGCCGCCGTCCCATGGTCAGTGACCTATTCATGACTCTAGTCTATGCCTACTGTGTGAGGATCAGGGAGGTCCAATATAGGGACAATTTGTTACCCAATCAATCAGCCTAAAAGCACATTTTTGGGATGTGGGAGGAAACCGGAGCACCCGGAGGAAACCCACGCAACCACGGGGAGAACGCACAAACTCCCACGGACACAGGCCCAACTCCATGTGTCCGCACAGCAACAGAGATAACCTCTGTGCTGCCATGATGCCCTCGAGATGGTAAGTGCCTGTGGATAAAAATTTCATTATTAAAGACTCTATACCCCTGAGACTAAACTGACCCCCAAGCCTACAATGCTTAATAAGGCCTGCTATATCCCCCTATATGCAAACTGCTCATGTGGCTGTCCAAGTGACTCTTGAACAACCCTAGCGTGCCTGCTTCCACCACCTCACTCGGCAGTGCATTCCACATCCCCACTACCCTTTGTGTGAAAAACTGCCCTCTAACATTAGTCTTATATCTAGCCCCCCTCACCCTAAGCCCGTGACCCCTCGTTCTATCCATTTCTAATAGCGGAAAAAGCTTATCACCATCTACTCTATCTGTCCCCTTCATAATCTTATAAACCTCTATCAAATCCCCCCCTCAGCCGACGTCTCTCAAGGGAAAACAGCCCAAGTGCGTTCAATCTTTCCTCGTAAGACAGCCCTTCCATACCAGGCAACATCCTGGTAAATCTCCTCTGCACTCTCTCCAGGATCTCTACATCCTTCCGGTAGTACGGCGACCAGAACTGGACGCAGTACTCCAGGTGAGGCCTAACCAACGTTCTATACAACTGCAACATCAGACTCCTACTCTTATATTCTATACCCCTTCCTATGAAGGCTAACATGCCATACGCTTTCCTCATCACATTCTGCACCTGCACCGACACCTTCAGGGACTTGTGTACCTGCACCCCCAGGTCCCTCTGCGTATCTATACTCCGGATAGTTCTACCTTTTATCATATAACTCCCTTCCACATTATTCCGGCCAAAGTGCATCACCTCGCATTTCTCCGGATTAAATTCCATTTGCCATCTATCTGCCCAATCTACCAGCCTATCGATGTCCTGTTGCATTGCCAGGCACTGCTCCTCAGTACCCGCCAATCCAACCAACTTAGTGTCATCAGCAAATTTGCTGATCACAACCACCTACCCCCTCTTCCAAGTCATTAATATATACTACAAATAGTAGAGGTCCTAGTACCGAGCCCTGCGGCACACCCACTGGTGACAGACCTCCAATTGGAAAAGGAGCCCTCCACTACTACCCGCTGTCTTCTCCTCCCAAGCCAGTTCTTCACCCATCTACATACCTGGCCTTGTATCCCATGAGCCTTCACCTTTTCTATCAGCCTACCGTGAGGGACCTTGTCAAACGCCTTATTGAAATCCATATAGACAACATCAACGGCTTGTCCTTCGTCAACCGTTTTTGTCACCTCTTCAAAAAATTCCAGTAGATTCGTAAGGCACGACCTCCCTGTAACGAAGCCATGCTGCGTATCCCTGATCAGATTGCAGCGCTCCAGATGCTCATACATCCTATCCTTGAGGATCCTCTCCATTATCTTGCCTATAACTGAAGTCAAGCTCACTGGCCTATAGTTCCCTGGGTTATCCCTCTGACCCTTCTTAAACAACGGTACAACATTTGCAATCCGCCAATCCTCTGGGACCTCACCTGTGTCCAAAGAAGAGACAAAGATTTGCGTCAGAGGCCCAGCAATTTCATCCCTCACCTCCCTTAGCAGCCTAGGATAGATGCCATCAGGCCCCGGAGATTTGTCTGTCTTTATAGTGTCTAAAAGTCCCAACACCTCTTCCCTCGTGATGACTATTTCCCTCAACGGATCCTCAAACTTCTCAAGCACAGCAGCAGAGGACTGACCCCTCTCCTGAGTGAATACCGACGCAAAGTATTCATTCAAGATCTCCCCCATTCCCCCAGGCTCCAAGCATAGTTCCCCTCCTCTGTCCCTGAGAGGACCAATGTTCCCTCTAACCATCCTTTTGTTTCTAATATAAGAGTAAAATGCTTTAGGATTTTCCTTAATCCTACCCGCCAAAGCCATTTCGTGGCCCCTTTTTGCCTTTCTGATGCCCCTTTTAAGTTCCCTCCTACATTCTCTGTATTCTTCTAACGCTATCTCTGTCCTCAAATGCCTCGATCTAGTGTACGCTTCCCTCTTTCTCCTGACCAGGTCCTCAATATCCCTACTTACCCACGGCTCTCTAATCCTACCTTTCCCATCCTTCCTCTTGACCGGCACGTCTTTCCTGTAAAGATTGTAGTTTTCCCTTGAGAGACTCCCACATACCCAGCGTCGACCTACCGTTAAATAGCGTACCCCAGTCTGTATCTTTAAGATCCTGCCTAATCCGGCTGTATCTAGCCCTCCCCCAATTTAACACCCTCCCCTTAGGACAGGCTTCATCTTTATCCATTAATATCTTGAACCAGACAGAGTTGTGGTCACTGTTAGCCACATGCTCTCCTACCTCAACGTCAACCACCTGCCCAGGCTCATTCCCCAGAACCAAGTCAAGTATAGCCCCCTCCCTGGTCGGTCTATCCACGTACTGCTCCAGGGATCCTTCCATTACACACTGTACAAATTCCTCCCCGTCAGCACCCTCTGATCTCAGTACATTCCAATCTACCCTGGGGAGATTAAAATCTCCCACTACCACCACCCTATTCTTCCTGCACTTATCTAGAATGTCCCTGCTTATCCCTTCTTCCACAGCCCTCGGGCTGTTGGGCGGTCTGTAGTAAACACCCAGCAGAGTAACATCACCCTTCCTATTCCTCAACTCCACCCATAGCGACTCGATTCCTACATCCTCCGTACCTCCCTCCCTCTGCACTGCTACGATGCAATCCTTAACTAACAACGCCACTCCCCCACCTCTCAGCGACCCACCCCTATCTCGCCTGAAACACTTATACCCAGGAACATTCAACTGCCAATCCTGCCCTTCCTTTAACCAAGTCTCTGTCACCGCCACCACTTCCAACTTCCTTTCAAACATTAATGCCTTCAGTTCATCTGTTTTGCCAGTCACACTCCTGGCATTGAAACACATGCACCGAAGACCCTCAGAAACAATCCGATCCTTCTTCCTACCCTCTGGGCTTACCCTATCCCCAATCCCAGTTCCGTCTACCTCCCCACCCCCCCCTCCATATTAGTTTAAACCCTGCCGATACACACCAGCTAACCTTCCAGCTAAGATATGTATGCCCTTCCCAGTTAACTGTACCCCATCCCTCTTGTATATTAGCCGTTCTTTCATAAAGACTTCCCAGTGGTCTATGAATATAAATCCCTCTGCCCTACACCAATCTTTCAACCAAGCATTTAATTGGATTAGTTCATTATTTCTAGCCCTGCTAGCCCCAGGCACCGGCAGCAGCCCAGAGAACGCCACCCTGGAGGCCCTACATTTCAGCCTGGCCCCCAACTCCCTGAACTGCCTGCGTATGTCCCCCCTGCACTTTGTTCCTACATCCTTCTCTCCTACATGCACTATCACATTCGACTCAGTCCCTCCACCCTTCAAGATTCCCTCTACCCTTTCTGAGATGTCCTGTACCCCAGCTCCAGGGAGGCAGACTACCATCCTGGAGTCCCCGCTTTTGCCCACAGAATCGCCTGTCAATCCCCTTGACATTCCCATCCCCCACCACTATCTCACACCCCTGCACTCTTCACTTTCTGATCTCCCTCCCTTGCCTTCTCTACCCCGACTGTCACCCCCACCCTTGACATTCCGGGGTAATTCATCTGGGGCATTCCTAGTACTTTTCTTTTTGCTCTTCCTAACTGTAACCCAACCATCTATACTTGTAGGTTCTGGTATTAGCTCAGGGTTGCCATTCCTCTCCATTACCTCCTCATTTTCCCTCTAACCGTGCGGCACTCCCTCTGTACTGACCCTCTGACAGTGCGGCACTCCCTCTGTACTGACCCTCTGACAGTGCGGCACTCCCTCTGTACTGACCCTCTGACAGTGCGGCACTCCCTCTGTACTGACCCTCTGACAGTGCGGCACTCCCTCAGTATTGATCCTCTGACAGTGCGGCACTCCCTCAGCACTGACCCTCCGACAGTGCGGCACTCCCTCAGTATTGACCCTCTGACAATGCGGCACTCCCTCAGTACTGACCCTCTGACAGTGCGGCATTCCCTGAGTACTGACCCTCTGACAGTGCGGCACTCCCTCAGTTTCCAGAGTTTAGTGGGGAATCCCTGAATCTCTGAGGTTAGTGCCCTGTTCAGTGAGGATTTGATGACTCAGTCTGGAGAGTTAGGATTCAGGTTCGGGGTCGGGTTCAGGTTACATTAGCATTAGAGTTAGGGTTAAGTTTAGGGTTGGCTTTGGGTTCAGCTTAGGGATTGGGTTAGGGTTAGAATTAGAGTTAGGGTTTGGGTTAGAGTTAGGGTTAGAGTTAGAGTTAGGGTTAGAGTTAGGGTTAGAGTTAGGGTTAGAGTTAGGGTTAGAGTTAGGGTTAGAGTTAGGGTTAGAGTTAGGGTTAGAGTTAGGGTTAGAGTTAGGGTTAGAGTTAGGGTTAGAGTTAGGGTTAGAGTTAGGGTTAGGGTTAGAGTTAGAGTTAGAGTTAGAATTAGGGTTAGGGTTAGAGTTAGGGTTAGAGTTAGGGTTAGAGTTAGGGTTAGAGTTAGGGTTAGGGTTAGAGTTAGGGTTAGAGTTAGGGTTAGAGTTAGGGTTAGAGTTAGGGTTAGAGTTAGGGTTAGAGTTAGGGTTAGAGTTAGGGTTAGAGTTAGGGTTAGGGTTAGAGTTAGGGTTAGAGTTAGGGTTAGAGTTAGGGTTAGAGTTAGGGTTAGAGTTAGGGTTAGAGTTAGAGTTAGGGTTAGAGTTAGGATTAGAGTTAGGGTTAGAGTTAGGGTTAGAGTTAGGGTTAGAGTTAGGGTTAGAGTTAGGGTTAGAGTTAGGGTTAGAGTTCGGGTTAGAGTTAGGATTAGGCTTAGATTTAGAGTTAGGTTAGGGTTAGGGTTAGGGTTAGAGTTAGAGATAGAGTTCGAGATAGGGTTAGAGTTAGAGTTAGAGTTAGGATTAGGGTTAGCGTTAGGGTTAGAGTTTGGGTTAAGGTTAGAGTTAGAACAAAGAACAAAGAACAACACAGCACGGGAAACAGGCCCTTCGGCCCAATGAGCCCGCGCCGCCGTCCCATGGTCAGTGACCTATTCATGACTCTAGTCTATGCCTAATGTGTGAGGATCAGGGAGGTCCAATATAGGGGACAATTTGTTACCCAATCAATCAGCCTAAAAGCACATTTTTGGGATGTGGGAGGAAACCGGAGCACCCGGAGGAAACCCACGCAACCACGGGGAGAACGCGCAAACTCCCACGGACACAGGCCCAAATCCATGTGTCCGCACAGCAACAGAGATAGCCTCTGAGCTGCCATGATGCCCTCGAGATGGTCCAGTTTACGCACACCAACGACATGAAGCAGTAGGCAACTCCCGAAGCAATATCCAAGAGCAGCCCACCACAACCTGCCGCCCGCATGCCCCTTGCTGGACTTAAGTGCCTGTGGATAAAAAATTTTCATTATTAAAAGACTCTATATCCCTGAGGCTAAAACTGACCCCAAGCCTACAATGCTTAGTAAGGCCTGCTATATCCCCCTATATGTAGACCGCTCATGTGGCTGTCCAAGTGACTCTTGAACAACCCTAGCGTGCCTGCTTCCACCACCTTACTCGGCAGTGCATTCCACATCCCCACTACCCTTTGTGTGAAAAACTGCCCTCTAATATTAGTCTTATATCTAGCCCCCCTCACCCTAAGCCCGTGACCCCTCGTTCTATCCATTTCTAGTAGCGGAAAAAGCTTATCACCATCTACTCTATCTGTCCCTTCATAATCTTATAAACCTCTATTAGATCCCCCCTCAGCCGACATCTCTCAAGGGAAAACAGCCCAAGTGCGTTCAATCTTTCCTCGTAAGATAGCCCTTCCATACCAGGCAACATCCTGGTAAATCTCCTCTGCACTCTTTCCAGGATCTCTACATCCTTCCGGTAGTACGGTGACCAGAACTGGACGCAGTACTCCAGGTGAGGCCTAACCAACGTTCTATACAACTGCAACATCAGACTCCTACTCTTATATTCTATACCCCTTCCTATGAAGGCTAACATGCCATACGCTTTCCTCATCACATTCTGCACCTGCACCGACACCTTCAGGGACTTGTGTACCTGCACCCCCAGGTCTCTCTGCGTATCTATACTCCGGATAGTTCTACCTTTTATCATATAACTCCCTTCCACATTATTCCGGCCAAAGTGCATCACCTCGCATTTCTCCGGATTAAATTCCATTTGCCATCTATCTGCCCAATCTACCAGCCTATCTATGTCCTGTTGCATTGCCAGGCACTGCTCCTCAGTACCCGCCAATCCAACCATCTTAGTGTCATCAGCAAATTTGCTGATCACACCACCTACCCCCTCTTCCAAGTCATTAATATATACTACAAATAGTAGAGGTCCTAGTACCGAGCCCTGCGGCACCCCACTGGTGACAGACCTCCAATTGGAAAAGGAGCCCTCCACTACTACCCGCTGTCTCCTCCTCCCAAGCCAGTTCTCCACCCATCTACATACCTGGCCTTGTATCCCATGAGCCTTCACCTTTTCTATCAGCCTACTGTGAGGGACCTTGTCAAACGCCTTACTGAAATCCATATAGACAACATCAACGGCTTGTCCTTCGTCAACCGTTTTTGTCACCTCTTCAAAAAATTCCAATAGATTCGTAAGGCACGACCTCCCTGTAACGAAGCCATGCTGCGTATCCCTGATCAGATTGCAGCGCTCCAGATGCTCATACATCCTATCCTTGAGGATCCTCTCCATTATCTTGCCTATAACTGAAGTCAAGCTCACTGGCCTATAGTTCCCTGGGTTATCTCTCTGACCCTTCTTAAACAACGGTACAACATTTGCAATCCGCCAATCCTCTGGGACCTCACCTGTGTCCAAAGAAGAGACAAAGATTTGCGTCAGAGGCCCAGCATTTTCATCCCTCACCTCCCTTAGCAGCCTGGGATAGATGCCATCAGGCCCCGGAGATTTATCCATCTTTATATTGTCTAAAAGTCCCAACACCTCTTCCCTCGTGATGACTATTTCCCTCAACGGATCCTCAAACTTCTCAAGCACAGCAGCAGAGGACTGACCCCTCTCCTGAGTGAATACCGACGCAAAGTATTCATTCAAGATCTCCCCCATTCCCCCAGGCTCCAAGTATAGTTCCCCTCCTCTGTCCCTGAGAGGACCAATGTTCCCTCTAACCATCTTTTTGTTTCTAATATAGGAGTAAAATGCCTTCGGATTTTCCTTAATCCTACCCGCCAAAGCCATTTCGTGGCCCCTTTTTGCCTTTCTGATGCCCCTTTTAAGTTCTCTCCTACATTCTCTGTAGTCTTCTAACGCTATCTCTGTCCTCAAATGCCTCGATCTAGGGTACGCCTCCCTCTTTCTCCTGACCAGGTCCTCAATATCCCTAGTTACCCACGGCTCTCTAATCCTACCTTTCCCATCCTTCCTCTTGACCGGCACATGTCTTTCCTGTAAAGATTGTAGTTTTCCCTTGAGAGACTCCCACATATCCAGCGTCGACCTACCGTTAAATAGCGTACCCCAGTCCGAATCTTTAAGATCCTGCCTAATCTGGCTGTATCTAGCCCTCCCCCAATTTAACACCCTTCCCTTAGGACAGGCTTCATCTTTATCCATTAATATCTTGAACCAGACAGAGTTGTGGTCACTGTTAGCCACATGCTCTCCTACCTCAACGTCAACCACCTGCCCAGGCTCATTCCCCAGAACCAAGTCCAGTATAGCCCCCTCCCTGGTCGGTCTATCCACGTACTGCTCCAGGGATCCTTCCATTACACACTGTACAAATTCCTCCCCGTCAGCACCCTCTGATCTCAGTACATTCCAATCTACCCTGGGGAGATTAAAATCTCCCACTACCACCACCCTATTCTTCCTGCACTTATCTAGAATGTCCCTGCTTATCCCTTCTTCCACAGCCCTCGGGCTGTTGGGCGGTCTGTAGTACACACCCAACATAGTAACATCTCCCTTCCTATTCCTCAACTCCACCCATAGCAACTCGATTCCTATATCCTCCGTACCTCCCTCCCTCTGCACTGCTACGATGCAATCCTTAACTAACAACGCCACTCCCCCACCTCTCAGCGACCCACCCCTATCTCGCCTGAAACACTTATACCCAGGAACATTCAACTGCCAATCCTGCCCTTCCTTTAACCAAGTCTCTGTCACCGCCACCACTTCCAACTTCCTTTCAAACATTAATGCCTTCAGTTCATCTGTTTTGCCAGTCACACTCCTAGAATTGAAACACATGCACCGAAGACCCTCAGAAACAACCCGATCCTTCTTCCTACCCTCCAGGCTTACCCTATCCCCAATCCCAGTTCCGTCTACCTCCCCACCCCCCCCTCCATATTAGTTTAAACCCTGCCGATACACTCCAGCTAACCTTCCAGCTAAGATATGTATGCCCTTCCCAGTTAACTGTACCCCATCCCTCTTGTATATTTGCCGTTCTTTCATAAAGACTTCCCAGTAGTCTATGAATATAAATCCCTCTGCCCTACACCAATCCTTCAACCAAGCATTTAATTGGATTATTTCATTATTTCTAGCCCTGCTAGCCCCAGGCACCGGCAGCAGCCCAGAGAACGCCACCCTGGAGGTCCTACATTTCAGCCTGGCCCCCAACTCCCTGAACTGCCTGCGTATGTCCCCCCTGCACTTTGTTCCTACATCCTTCTCTCCTACGTGCACTATCACATCAGACTCAGTCCCTCCACCCTTCAAAATTCCCTCTACCCTTTCTGAGACATCCTGTACCCCTGCTCCAGGGAGGCAGACTACCATCCTGGAGTCCCGCTTTTGCCCACAGAATCGCCTGTCGGGTTTGGGTTAGGATTAGGGTTCGAGTTAAAGTTAGAGTTATTGTTCAGGTTAGGGTTATGGTTCGGGTTCAGACTAGGATTAGGGTTAGCGTTCAGCTTCGGTTTCGGGGTAGGGTTAGAGTATTGGAGGTTTTAGAGGTTTACAGCTTGGCCCAACTTGTCCATAACACCCTTTTTTTTAACACCCCTAGGCTGATTCCAATTGCCCGCATTTGGCCCATATCCCTCTATACCCATCATACCCATGTAACAATCTAAATGTTTTTTTGGAGACAAAATTGTATCTGCCTCTACTACTACCTCTGACAGCTTGTTCCAGACACTCACCACCCTCTGTGTGAAAAAATTGCCCCTCTGGACACTTTTGTATCTCTCCCCTCTCACCTTAAACCTATGTCCTTGAGTTTTAGTCTCTCCTATCTTTGGGAAAAAATATTGACGATCTACTTTGTCTATCCTTGACACAGGTTTGAGGTGCTGGGGAGCAGGTACAGAGGAGATGTCGGGGTAAGTTTTTCACTCAGGGGGTGGTGAGTGAGTGGAATCGGCTGCCGTCAGTGGTGATGGAGGCAGATTCAATGAGGTCTTTTAAGTACCTTATTGAGTACATGGGACTTAATAGGATTGAGGGTTATAGGTAAGCCTAGTAGGTACAGATATGATCGGCGCAACTTGTGGGCCAAAGGGCCTGTTTGTGCTGTAGTTTTTCTATGATCCTATGTCCCTCATTATTTTATAGACCTCTATAAGATCACCCCTCAGTCTCCTACACCCCAGAAAAAAAAAGTCCCAGTCTATCCAGCCTCTCCTTATAACGATCAAGTCCCAGTAGCGCCTTAGTAAATCTTTCCTGCACTCTTTCTAGTTTAATAATATCCTTTCTATAATAGGATGACCAGAACTGTACACAGTATTCCAAGTGTTAAGGATCAAGAGCCCCAGGATGTTCCTGGGAATCAATAGATTCCAATGGCCCGACAACATATGTTATGACTCACCTGTCTCTTGTGTTGGAAATCACTGTGGATCTCCCGTGTATAAGCCTGTGTCTGTTTATTGATGTCTCTTTTTACATCCACAGGTGATTGGGTCCGCCTTGTTGGCGTACAAGGGGCATACCCGCGGTGGGTCGTGCGAGGGCTGCTCTTGGATGTTGCTTCGAGAGTTGCCTAGTGCTTCACGTCGTTAGTGTACGTTTAAACTGGACCCACTGACGGGCAACATGACAGCTCAGTGACTATCACTGTTCGCTGTGCGGATACAGGGACCCGGGTCAGATCTCCGACTTGGGCCGGTGTCTGTGGGAGTTTGCACATTCTCCCCGTGCTGGTGTGGGTTTTCTCCGGGTGCTCCGGTTTCCTCCCACACCCCAAAAATGTGCTTTTAGGCTGATTGGTGTTAATAAATTGTCCCTGAATTGGATCTCACTAAATCTGGCGCACATATAATTCCCTAAATTTCCACCCCTTTATTGTGGAGTCCAAGAGACAAAAGTTGTAGGTAGGAGGAGGATTGGAGTGAGGCACTCACTCAGTGTTAACATGGGCAGCGTGGGCTTGTAGGGCCGAAGGGCCTGTTTCCTGTGCTGTGCTGTTCTTTGTTCTTTGTGTGTGTCCTTACGAATGTCTTGTACAACTTCAACAAGACGTCCCAACTCCTGTATTCAGTGTTCTGACCAATGAAACCAAGCATGCTGAATGCCTTCTTCACCACTCTATCCACCTGTGACTCCACTTTCAAGGGTCTTTGAATCTGTACCCCTAGATCTCTTTGTTCTGTAACTCTCCCCAGCTCCCTACCATTAACTGAGTAATTCCTGCCCTGGTTCAATCTACCAAACTGCATCACCCCACGTTTGTCTAAATTAAACTCCATCTGCCATTTGTCAGCCCGCTGGCCCAATTGATTAAGATCTAACTGCAATTGGAGATAACTTTCTTCAGTGTCCAATTGTAGTTAGGGTTCTCAGTGGGGTTAGCGTTCAGGCTAGGGGGTCAGGTTAGGTTTAGGGTTAGGGTTAGTGTTTGCGTTTGTGTTAGGGTTCAGAATAGGGTTAGTGTTAAAGTTCAGGTTAGGATTCGGGTTCAGGTTAGGGTTAAGGTTAGTTGTTAGCATGAGGGTTAAAGTTAGGGTTAGGGTTAGGGTTACGGTTAGGGTAAGGATTAAGGTTAAGATGTAGGTTAGGGTAAGGATGTAGAGATTAGGGTTAGGATTAAGGTTAAGATGTAGAGGTTAGGGTTAGGATGTAGAGATTAGGGTTAGGGTAAGGATGTAGAGATTAGGGTTAGGATTAAGGTTAAGATGTAGAGGTTAGGGTTAGGATGTAGAGATTAGGGTTAGGGTTAGGATGTAGAGATTAGGGTTAGGATTAAGGTTAAAATGTAGAGGTTAGGGTTAGGATGTAGAGATTAGGGTTAGGGTTAAGGTTAAGATGTAGAGATTAGGGTTAGGATGTAGAGATTAGGGTTAGGGTAAGGATGTAGAGATTA
Source organism: Prionace glauca (assembly GCA_037974335.1). NCBI lineage: Eukaryota > Metazoa > Chordata > Chondrichthyes > Carcharhiniformes > Carcharhinidae > Prionace > Prionace glauca. The sequence goes on from CM075722.1 coordinate 4,216,762, forward strand.
GGGTTAGGATTAAGGTTAAGATGTAGAGGTTAGGGTTAGGATGTAGAGATTAGGGTTAGGGTTAGGATGTAGAGATTAGGGTTAGGATTAAGGTTAAGATGTAGAGGTTAGGATTAGGATGTAGAGATTAGGGTTAGGATGTAGAGGTGATCATTTGCCCTTCCCCCCCCCCTCCCCTGGCCTTAACCAAAGGAATCATACTGGCTGGTCCACAATGGTTCTATATTGATACTCACCAGTTTCTCTGTAATAGTGAGTTCGTCCCAGGGTGGCAGCAGGACCAGGGGAGGGAAGAAACCTTTGACGATGTCTGTACATCGATAGTGGCGCCCAATAGCTGGCTTTTCCTCCATCAGCTGCTCGCTGCTGTCCAAAGCATCAGCCTCGGGAATCTGTTCAAATAACACAGGTGGACAGGTCAGAGAAACCCAGCATCCTTCACCGTCTGTCAGTCAGAGATCTAACACCGTGTGCTGGTTCCACCCTCCTCTCTCTCCCCGGCCTGTCAATCGGGGAATTTAATATCCAGCTGTCTCTGCAACAGGAGTGCCAATCAGAATGGTGCAGACAGGAGGAGGCCATTCACCCCCTTGTGCCTGTGCTGGGTCTTTGAAAGAGCAATCTAATCGTACTGTTGCGAAGTTGTGTAATTGTAGATTAGGAGGTAGGAAGTTAGAATTCGGTGTTTGTAACATTGTAAAATGCTTTGCATGGTCCTGTTAAAAGGTGGTGCTTTTTCTGTGCTTAGAGATTTAAAAATGTGAGTACACAGAGAGCCCAAACTGAAACATTTGTAATGAAAGGCCAAGCAGCAGCTTTACCAAGGCAACAAGCTTTTGAATTCAGCCAATCAATTTCAATCAGACACTAAGATACTAAAAACCTATTAAATTTAAATCTGATGGTTTTGACAACCTAGGACCAGTCCTATTGTGGGAAATATTGATATGTCACCACGGGTATAAAAGAAGGCGGCAGGGGAACAAAAAATAAGAGCAACTGTCACCTGCCAAAGCTAATAGCTCTCAACTCAAAGCACCATCTAGATAGCAAAGGTACCAAAGAAGAAAGAAGTTCCAGACAGAAGAATCAACAGACAAGGCCCAGAATATTCCAGAAGATACAAAACCTGGTTGTAATTTAGGGAGTGACTAAATTCTATTTTGTTAATGAGTGGGAATTACATTTATTTGAAGAGCGCACCATTAGAATCTCGTTTCATTTGGGAATAAGGGAATTTCTGAAGGAAATGGCAGAGGTGATAGTGGGTGTCTTGGTGATTATTTACCAAACCTTGCTGGATTCTGGGGAAGTGCCGGAAGATTGGAAAATGGCTAATGTTACGCCGCTGTTTAAAAGAGGTAGCAGGCAAAAGGCAGAGAATTATAGGCCGGTTAGTTTAACATCTGTAGTTGGAAAAATGCTTTAATCCGTCATCAAAGAAGAAATAGCGAGGCACCTGGAAAGGAATGGTTTGATAGAGCAGACACAGCACGGATTCGTTAAGGGGAAGGCGTGTTTGATGAATTTATTGGATTTCTATGAGGATGTGACCTGTGTGGTAGACAGAGGGGAACTGGTAGATGCGGTGTTTCTCGATTTTCAAAAGGCGTTTGATAAGGTGCCGCACAAAGGATTGCTTCAGAAGGTTGGGGGTAAGGTGTTAGCGCAGATAGAGGATTGTTGTCTAATAGGAGGCAGAGAGTTGGTATCAATGGTATCAATATTCTGATTGGCGGATGGTGACTAGTGGAGTGCCCTAGCGATCGGTGTTGGGGCCTCAGCTATTTACCATTTATATAGATGAGCTGGAGGAGGGGGCTGAGTGTAAGGTGACGAAAAGCAAATTGTGCGGAGGGTGTGAAAAGTCTGCAGAGGGATCTGGATAGGCTGAGCAAGTGGGCGAGGACCTGGCAGATGGAGTATAATGTTAGAAAGTGTGAGGTTATCCACTTTGGCAGGAATAATAGTAGGAGGGATTACTATTTAAAGGGTGAAAAGCTGCAGCATGCTACGGTGCAGAGGGACCTGGGGGTTCTTGTGCATGAGTCGCAAAAACCCAGTCTGCAGATGCAGCAGGTGATCAAGAAGGCAAATGGGATGCTGGCCTTCATCGCGAGGGGGATTGAATATAAAAGTAGGGAGGTCTTGCTGCAATTGTGAGGCACTGGTGAGGCCGCAGCTGGAGTACTGTGTGCAGTTTTGGTCGCCGCACTTATGCAAAGATATTTTGGCCTTGGAGGGAGTGCAGAGGAGGTTCACTAGGCTGATACCGGAGATGAGGGGGGTTAGACTATGAAGAGAGACTAAATAGACTGGGTCTGTACTCGCTGGAGTTTAGAAGGATGAGGGGGGATCTTATAGAGACGTATAAGATAATGAAGGGCATGGATAGGGTAGAGGTAGAGAGATTCTTCCCGCTCAGAAAGGATAGCAGGACTAGAGGGCACAGCCTCAAGATAAAGGGGGGGTGCAGTTTAGATCAGAGTTGAGGAGTAACTTCTTCACTCAAAGGGTGGTGAATCTCTGGAATTCTCTGCCCGTTGAAGTGGTGGAGGCTGCCTCGCTAAATATTTTTAAGTCACGGGTGGATGGGTTTTTGATGGACAAGGGGAATTAAAGGTTATGGGGAGAGGGCGGGAATGTGGAACTGATCCAGTTCAGATCAGCCATGATCTTATTGAATAGCGGGACAGGCTCGAAGGGCTAGATGGCCTACTCCTGCTCCTATTTCTTATGTTCTTATGGCCTTATGTTAGGGGGCATGGAGTTGGGGGCAAGGTGTTAGCATGGATAGAGGATTGTTAATAAACATAAATTACTTAAATTAAATATAATAAAAATTGCAGGGCAAGTGATATATTGCGGCTGCAGTATGTGGGAGATAATGAACACCAGTGCGACAGTGGCAAAGTGGTTAGCACTGTACCAAATTCAATTCCCATCTTGGGTCACTGCTTGTGTGGAGTTTGCACATTCTCCCCGTGTCTGCATGGGCTTTCTCTGGGTGCTTCAGTTTCCACCCACAGTCCAAAGATGTGTGGGTTAGGTGGAATGGCCACACTAAATTGCCCCCTAGCGTCAGGGGGACTAGCTAGGTTAAATGCATGGGGTTATGAGGACAGGGCCTGGGTGGGTTTGCGGTCAGTGCAGGCTCAGTGGACCGAATGGCCTCCTTCTGCACTGTAGAGATTCTATGACTAACAGCATCCACATCTGCAGGAAATGTCTCTGAGTTAATGAGCTGGAGTCTGAGCTTCAGACGCTGTGATGTATCAGGGAGTGAGGAAGTTACCTGTTCCAGGAGATAGTCACACACTTGCGCCTCAGATCTGAACTATGGTCAGGGATAGGAGGGTGTGACTGCACAGGGCACTGGGAGCTGTTAGGAAGTAGCAATAGTTTGAAATAATTTGTAGTTTAAAAAGGTGGAACCTGGGTCCAGTTCCATTCTGAAGTGGAGACAGCAGTTTATATAAACAGAATTTTAATGAGGTTTTACAACCCTTGACACATTTTGGGGAAGCTAAATCTAACATTGAGAAAAATTGTGCTGTTGCCTAGCAACAAGGGTCCAAAGACAGGAAGCCACGGAGACAGAACAGCAATTTTTAGTTCAATCGGAGAACATGCTGTAAGGTGAAGGGAGTGGTTTAAACCTGGCTAACCGGGTGAGTATACTAGCCCATCGCTCAGGAAAACAAGTCTAAGAACCTTGCTCTAAAGTTAAAGGGACACTGAGCGTGGAGTGAGGCTGGATCTCACAGGAGATTCCAAGTTATCGGCTGATCACTGGGAGAGGGAACTGCCGTGAACTGGTCTGAGAGGAGAAGGAGAAAGGTCCCAAAAAAACCTATAGGTTAAACCAAAGGAAAAGAACAGACACAGAGAAATGGGGGCAGAGAGAGAGAGAGCGACATACACACACACACACACACACACACACACAGAGACATAAGAACATAAGAAATAGGAGCAGGAGTAGGCCATCTGGCCCTTCGAGCCTGCCCCGCCATTCAATAAGATCATGGCTGATCTGTCGTGACTCAGCTCCACCTTCCCGCCCTCTCCCCATAACCCTTAATCCCCTCTCTTATCAAAAACCCATCAACCCGTTTCTTAAAAATATTTAACGAGGCAGCCTCCACCACTTCAACGGGCAGAGAATTCCAGAGATTCACCACCCTTTGAGTGAAGAAGTTCCTCCTCAACTCTGTTCTAAACCGCCCCCCCTTTATCTTGAGGCTGTGCCCCCTAGTCCTACTGTCTTTTTTGAGCGGGAAGAGTCTCTCCACCTCTATCCTATCCACAGAGATGGAGACAATGACAAGCAGAGAGACAGAGACATATACACAGACGGACACAGAGACAGAAATGATGACAGGTAGAGAGAGACAGGGACTCACTCAGAGATAGACAGACAGGGACATGCACAAACACACACACACACACACACACACACAGAGGCAGACAGTGAAAGGTGCAGAGTTACAGACACATACACACACACACACACAGAGTCAGTGACAGGTACGGAATTACAGGGACACACAGAGAGACAGACAGACAGGGACACACACAGAGATAGACATACAGAGACAGAAAGACTCAGTGCATTCCCATCACTGGAGACAGATCATTTTCTCATTGATAGATTGTGTCCCCAGGAGCCCTTCTGTTCATCTGGGGGTTCCCACCAAATGGGCCCCTGCTACTGCCACCCCACCCGATCCCAACCCCACCCCAGCCTGCCCCAGAATGCCTCTTCCCCCACCACTGTCTCCCCACCGTTTCAGAGAGAGGTATGAGCTGAGACTGACCTCTATTCTGGGTGTCTCAGCATAGTAGAGTTGCATGTATTTCCTGAATCCTTCCTCACGGATTTCCTTGCTAAGCAGAGGTTTCTTCTTTCTCTTCAACTCCCCACGCTGGATCAGAAGGATCTCCTCATCCCTCGCAGCCAGTGAAGCAAAGGCCTACAGTCGGGGGCGGGGTAGAGGCAGAGATCAGACACAGAGCAACACCATCAGCTGCAAGATCCCGTCCCAGCCACCTGTCACAGGGAAGAATTACTCTCCAATCACTCTTCTGAAAGTTTGGGTGGCACGGTAGCACAGTGGTTAGCACTGCAGTTTCATAGCTCCAGGGTCCTGGGTTCGATTCCCGGCTCGGGTCACTGTCTGTGTGGAGTTTGCACATTCTCCCCGTGTCTGCGTGGGTTTCCTTCGGGTGCTCCAGTTTCCTCCCACAGTCCAAAGATGTGCGGGTTAGGTTAAAAAATTGTCCCTTAGCATCCTGGGATGTGTAGGTTAGAGGGATTAGTGGGTAAATATGTAGGGATATGGGGATAGGGCCTGGATGGGATTGTGTTTGGTGCAGAGTTGATGGGCCGAAGGGCCTCTTTCTGCACTGTAGGGTTCTATGATGCTATAGCATCTTGAAATCTTTGCCATATCACTGTGCTGCTTAATCATTTCAGATCCGAGGGGGACACTGGGAACTCTACCAACCTGTCCTGATTGCTGACATTCTTCAGGAACCTCCTCTGTTCTCTTTCTATAGTTCTTGTATCTTCAGTGAAGAGCAGGGCCCAGAATTGTCCACAACTCCCAGTGAAGACCTACCAGTGATTTCGGAAGCTCTAGTTCACCAGTATGGTGTCCCACAGAATATCCCCATATACCCAGGAGAGAGCAGTCACATCGTGCCACAAAATTGTTACAGTACTGGAGGCCATTCAGCCCATTGTCTCTGCACTGACTCTTCAAATGAGAAACCCTCTGAGCACCATTCTCTCAGGATTTCCCCCACAACCCTACACACTCTTCCTTTTCCCTGATTTTGAATGTTCTGATTGAAGATATCACTCAGGCGGTGAATTCCAGATCTAATCTTTCTCTCAATGTTAACAAAACAAAGGAAATAGTCATCGACTTCAGGAAGTGTAGAACATGCCCCTGTCTACATCAACAAAGTAGAAAGGATCGAGACCTTCAAGATTTTAGGTGTCCAGATCACCAACAACCTGTCCTGGTGCCCCCCATGCCGACACTATAGTTAAGAAAGCCCCACCAACGTCTCTACTTTCTCAGAAGACTAAGGAAATTTGGCATGTCCGCTACGACTCTCACCAACTTTTACAGATGCCCCATAGAAAGCATCCTTTCTGGTTGTATCACAGCTTGGTCTGGGCTCCTGCTCTGCCCAAGACCGCAAGGAACTACAAAAGATCGTGAATGTAGCCCAACCCATCACGCAAACCAGCCTCCCATCCATTGACTCTGTCTACACTTCCCACTGCCTCGGCAAAGCAGCCGGCATAATCAAGGACACCACGCACCCCGGACATTCTCTCTTCCACCTTCTTCCTCAGAGGAAAAGACACAAAAGTCTGAGGACATGTACCAACTGACTCAGGGATAGCTCTTTCAAAGAACAAAGAAGAACAAAGAACGAAATCAGCCCGGGAAACCGGCCCTTCGGCCCAACGAGCCCGCGCCGCCATCTCAACACCACCAGTCCCCCTCTCCACCCATGACCCTTATCTATGCTAATGGCATTCCACATTGAGGGAAACTGATTTAGGGACAATTTGTTACACCAATCAGCCTAACAGCACATCTTTGGGCTGTGGGAGGAAACCGGAGCTCCCGGAGAAAACCCACGCAAGCATGGGGAGAATGTGCAAACTCCCACAGACACCGGCCCAAATCCATGTGTCTGCACAGCAAACAGTGATAGTCACTGAGCTGTCGTGTTGCCCTGCTGCCATCAAACTTCTGAATGGAAAAAATGCTGGAAAATCTCAGCAGGTCTGGCAGCCTCTGCAAGGAGAGAAAAGAGCTGATGTTTCCAGTCCAGGTGATCCTTTGTCAAAGCGAAAAGGCATTGAAGGCATGAAATCTGTCTTCTATATCTCCCACATTCTATGCCTTTTAGCTTTGACAAAGGGTCATCTGGGTGAGCTCCTTTCTCTCCTTACAGACGCTGCCAGACCCGCTAAAATTTTCCAGCATTTTCTCTTTTGGTTCCAGATTCCAGGATCTGCAGTAATTTGCTTTTATCCAGACTTCTGAATGGACCTAACTTGGATCAAGTTGATCTTTCTCCACACCCTAGCTATGACTGTAATGCTACATTCTGCACTCTCTCTTTTCCTTCTCTATGAACAGTATGCTCTGTTTGTATGGTGCGCAAGAAACACTACTTTTCATTGTATACTAATACATGTGACAATAATAAATCAAATCAAATCATATTAACTGTTCGCTGCGTGAAAATGTTTTCTCTAATATCACTTTTACTTATTTTGCTTTTTTTGCTAATGGTTTGAAATCTGTGCCCTCTGGCTCTCTATCCTTCCACCACATAGTCATAGAGGTTTACAGCATGAAAACAGGACCTTCAGCCCAACTTGTCCATGTCATCCTTTTTTTTTTAAACCCCCAAACTAATCCCAATTTGTCTGCATTTGGCCCATTCCCTTCTATACCCATCGTACCCATGTAAATACTGATGAGAAATATTCATTTAGGATCTTAAATTCATTTAGGACTCTTAAATCGGCCTCGCAGGTGGAGGAGGTGGTCAAGAAGGCGTATGGTGTACTGGCCTTCATTAATCGAGGGATTGAGTTTAGGAGTCGGGAGGTAATGCTGCAACTTTACAGGACCCTCGTCAGGCCTCATTTGGAGTACTGTGCGCAGTTCTGGTCGCCTCACTATAGGAAAGACGTAGAAGCTATTGAAAGGGTGCAGAGGAGATTTACAAGGATGTTGCCTAGACTGGGAGGCATGCCTCATGAAGATAGGTTGAGGGAGCTGGGACTCTTTTCCCTGGAGAGGCGAAGGTTGAGAGAAGTTTATAAAATGTTGAGAGGAATAGATAGGGTGGACTCTCAGAGGCTATTTCCCCGGGTTGAAATGGTCGCTACGAGAGGACACAGATTTAAGGTGCGGGGAGGGAAGTACAGAGGTGATGTTAGGGGTAAGTTTTTCACTCAGAGGGTGGTGAGTGAATGGAATCGGCTGCCGTCGTCGGTGGTGGAGGCGAACTCGCTGGGGTCTTTTAAAAGACTTCTGGATGAGTATATGGGGTTTAATGGGATTGGGGGTTATAGATAGGTCTATAGATTGGTGGGGTTGATGTGATCGGCGCAACTCGAGGGCCGAAGGGCCTGTTTGTGCTGTAATGTTCTATGTTCTATGTTCTATCTCACCCATCTCTTGTGGATCCGCACATAGATGACCTTGTTGATTTTTAGAGGCCCTACTCTCTCCCTTGTTACCCTTTTGCCCTTTATGTATTTGTAGAAGCTCTTTGGATTCTCCTTTGCCTTATCTGCCAAAATAATTTTGTGTCCCCTTTTTGCCCTCCTGATTTCTCTCTTAACTCTGCTCCTACACCCCCTCTACTCTTCAAGGAATTCACTAGATCCCAGCTGCCTACGCATGTCATGTGCCTCTTTCTTCTTCTTGACCAGGGCCTCAATATCCCGAGTCATCCAGGGTTCCCAACTGCTCCCAGCCTTGTCCTTCACTCCAAGAGGAATGTGTTCACCCTGAACCCTGGTTAACACGCTTCTGAAAGCATGCCACTTACCAGATGTCCCTTTGCCTTCCCACAGACTCCCCCAATTAAAGTTCCTGCTGCTACCATCAAAATTAGTCTTATCCCAGTTTAGAATTTTAACTTTTGGGACAGACCTATCATTTTCCATAGCTATCTTAAACCTAATAGAATTATGGTCACTGGTCTCAAAGTGATCCCTCACTAACACTCTTGTCACCTGCCCTTCCTTATTTCCCAAGAGGAGGTCAAGTTTCTCCCATTCTCTAATCAGGCCATCCACATACTGAATAAAAAATTCCTCCTGAATACACTCATCAAATTTCTCTCCATCCAACCCTCTAATACAATGTTTCCAACATTGAACCAGTCAATGTTGGAAACAGTCTCTCCCTATCTCTTGTCCAGACCCCTTATTATTTTGAACACCTCTATCTGAAGCCTCTCAGCCTCCTCTTCTCCAAGGAGGACTGAGCCAAAATTCACACAGCTGAAGTTCCTCATCAATATTCATAGCCACACAGAATCACCACAGCGCAGGAAGAAAACCATCGAGTCTGCACTGACTCTCCGACAGCACATCTTACCCGGGCCCTATCCCTGTAACCCCAGATATTTACCCCACAAATCCCCCCCCCTAACCTACATGTCTTGTGACACTGAGACAGAACTTAGCACAGCCAATCCACCTAATCTGCACATCTTTGAACTGTGGGAGGAAATCCATGCAGACACAGTGAGGACGTGCAAACTCCAAGGCTGGAGTTGAACCTGGGTCCCTGGCGCTGAGAGGCAGCAGTGCTAACCCACTGTGCCACCCCGCGTGGATTGATGGACATTCTTTACAATTACCTCCTTTAATTGTTCCTGTTTCTTCATCGATGCTTCATCTGGCTCATAAGACACTTCCTCAGGTTTCGAGCTAAGAGTAGGACGCACAAATACAATTAAATACACAAAAACTATAGAAATATAATTAAAACCTCAGATGTCTCAAATGGAGTGAGCTTTCTGGCCATCAACTGAAGGACTTTCACGCTGGGAGGTGATGGCATGGTGGTATTATTGTTAGTCGGTTCATTCAGAAACTCAGCTCGTGTGCTGGGGACCCTGGTTCGAATCCCGCCACGGCAGATGTTGGAATGTGAATTCGATTTTTTTTAAAAATCTGGAATTAAGAATCTACTGATGACAACGAAACTATTCTCGATTGCTGGAAAAAGCCATCTGTCAGTATTGACTGGAGTGGGAATGAGGGGGATAACACTTTACTGGTTGGAGTCAGACCTGGTACAGAGGAAGATGGCTGTGGTGGTTGGAGGTCAATCATCTCAGCTCCGGGTCATCTCTGCAGGAGTCCCTCGGGGTTAGTGTTCTCGGCCCAACCATCTTCAGTGACCTTCCCTCCATCGTAAGGTCAGGAACGGGGATGGTCGTGGATGATTGCACAATGTTCAGCATCGTTCGACACTCCTCAGATACTGAAGCCCTCCATGTGGAAATGCAGCAAGATCTGGACAATATCCAGGCTTGTGCTGACCAGTGGCTGTAACATTCACACCACACATCTAATGGTGCAACCATCACTGAATCCCCTCCCGGGAGTTACCATTGACCAGGAACTGAACTTACTAGCATATAAATATTGTGGCCACCAGAGCAGGTCAGAGGCTGGGAATCCTGCAATGGTGGTGGAGGCGAACTCGCTGGGGTCTTTTAAAAGATTTCTGGATGAGTATATGGGGTTTAATGGGATTGGGGGTTATAGATAGGTCTATAGATTGGTGGGGTTGATGTGATCGGCGCAACTCGAGGGCCGAAGGGCCTGTTTGTGCTGTAATGTTCTATGTTCTATGAGTAACTCACCTCCTGACTCCTCAAAACCTGTCCACCAGTATGATGGAATACTCCCCACTTGCCTAGATGGGTGCAGTTACAGTACACTGGCTAGAAAAGAGAGATTTCTATTCTCTGGATTATTACTCACTCGCTTCCAGGTTACGGGACCAGTAACATAAATACCAGATTAGTTACCCAGCCAGTGTGCTGTCCCTGCTCAACCTCCTGTCAATGACATTTCTTTTCCTACCTGTTGAATGCATGAGCTCCTGTCAAACGCTGAGCATCTTCAGCTGAAAGTGAATCGAGAACAGCGGCGGAAATGGGAATTGTCCGATCAGTCACCGGTTCACTAACATCTCGACATGCTAACTAACCAGAAAGGAAAGAGTCATTACCAACACAACACCAGGACTCAGAGAATGTATCGAACACCATACCTATCCTGGGCGTGTTTGATGGGGGGACAGTGTAGAGGGAGCTTTACTCTGTATCTAACCCCGTGCTGTACCTGTCCTGGGAGTGTTTGATGGGGGGACAGTGTAGAGGGAGCTTTACTCTGTATCTAACCCCGTGCTGTACCTGTCCTGGGAGTGATTGATGGGGGGACAGTGTAGAGGGAGCTTTACTCTGTATCTAACCCCGTGCTATACCTGTCCTGGGAGTGTTTGATGGGGGGACAGTGTAGAGGGAGCTTTACTCTGTATCTAACCCCGTGCTGTACCTGTCCTGGGAGTGTTTGATGGGGGGACAGTGTAGAGGGAGCTTTACTCTGTATCTAACCCCGTGCTATACCTGTCCTGGGAGTGTTTGATGGGGGACAGTGTAGAGGGAGCTTTACTCTGTATCTAACCCCGTGCTGTACCTGTCCTGGGAGTGTTTGATGGGGGGACAGTGTAGAGGGAGCTTTACTCTGTATCTAACCCCGTGCTGTACCTGTCCTGGGAGTGTTTGATGGGGACAGTGTAGAGGGAGCTTTACTCTGTATCTAACCCCGTGCTGTACCTGTCCTGGGAGTGTTTGATGGGGGGACAGTGTAGAGGGAGCTTTACTCTGTATCTAACCCCGCGCTATACCTGTCCTGGGAGAGTTTGATGGGGGACAGTGTAGAGGGAGCTTTACTCTGTATCTAACCCCGTGCTGTACCTGTCCTGGGAGTGTTTGATGGGGGGACAGTGTAGAGGGAGCTTTACTCTGTATCTAACCCCGTGCTGTACCTGTCCTGGGAGTGTTTGATGGGGGGACAGTGTAGAGGGAGCTTTACTCTGTATCGAACCTTGTGCTGTACCTGTCCTGGGAGTGTTTGATAGGGGGACAGTGTAGAGGGAGCTTTACTCTATATCTAACCCTGTGCTGTACCTGTCCTGGGAGTGTTTGATAGGGGGACAGTGTAGAGGGAGCTTTACTCTATATCTAACCCCGTGCTGTACCTGTCCTGGGAGTGTTTGATGGGGGACAGTGTAGAGGGAGCTTTACTCTGTATCTAACCCCATGCTGTACCTGTCCTGGGACTGTTTGATGGGAACAGTGTAGAGGGAGCTTTACTCTGTATCTAACCCTGTGCTGTACCTGTCCTGGGAGTGTTTGATGGGAACAGTGTAGAGGGAGCTTTACTCTGTATCTAACCCTGTGCTGTACCTGTCCTGGGAGTGTTTGATGGGAACAGTGTAGAGGGAGCTTTACTCTGTATCTAACCCTATGCTGTACCTGTCCTGGGAGTGTTTGATGGGGGACAGTGTAGAGGGAGCTTTACTCTGTATCTAACCCCGTGCTGTACCTGTCCTGGGAGTGTTTGATGGGGACAGTGTAGAGGGAGCTTTACTCTGTATCTAACCCCGTGCTGTACCTGTCCTGGGAGTGTTTGATGAGGGACAGTATAGAGGGAGCTTTACTCTGTATCTAACCCCGTGCTGTACCTGTCCTGGGAGTGTTTGATGGGAACAGTGTCGAGGGAGCTTTACTCTGTATCTAACTCTGTGCTGTACCTGTCCTGGGAGTGTTTGATGGGAACAGTGTAGAGGGAGCTTTACTCTGTATCTAACCCCATGCTGTACCTGTCCTGGGAGTGTTTGATGAGGGGACAGTGTAGAGCGAGCTTTACTCTGTATCTAACCCTGTTCTGTCCCTGTCCTGGGAGTGTTTGATGGGGGACAGTATAGAGGGAACTTTACTCTGTATCTAACCCCATGCTGTACCTGTCCTGGGAGTGTTTGATGAGGGACAGTATAGAGGGAGCTTTACTCTGTATCTAACCCTGTTCTGTCCCTGTCCTGGGAGTGTTTGATGGGGGACAGTATAGAGGGAACTTTACTCTGTATCTAACCCCATGCTGTACCTGTCCTGGGAGTGTTTGATGAGGGACAGTATAGAGGGAGCTTTACTCTGTATCTAACCCCGTGCTGTACCTGTCCTGGGAGTGTTTGATGGGAACAGTGTAGAGGGAGCTTTACTCTGTGTCTAACTCTGTGCTGTACCTGTCCTGGGAGTGTTTGATGGGAACAGTGTAGAGGGAGCTTTACTCTGTATCTAACCCCGTGCTGTCCCTGTCCTGGGAGTGTTTGATGGGGACAGTGTAGAGGGAGCTTTACTCTGTATCTAACCCCATGCTGTACCTGTCCTGGGAGTGTTTGATGAGGGGACAGTGTAGAGCGAGCTTTACTCTGTATCTAACCCTGTTCTGTCCCTGTCCTGGGAGTGTTTGATGGGGGACAGTATAGAGGGAACTTTACTCTGTATCTAATCCCATGCTGTACCTGTCCTGGGAGTGTTTGATGAGGGACAGTATAGAGGGAGCTTTACTCTGTATCTAACCCCGTGCTGTAACTGTCCTGGGAGTGTTTGATGGGGGACAGTGTAGAGGGAGCTTTACTCTGTATCTAACCCTGTGCTGTACCTGTCCTGGGAGTGTTTGATGGGGAACTTCTAAAGGGTGGTAGGAAACAACAGATGGTAAGATCAAAGGCCCACAAAGCAGACAGTGTTTGTGTGTGTGTATGTGTATGTATGTGTGTATGTGTGTGTGTATGTGTGTGTGTATGTGTATGTATGTGTGTATGTATGTGTGTATGTATGTGTGTATGTGTGTGCGTGTGGTGGCTGGTAAAATCTCAACAGAGACACAGGGAGAACACACCGATAGTGACCCAAGCCAGGAATCGAACCACGGTTCCTGGCGACGAGGCAGCAATGCTAACCACTGAGCCACTGTGCTGCCCAAAGGTGTTAAAACATTCCTCTGATATAAGTGTGTTTTTTTTTGTTTCCTTATTTTAATAAACGTTTAACTTTAAATCTTCACAATGAGTTGCCCCCGATTTCAGAAAACCTCCTCATAATACACATATTGCAAAACCATTCTGGCAGCTGTTTCAAGTTTCCCATTTGGGGTTTTGGGCAGCTCAGTACTCAGCATCTGCCATGCCATTGCAGAATACGCACACATGCCACATCACACATTTACACACACTCGGTACAGTACTCATACTCGGAGGAGCTGCTGCTGGGTCAGGTACTCTGCATTGCTCATGAGGTACAAGTTGCGTTCAATTCCCAACAGCAGGTTCCCGACATCGTTGCAAAATGAGATGCTGTTAGCTACGGCCTTCAGGTGGATGATTCTGTGAAAGAAGAATCAATAATTTAAATATAAGAGGATCCATGGATTCCAACCCTCATGCACAAATTACCCCGAGACCAACAAGTGAAAAGGGGAAGAGGTGTTTGGAGAAAGATCTGAGTCTATATTGTGATGGTTGCCTCGTGCTGCAGGTGAACCCTGTACCAATGGTTTGAAATACTCTTCACTCCATCCCTCCTGCATGGTGGATCTTAGTTCTAGGGTACCTGTCTCCCTCCCCTCTCTCTGATAACACCACTGCCTCACAGCGGCAGGATCCCGGGTTCGATTCCCAGGTTGGGTCACTGTCTGTGGGAGTTTGCACATTCTCCCTGTGTCTGCGTGGGTTTCCTCCGGGTGCTCCGGCTTCCTCCCACAATCTGAAAGACATGCTGGTTTGGTGCTTTGGCCGTGCTAAATTCTCCCTCAGGGTACTCGAACAGGCGCCAGAGTGTGGGGACTAGGGGATTATCAGAGTACCTTCATTGCTGTGTTAATGTAAGCCCTCTTGTAACTCTAACAAATAAACTTTAAACTTAACCAGACTAACCTTGTTCTGGGACCCTTGTTGTTTGTCATTTTCATAAATGACCTGGATGAGGAAGTGGAGGGATGGGTAAGTAAGTTCGCTGATGACACCAAGGTCGGTGGTGTTGTGGATGGTCTGGAAGGATGGCAAAAGTTGCAGCAGGACATAAATAGGATGCAGGACTGGGCGGAGAAGTGGCAGATGGACTTCAACGCGGATAAATGCGTAGTCGTCCATTTTGGCAGAACCAACGGGATGAACGAGTACACTATCAAGGGCAGAAGTCTGAGTAGTGTTGAAGAGCAGAAGAATCTAGGGGTCCGGGTCCACAGGACTCTTAAATCGGCCTCGCAGATGGAGGAGGTGGTCAAGAAGGCGTATGGTGTACTGGCCTTCATTAATCGAGGGATTGAGTTTAGGAGTCGGGAGGTAATGCTGCAACTTTATAAGACCCTTGTCAGGCCTCATTTAGAGTATTGTGCGTAGTTCTGGTCGTCTCACTATAGGAAAGATGTAGAAGCTATTGAGAGGGTACAGAGGAGATTTACAAGGATGTTGCCTGGACTGGGAGGCATGCCTTATGAAGTTAGGTTGAGGAAGCTGGGACTCTTTTCCCTGGAGAGACGAAGGTTGAGAGGC
Organism: Prionace glauca; assembly: GCA_037974335.1. Taxonomy (NCBI): domain Eukaryota; kingdom Metazoa; phylum Chordata; class Chondrichthyes; order Carcharhiniformes; family Carcharhinidae; genus Prionace; species Prionace glauca. Next base: position 4,231,953 of record CM075722.1, read on the forward strand.
GACCTGATAGAAGTTTACAAAATGTTGAGAGGAATAGATAGGGTGGACTCTCAGAGGCTATTTCCCCGGGTTGAAATGGTCGCTACGAGAGGACACAGATTTAAGGTGCGGGGAGGGAAGTACAGAGGTGATGTTAGGGGTAAGTTTTTCACTCAGAGGGTGGTGAGTGAATGGAATCGGCTGCCGTCGTCGGTGGTGGAGGCGAACTCGCTGGGGTCTTTTAAAAGACTTCTGGATGAGTATATGGGGTTTAATGAGATTGAGGGTTATAGATAGGTCTGTAGGTTGGTAGGTGTTGATGTGATCAGCGCAACTCGTGGGCCAAAGGGCCTGTTTGTGCTGTAGTGTTCTATGTTCTATGTTAACCCACACTCATGCAATCCTGGATAGGGAGAATATACAACAAAATATCCAAAGAGCTTCTACAAATACAGAAAGGGCAAAAGAGTAACAAGGGAGAGAGTAGGGCCTCTTAAGGACTAACAAGGTCATCTATGAGTGGATCCACAAGAGCTGGCTGAGATCCTAAATGAATATTTCTCATCAGTTTTTACTGTAGAGAAAAGCATGGATGTTAGGAAACTTGGGGAATTAAATATTGATGTCTTGAGGAATGTGCATATTACAGAGAAGGAGGTGCTGGAAGTCTTAAAGTGCAGTCTTTTTCAAACTGGAGGCCTGTGACCAGCGGTGTGCCTCAGGGATCAGTGCTGGGCCCTCTGTTATTTGTCATTTATATTAATGATTTGGATGAGAATGTAGGAGGCATGGTTAGTAAGTTTCCAGATGACACCAGGATTGGTGGCATAATGGACAGTGAAGAAAGTTATCTCGAATTGCAAAGAGATTTTGATAAATTGGGCCAGTGGGCTGATGAATGGCAGATAGAGTTTAATTTAGACAAATGCGAGGAGATGCATTTTGGGAGATTGAACCAGGGCAGGACTTACTCAGTTAATGGTAGGGAGTTGGGGTGAGGTAATTTAGGGAGTGAGTTTCAGAACTGAAGTCACGGTCACCGGTGGGGATTAAAATCAAGCCTCTTTATAAGTAGATGAGTGCAAACCTCAGAGGAGGCCAGTGAGATTGGAGAGGGTTACAGAGATAAGGAGGGGGCAAAGCGGTGGAGAGATTGGTGAAGAGTGATTAGAAACTTAAAACTGAGTGTTTGATGCACCAGCTGGCAGTGTGGGGGGAATGGGGGGCAGTGTGGGTCAGGGAGCACAGGGATGGGGGGAATAGAACATAGAACATTACAGAGCAGAACAGGCCCTTCGGCCCACGATGTTGCGCCGACCAGTTTTTTAAAAAAAAACACTGACCCACTAATCTAAACCAATCCCTTTTCGTCCATAAACCTATCCACAGATCTCTTAAACGCCCCCAAACTAGGCGCATTTACAACCGCAGCAGGCAGGGCATTCCAATCCCTCACCACCCTCTGGGTAAAGAACCTACCCCTGACATCCGTCCTATAACTACCCCCCCTTAATTTAAAGTCGTGCCCCCTCGTGCTAGCTTTCTCCATCCTAGGAAAAAGGCTATCACTATCCACACTATCTAAACCTCTAATCATCTTATATGTTTCAATAAGATCCCCTCTTAGCCTCCTTCTTTCCAGCGAAAACAACCCCAAATCCCTCAGTCTCTCCTCATAGGACCTCCCCTCCATACCAGGCAACATCCTGGTAAACCTCCTCTGCACCCTCTCCAAAGCCTCCACATCCTTCCTGTAATGTGGGGACCAGAACTGCACACAGTACTCCAAGTGCGGCCGCACCAGAGTTGTGTACAGTTGCAACATGACGCTGCGACTCCTAAATTCAAACCCCCTACCAATAAACGCCAAGACACCGTATGCCTTCTTAACAACCTTATCTACTTGATTCCCAACTTTCAGGGATCTATGTACACATACACCTAGATCCCTCTGCTCCTCCACACTATTCAAAGTCCTCCCGTTAGCCCTATACTCAACACATCTGTTATTCCTACCGAAATGAATTACCTCACACTTCTCTGCATTAAACTCCATCCGCCACCTCGCAGCCCAGCTCTGCAACCTGTCTAAGTCTTCCTGCAAACTATGACACCCTTCCTTACAATCTACCACACCTCCGACTTTGGTGTCATCAGCAAACTTACTAATCCACCCAACTATACCCTCATCCAGATCATTAATAAAAATTACAAACAGCAGTGGCCCCAAAACAGATCCCTCAGGCACACCACTCATAACCGAACTCCATGACGAATATTCACCATCAACCACCACCCTCTGTCTCCTATCTGCTAGCCAATTCCTGATCCAAGTACCTAGATCACCCCAATCCCATACATCTGCATTTTCTGCAGAAGCCTACCATGGTGAACCTTATCAAACGCCCTACTAAAGTCCATATATACCACGTCAACTGCCTTACCGCTATCCACCTCTTTGGTCACATTCTCAAAGAACTCAATAAGGTTAGTAAGGCACGACCTACCCGCTACAAAACCATGCTGACTGTCTCTAATCATTCATTATTCTCCAAATAACTATAAATCCTGTCTCTAATAATCCTTTCTAAAACCTTGCCCACAACAGAAGTGAGACTCACCGGTCTATAATTCCCGGGGAAGTCTCTGTTCCCCTTCTTAAACAATGGGACAATATTCGCTGTCCTCCAATCTTCCGGTACTATACCAGAGACCAACAATGACCTGAAGATCAGAGCCAGAGGCTCTGCAATCACCTCTCTAGCCTCCCAGAGAATCCTAGGGTAAATCCCATCCGGACCAGGGGACTTATCTATCTTCAAGCCCTCTAGAATATCCAGCACATCCTCGGTATCAACTGCAATACTTTCTATTTTACATCCCTGCACCCCAGTGTCCTCCTCAGCTACATTCATGTCCCCCAGCGTGAACACCAAAGAGAAATATTGGTTCAATGCCTCTCCAATCTCTTCCGGTTCCACACACAACTTCCCTCTACTGTCTGTAACTGGCCCTAATCTTGCCCTAACCAACCTTCTGTTCTTGACATACCTATAGAACGCCTTAGGATTCTCCTTAATCCTATCAGCCAAAGTCATCTCATGTCCTCTTTTAGCCCTTCTTAGCTCCCTCTTCAACTCCCTCCTAGCCAATCTAAAGCTTTCTAATGCACTACCTGAGCCCTCAAGCCTCATCCGAACATAAGCCTCCTTTTTCTTCCTAATCAACAAATCAACTTTTTTAGTGCACCACGGTTCCGTAGCCCTACCAAATCCTCCTTGCCTGACAGGGACATACCTATCACAGACCCGCAGTAGCTGCTCCATGAAAAAATTCCACATTTCGGACGTTCCCAGTCCCTGTAATCTCCTAGACCAACCTATGCTTCCCAATTCTCTCCTAATAGCCTCATAATTACCCTTCCCCCAGCTGAAACTACTGACCCGAGGTTCATGCCTATCCCTTTCCATCACTAAGGCGAACGTAACCAAATTGTGGTCACTGTCACCAAAATGCACACCAACTTCCAAGTCTAGCACCTGGTCTGGCTCATTACCCAGCACCAAATCCAATATAGCCTCACCTCTAGTTGGCCTATCTACATACTGAGTCAAAAAACCTTCCTGCACACTTTGAACAAAAACTGACCCCTCTAACGAGCTAGAGCTATAGCAATTCCAATCAATATTAGTAAAGTTAAAGTCTCCCATGACAATTACCCTATTACTTTCAATCCTAAACAGGATCGTCTCCGCAATCCTTTCCTCAACCTCTCTAGAACTTTTTGGAGGTCTATAAAAGACTCCCAACAGGGTGACCTCTCCTCTCCTATTTCTAATCTCCGCCCATACTACCTCAACAGACAAGTCCTCATCAAACTTCCTCTCTGCCACTGTGATATAGCCCTTGACCAATAATTCTACCCCACCTCCCCTTCTACCTCCTTCTCTGCTCCGACTAAAACATTTGTACCTCGGGACCTGCAACATCCATTCCTGCCCCTGCTCTATCCATGTCTCTGAAATGGCCACAACATCGAAGTCCCAGGTACTGATCCACGTTGCAAGTTCATCCACTTTATTGCAAATATCCTCGCATTAAAGTATACGCATTTCAAACCCTGCTCCGCCCCACCCCCACAATGCTGTGTATTGCAGTCCCCATCTATGCCCCCCTCACTTTCACCCCCTCGACTCAGGATCCCACCCCCCCCTCTGAATCAGTTTAAACCACTCCGCATAACCTTCACAAATTTACCCCCCAGGATATTTGTTCCCCTCTAGTTCAGGTGTAAACCATCACTCTTATAGAGGTCCCACCTTCCCCAGAATGAGCCCCAATTGCTCAAGTACTTGAACCCCTCCCTCCTGCATCATCCCCTCAGCCACAAGTTCAAACTTTCCCTCTCTAAACTATTCCGTGGCACAGGCAAGAGTCCAGAGATAACCACTCTGTTTGTCTTGGCCTTTAGCTTCCACCCCAACTCCATGAATCTCTGCTTAATATCCCCTTCCCTTAGCCTCCCTATGTCATGTGTCCCCACATGAATTATAACTTGGGGTTGATCTCTCTCTCCCCTAAGAGTCTTGAATATCCTCTCTGGGGGGCAGTGTGGGTCAGGGAGCACAGGATGTGGGGGTGGGGGGAATGGGGGGCAGTGTGGGTCAGGGAGCACAGGATGTGGGGGTGGGGGGAATGGGGGGCAGTGTGGGTCAGGGAGCACAGGATGTGGGGGTGGGGGGAATGGGGGGCAGTGTGGGTCAGGGAGCACAGGATGTGGGGGTGGGGGGAATGGGGGGCAGTGTGGGTCAGGGAGCACAGGATGTGGGGGTGGGGGGAATGGGGGGCAGTGTGGGTCAGGGAGCACAGGATGTGTGGGTGGGGGGAATGGGGGGCAGTGTGGGTCAGGGAGCACAGGGGGTGGGGGAAACGGGGGGGCAATGTAGGTCAGGGAGCACAGGGGGTGGGGGGGACGGGGGGGCAATGTGGGTCAGGGAGCACAGGATGTGGGGGTGGGGGGAATGGGGGGGCAGTGTGGGTCAGGGAGCACAGGGGGTGGGGGAAACAAGGGGGCAATGTGGGTCAGTGAGTACAGGGGGTGGGGGGAATGGGGGGCAGTGTGGGTCAGGGAGCACAGGGGGTGGGGGAAACAAGGGGGCAATGTGGGTCAGTGAGTACAGGGGGTGGGGGGAATGGGGGGCAGTGTGGGTCAGGGAGCACAGGGGGTGGGGGAAACAAGGGGGCAATGTGGGTCAGTGAGTACAGGGGGTGGGGGGAATGGGGGGCAGTGTGGGTCAGTGAGCACAGGGGGTGGGGGGAATGGGGGGCAATGTGGGTCAGTGAGTACAGGGGGTGGGGGAATGGGGGGCAGTGTGGGTCAGTGAGTACAGGGGGTGGGGGGAATGGGGGGCAGTGAGGGTCAGTGAGTACAGGGGGTGGGGGGAAATGGGGGGCAGTGTGGGTCAGTGAGTACAGGGGGTGGGGGGAATGGGGGGCAGTGTGGGTCAGTGAGTACAGGGGGTGGGGGGAATGGAGGGCAGTGTGGGTCAGTGAGTACAGGGGGTGGTGGGAATGGGGGGGCAGTGTGGGTCATTGAGTACAGGGGGTGGGGGAAAAATGTGGGTCAGGGAGCACGGGGGGTGGGGGGGATGGGGGGGCAATGTGGGTCAGGGAGCACAGGGGGTGGGGGGGATGGGGGGGCAATGTGGGTCAGGGAGCACAGGGGGTGGGGGAAACAGGGGGGTCAGTGTGGATCAGTGAGTAAGGGGGTGGGGGGAATGAGGGGGCAGTGTGGGTCAGTGAATACAGGGGGTGGGGGGAATGGGGGGCAGTGTGGGTCAGTGAGTACTGGGGGTGGGGGGAATGGGGGGCAGTGTGGGTCAGTGAATACAGGGGGTGGGGGGAATGGGGGGCAGTGTGGGTCAGTGAATACAGGGGGTGGGGGGAATGGGGGGCAGTGTGGGTCAGTGAATACAGGGGGTGGGGGGAATGGGGGGCAGTGTGGGTCAGTGAATACAGGGGGTGGGGGGAATGAGGGGGCAGTGTGGGTCAGTGAATACAGGGGGTGGGGGGAATGGGGGGACAGTGTGGGTCAGTGAGTACAGGGGTGGGGGGAATGGGGGGCAGTGTGGGTCAGTGAGTACAGGGGGTGGGGGGAATGGGGGGCAGTGTGGGTCAGTGAGTACAGGGGGTGGGGGGGAATGGGGGACAGTGTGGGTCAGTGAGTACAGAGGGTGGGGGGAATGGGGGGCAGTGTGGGTCAGTGAGTACAGGGGGTGGGGGGGAATGGGGGGCAGTGTGGGTCAGTGAGTACAGGGGGTGGGGGGGAATGGGGGACAGTATGGGTCAGTGAGTACAGGGGGTGGGGGGGAATGGGGGACAGTGTGGGTCAGTGAGTACAGGGGGTGGGGGGGAATGGGGGGCAATGTGGGTCAGTGAGTACAGGGGGTGGGGGGGAATGGGGGGCAATGTGGGTCAGTGAGTACAGGGGGTGGGGGGGAATGGGGGACAGTGTGGGTCAGTGAGTACAGGGGGTGGGGGGGGAATGGGGGACAGTGTGGGTCAGTGAGTACAGAGGGTGGGGGGAATGGGGGGCAGTGTGGGTCAGTGAGTACAGGGGGTGGGGGGGAATGGGGGGCAGTGTGGGTCAGTGAGCACAGGGGGTGGGGGGGAATGGGGGGCAGTGTGGGTCAGTGAGCACAGGGGGTGGGGGAAATGGGTGGCAGTGTGGGTCAGTGAGCACAGGGGGTGGGGGGAATGGGGGGCAGTGTGGGTCAGTGAGTACAGGGGGTGGGGGGGAATGGGGGTCAGTGTGGGTCAGTGAGTACAGGGGGTGGGGGGAATGGGGTCAGTGAGCACAGGGGGTGGGGGGAATGGGGGGCAGTGTGGGTCAGTGAGTACAGGGGGTGGGGGAAATGGGTGGCAGTGTGAGTCAGTGAGTACAGGGGGTGGGGGGAATGGGGTCAGTGAGCACAGGGGGTGGGGGGAATGGGGGGCAGTGTGGGTCAGTGAGCACAGGGGGTGGGGGAGACGGGGGGGGCAGTGTGGGTCAGTGAGTACAGGGGGTGGGGGAGACGGGGGGGGCAGTGTGGGTCAGTGAGTACAGGGGGTGGGGGGAATGGGGGTCAGTGAGCACAGGGGGTGGGGGGAATGGGGATCAGTGTGCACAGGGGGTGGGGGGGAACAAGGGGGCAGTGTGGGTCAGTGAGCACAGGGGGTGGGGGTGAACGGGGTGGCAGTGTGGGTCAGTGAGTACAGGGGGTGGGGGGGGCAGTGTGGGTCAGTGAGCACAGGGGGTGGGGGGGAACGGGGGGCAGTGTGGGTCAGTGAGTACAGGGGGTGGGGGGGCAGTGTGGGTCAGTGAGCACAGGGGGTGGGGGTAACGGGGGGGCAGTGTGGGTCAGTGAGTACAGGGGGTGGGGGGGCAGTGTGGGTCAGTGAGCACAGGGGGTGGGGGGGAACGGGGGGGTCAGTGAGCACAGGGGGTGGGGGGAATGGGGGTCAGTGAGTAAAGGGGTGGGGGGAAATGGGGGTCAGTGAGCACAGGGGGTTGGGGGGAACGGTGGGGGCAGTGTGGGTCAGTGAGTACAGGGGGTGAACATAGAACATTACAGCACAAACAGGCCCTTCGGCCCTCGAGTTGCGCCGATCACATCAACCCCACCAATCTATAGACCTATCTATAACCCCCAATCCCATTAAACCCCATATACTCATCCAGAAGTCTTTTAAAAGACCCCAGCGAGTTCGCCTCCACCACCAACGACGGCAGCCGATTCCATTCACTCACCACCCTCTGAGTGAAAAACTTACCCCTAACATCACCTCTGTACTTCCCTCCCCGCACCTTAAATCTGTGTCCTCTCGTAGCGACCATTTCAACCTGGGGAAATAGCCTCTGAGAGTCCACCCTATCCATTCCTCTCAACATTTTATAAACTTCTATCAGGTCGCCTCTCAACCTTCGCCTCTCCAGGGAAAAGAGTCCCAGCTCCCTCAACCTATCTTCATAAGGCATGCCTCCCAGTCCAGGCAACATCCTTGTAAATCTCCTCTGCACCCTTTCAATAGCTTCTACGTCTTTCCTATAGTGAGGCGACCAGAACTGCGCACAGTACTCCAAATGAGGCCTGACAAGGGTCCTGTAAAGTTGCAGCATTACCTCCCGACTCCTAAACTCAATCCCTCGATTAATGAAGAGTGGGGGGAATGGGGGGCAGTGTGGGTCAGTGAGTACAGGGGGTGGGGGGAATGGGGGGCAGTGTGGGTCAGTGAGTACAGTGGGTGGGGGGGAATGGGGGGCAGTGTGGGTCAGTGAGTACAGGGGATGGGGGGCAGTGTGGGTCAGTGAGTACAGGGGGTGGGGGGAATGGGGGGCAGTGTGGGTCAGTGAGTACAGGGGGTGGGGGGGAATGGGGGGCAGTGTGGGTCAGTGAGTACAGGGGGTGGGGGGGAATGGGGGGCAGTGTGGGTCAGTGAGCACAGGGGGTGGGGGGGAATGGGGGGCAGTGTGGGTCAGTGAGCACAGGGGGTGGGGGGGAATGGGGGGCAGTGTGGGTCAGTGAGTACAGGGGGTGGGGGGGAATGGGGGGCAGTGTGGGTCAGTGAGTACAGGGGGTGGGGGGGAATGGGGGGCAGTGTGGGTCAGTGAGCACAGGGGGTGGTGGGGAATGGGGGGCAGTGTGGGTCAGTGAGTACAGGGGGTGGGGGGAATGGGGGGCAGTGTGGGTCAGTGAGTACAGGGGGTGGGGGGGAATGGGGGGCAGTGTGGGTCAGTGAGCACAGGGGGTGGGGGGGAATGGGGGGCAGTGTGGGTCAGTGAGTACAGCGGGTGGGGGGAATGGGGGGCAGTGTGGGTCAGTGAGCACAGGGGGTGGGGGGGAATGGGGGGCAGTGTGGGTCAGTGAGTACAGGGGGTGGGGGGAATGGGGGGCAGTGTGGGTCAGTGAGTACAGGGGGAGGGGGGGAATGGGGGGCAGTGTGGGTCAGTGAGTACAGGGGGTGGGGGGGAATGGGGGGCAGTGTGGGTCAGTGAGCACAGGGGGTGGGGGAGAATGGGGGGCAGTGTGGGTCAGTGAGTACAGGGGGTGGGGGGAATGGGGGGCAGTGTGGGTCAGTGAGTACAGGGGGTGGGGGGGAATGGGGGGCAGTGTGGGTCAGTGAGTACAGGGGGTGGGGGGAATGGGGGGCAGTGTGGGTCAGGGAGTACAGGGGGCGGGGGGAATGGGGGGCAGTGTGGGTCAGTGAGTACAGGGGGTGGGGGGGAATGGGGGGCAGTGTGGGTCAGTGAGTACAGGGGGTGGGGGGGCAGTGTGGGTCAGTGAGTACAGGGGGTGGGGGAATGGGGGGCAGTGTGGGTCAGTGAGCACAGGGGGTGGGGGGGAACGGGGGGGCAGTGTGGGTCAGTGAGTACAGGGGGTGGGGGGAATGGGGGGCAGTGTGGGTCAGTGAGTACAGGGGGTGGGGGGAATGGGGGGCAGTGTGGGTCAGTGAGCACAGTGGGTGGGGGAATGGGGGGCAGTGTGGGTCAGTGAGTACAGGGGGTGGGGGGAATGGGGGGCAGTGTGGGTCAGTGAGTACAGGGGCTGGGGGGGAATGGGGGGCAGTGTGGGTCAGTGAGTACAGGGGGTGGGGGGGAATGGGGGGCAGTGTGGGTCAGTGAGCACAGGGGGTGGTGGGGAATGGGGGGCAGTGTGGGTCAGTGAGTACAGGGGGTGGGGGGAATGGGGGGCAGTGTGGGTCAGTGAGTACAGGGGGTGGGGGGGAATGGGGGGCAGTGTGGGTCAGTGAGTACAGGGGGTGGGGGGGAATGGGGGGCAGTGTGGGTCAGTGAGTACAGGGGGTGGGGGGAATGGGGGGCAGTGTGGGTCAGTGAGTACAGGGGGTGGGGGGGAATGGGGGGCAGTGTGGGTCAGTGAGCACAGGGGGTGGGGGGGAATGGGGGGCAGTGTGGGTCAGTGAGTACAGCGGGTGGGGGGAATGGGGGGCAGTGTGGGTCAGTGAGCACAGGGGGTGGGGGGGAATGGGGGGCAGTGTGGGTCAGTGAGTACAGGGGGTGGGGGGAATGGGGGGCAGTGTGGGTCAGTGAGTACAGGGGGAGGGGGGGGAATGGGGGGCAGTGTGGGTCAGTGAGTACAGGGGGTGGGGGGGAATGGGGGGCAGTGTGGGTCAGTGAGCACAGGGGGTGGGGGGGAATGGGGGGCAGTGTGGGTCAGTGAGTACAGGGGGTGGGGGGAATGGGGGGCAGTGTGGGTCAGTGAGTACAGGGGGTGGGGGGGAATGGGGGGCAGTGTGGGTCAGTGAGTACAGGGGGTGGGGGGAATGGGGGGCAGTGTGGGTCAGTGAGTACAGGGGGCAGGGGGAATGGGGGGCAGTGTGGGTCAGGGAGTACAGGGGGCGGGGGGAATGGGGGGCAGTGTGGGTCAGTGAGTACAGGGGGTGGGGGGGAATGGGGGGCAGTGTGGGTCAGTGAGCACAGGGGGTGGGGGGGAATGGGGGGCAGTGTGGGTCAGTGAGTACAGGGGGTGGGGGGAATGGGGGTCAGTGAGTACAGGGGGTGGGGGGAATGGGGGGCAGTGTGGGTCAGTGAGCACAGGGGGTGGGGGGAATGGGGGGCAGTGTGGGTCAGTGAGCACAGGGGGTGGGGGGAATGGGGGGCAGTGTGGGTCAGTGAGTACAGGGGGTGGGGGGAATGGGGGGCAGTGTGGGTCAGTGAGCACAGGGGGTGGGGGGAATGGGGGGCAGTGTGGGTCAGTGAGTACAGGGGGTGGGGGGAATGGGGGGCAGTGTGGGTCAGTGAGCACAGGGGGTGGGGGGAATGGGGGGCAGTGTGGGTCAGTGAGTACAGGGGGTGGGGGGAATGGGGGGCAGTGTGGGTCAGTGAGTACAGGGGGTGGGGGGAATGGGGGGCAGTGTGGCTCAGTGAGCACAGGGGGTGGGGGGAATGTGGGGCAGTGTGGGTCAGTGAGTACAGGGGGTGGGGGGAATGGGGGTCAGTGAGCACAGGGGGTGGGGGGAATGGGGGTCAGTGAGCACGGGGGTGGGGGGAATGGGGTCAGTGAGCACAGGGAGTGGGGGTAATGGGGGTCAGTGAGCACAGGGGGTGGGGGGAATGGGGGTCAGTGAGCACAGGGGGTGGGGGGAATGGGGGTCAGTGAGCACAGGGGGTGGGGGGAATGGGGGTCAGTGAGCACAGGGGGTGGGGGAAATGGGGGTCAGTGAGCACAGGGGGTGGGGGGAATGGGGGTCAGTGAGTAAGGGGGTGGGGGGGAATGGGGGTCAGTGAGCACAGGGGGTGGGGGGGAACAAGGGGGCAGTGTGGGTCAGTGAGCACAGGGGGTGGGGGGGAACAAGGGGGCAGTGTGGGTCAGTGAGTACAGGGGGTGGGGGGAATGGGGGGCAGTGTGGGTCAGTGAGCACAGGGGGTGGGGGGAATGGGGGGCAGTGTGGGTCAGTGAGCACAGGGGGTGGGGGGAATGGGGGGCAGTGTGGGTCAGTGAGTACAGGGGGTGGGGGGAATGGGGGGCAGTGTGGGTCAGTGAGCACAGTGGGTGGGGGAATGGGGGGCAGTGTGGGTCAGTGAGCACAGGGGGTGGGGGGGAACAAGGGGGCAGTGTGGGTCAGTGAGTACAGGGGGTGGGGGGAATGGGGGGCAGTGTGGGTCAGTGAGTACAGGGGGTGGGGGGAATGGGGGGCAGTGTGGGTCAGTGAGTACAGGGGGTGGGGGGAATGGGGGGCAGTGTGGGTCAGTGAGCACAGGGGGTGGGGGGAATGTGGGGCAGTGTGGGTCAGTGAGTACAGGGGGTGGGGGGAATGGGGGTCAGTGAGCACAGGGGGTGGGGGGAATGGGGGTCAGTGAGCACGGGGGTGGGGGGAATGGGGTCAGTGAGCACAGGGAGTGGGGGTAATAGGGGTCAGTGAGCACAGGGGGTGGGGGGAATGGGGGTCCGTGAGCACAGGGGGTGGGGGTGAACGGGGGGCAGTGTGGGTCAGTGAGTACAGGGGGTGGGGGGGCAGTGTGGGTCAGTGAGTACAGGGGGTGGGGGAATGGGGGGCAGTGTGGGTCAGTGAGCACAGGGGGTGGGGGGGAACGGGGGGGCAGTGTGGGTCAGTGAGTACAGGGGGTGGGGGGAATGGGGGGCAGTGTGGGTCAGTGAGTACAGGGGGTGGGGGGAATGGGGGGCAGTGTGGGTCAGTGAGCACAGTGGGTGGGGGAATGGGGGGCAGTGTGGGTCAGTGAGCACAGGGGGTGGGGGGGAACAAGGGGGCAGTGTGGGTCAGTGAGCACAGGGGGTGGGGGGGAACGGGGGGGGCAGTGTGGGTCAGTGAGCACAGGGGGTGGGGGGGAATGGGGGGCAGTGTGGGTCAGTGAGGACAGGGGGTGGGGGGGAACGGGGGGCAGTGTGGGTCAGTGAGCACAGGGGGTGGGGGGGAACGGGGGGGGCAGTGTGGGTCAGTGAGTACAGGGGGTGGGGGGAATGGGCGGCAGTGTGGGTCAGTGAGTACAGGGGCTGGGGGGGGCAGTGTGGGTCAGTGAGCACAGGGGGTGGGAGGGAATGGGGGGACAGTGTGGGTCAGTGAGTACAGGGGGTGGGAGGGAATGGGGGGACAGTGTGGGTCAGTGAGCACAGGGGGTGGGGGGGGCAGTGTGGGTCAGTGAGCACAGGGGGTGGAAGGGAATGGGGGGACAGTGTGGGTCAGTGAGTACAGGGGGTGGGAGGGAATGGGGGGACAGTGTGGGTCAGTGAGTACAGGGGGTGGGATGGAATGGGGGGGCAGTGTGGGTCAGTGAGCACAGGGGGTGGGAGGGAATGGGGGGACAGTGTGGGTCAGTGAGTACAGGGGGTGGGAGGGAATGGGGGGGCAGTGTGGGTCAGTGAGTACGGGGGGTGGGGGGAATGGGGGGCAGTGTGGGTCAGTGAGTACAGGGGGTGGGAGGGAATAGGGGGGCAGTGTGGGTCAGTGAGTACAGGGGGTGGGAGGGAATAGGGGGCAGTGTGGGTCAGTGAGTACAGGGGGTGGGGGGGGGGCAGTGTGGGTCAGTGAGCACAGGGGGTGGGGGGGGGGGCAGTGTGGGTCAGTGAGCACAGGGGGTGGGGCACATATGCGCTGTACAGTTACAAAGAAGGAAGCAAATTCCAGCACAGGAACAGGCCCTCTGGCCCTCCAATCCTGCAGTGACCGTGCTGCCCGAGTGAACTAAAACCCCTTACCCTTCCATGGATCATATCCTCGATTGAACCTTAGAGATTTACAGCATGGAAACAGGCCCTTCGGCCCAACTTGTCCATGCCGCCCTTTTTTAAAACCCCTAAGCTGATCCCAATTGCCCGCTTGTGGCCCATGTTCCTCGATACTTATCTTACCCATCTAACTGTCTAAATGCTTTTTAAAAGTAAAATTGTACCGGCCTCTACTACTACCTCTGGCAGCTTGTTCCAGACACTCACCACCCTCTGTGTGAAAAAATTGCCCCTCTGGACACTTTTATATCTCTCCCCTCTCACTTTAAACCTGTGCTAAACCTCAGTGACTCTATGACTCTAAGTAGTTAGCTAGTTTTAGACTCCCCTATCTTTGGGGAAAAGATATTGACTATCTGGCTGATCTGTGCCCTCATTATTTTATAGACCTCTGTAAGATCACCCCTCAGCCTCCTACCCTCCAGAGAAAAAAGTCCCAGTCTATCCAGCCTCTCCTTATAACTCAATCCATCAAGTCCCAGTACCATCCTTGTAAATCTTTTCATAGAACATAGAAAACTACAGCACAAACAGGCTCTTTGGCCCACAAGTTGCGCCGATCATATCTGTACCTACTAGGCTTACCTATAACTCTCAATCCTATTAAGTCCCATGTATTCAATAAGCTACTTAAAAGACCTCATTGAATCCGCCTCCACCACCACTGACGGCAGCCGATTCCACTCACTCACCACCTTCTGAGTGAAAAACATACCCCTGGGGGCACAGCCTCAAGATAAAGGGGGGGCGGTTTAGAACAGAGTTGAGGAGGAACTTCTTCACTCAAAGGGTGGTGAATCTCTGGAATTCTCTGCCCGTTGAAGTGGTGGAGGCTGCCTCGCTAAATATTTTTAAGAAACGGGTTGATGGGTTTTTGATAAGAGAGGGGATTAAGGGTTATGGGGAGAGGGCCGGAAGGTGGAACCGAGACACAACAGATCAGCCATGATCTTATTGAATGGCGGGGCAGGCTCGAAGGGCCAGATGGCCTACTCCTGCTCCTATTTCTTATGTTCTTATGTTCTTATCTCCTCTGTACCTGTTCCCCAGCACCTCAAACCTGCGCCTGTTTTCTAGTTTAATAATACCCTTTCTATAATAGGGTGACCTGAACTGGACACAGTTCTTTAAATAGCGTGATGTGCAGGGCTCTGGGGGAAGACATAGAAACTAAATCAGGAGGAGGCCACTCGGCCCTTCCAGCCTGCTCCACCATTCACTTTGATCATGGCTGATCATCGAATTCAATATCCTGACCCCCCCACCCCCACCCCACCACCACCACCACCCCACCCGCCCCCCCCATATCCCTCGATCCCTTTAGCCCCGAGAGCAAAATCTAATTTATTTGTGAAATCACACACCATTTTGGCCTCAGCTACTTTCTGTGGGAGTGAATGCCACACATTCACCATCCTCTGGGTGAAGAAGTTTCTCCCCACCTCAGTTCTAAAAGATTTGCTCCTTATCCCCAAACTCTGACCCCTAGTTCTGGACTCTCCCCCACCATCGGGAACATTCTTTCTGAATCTACCCTGTCTAACCCTGTTAGAATTTTAGAAGTTCCTTTGCGATCCCCTCTCACTGGCACTAATTGGATAGCTCTTCCAAAGAGCAAGCACACACACGATGGGCTGAATAGCCTTGTTCTCTGTTATCTTTGGACAACACCGTTCACACTGAAAGTCCTTTAAAACTCCACACTAGTGTCTCCTTTAATAAACCAGCCCCCCCTGGACATAAACTCTGCTGCTACTGTTTGTGGAATCGTGAGAAAGAATCTGTTTATGTTTACGTCTTTCTACGCTCATCAGTTAAACCCAGCTTGTTAACTCTGTGGACCATGGACGTCAGAACAGAGATAACTGGTCTGAAACATCTTGTAGTACGCTGATAGGAGAGGGTCCCAAAAATAGGTATGAGGTTATTGACAAGTCATGTTGCAGCTTTATAGAACCTTAGTTAGGCCACACTTGGAATATAGTATTCAATTCTGATCGCCATACTACCAGAAGGCTTTGGAGAGGGTACAGAAAAGATTTACCAGGATGTTGCCCCTGGTATGGAGGGCATTAGCTGTGAGGAGAGGTTGGAGAAACTTGGTTTGTTCTCACTGGAACGATGGAGGTTGAGGGGAGACCTGATAGAAGTCTACAAGATTGTGAGAGACATGGACAGAGTGGATAATCAGAAGCTTTCTCCCAGGGTGGAAGAGTCAATTACTACGGGGGGCACAGGTTTAAGGTGAGGGGCAAGGTTTAAAGGAGATGTACGAGGTGAGATTTTTTACACAGAGGGTGGTGGGTGCCTGGAACTCACTGCCAGGGGAGGGAGTGGAAGCAGATACAAATGTGAGTTTTAAGGGGTGTCTTGACAAAGACATGAACAGGGTGGAAATGGAGGGATATGATTCCCAGAAGTGTAGGGGGTTTTAGATTTAGGGGATGGCACGGTAGCACAGTGGTTAGCACTGCTGTTTCCCAGCTCCAGGGATCTTGAGGTTTGATTCTTGGCTTGGGTCATTCTCTGTGCGGTTTGCACATTCTCCCCATGTCTGTGTGGGTTTCCGCTGGGTGCTCCGGTTTCTTCCCGCAGTCTGAATGACGTGCTGGTTAGGTGGATTGACTAGAACAGGCACCAGAGTGTGGTGAGTAGGGAAATTTCACAGTAACTTCATTGCAGTGTTAATGTAAGCCTTACTTGGGACTAATAAATTAAACTTTAAACGTTAGTTCAGTGGGCAGTGCAGGCTTGGAGGGCTGAAGGGCCTGTTCCTGTGCTGTAATTTTCTTTGTTCTTTGAATGAGGATGCTTATAAAATTAGTTCAGCAAGAAACAGTACAGCTTATATAGAATAACACAGTATATACAGCACAGACACAGCTCATTCAGACTAACATCCCCATCTCAGGCAATTTCGTTACACAAAATGAAGAATGTAAAAGCATTGGAGAGAGTCCAGAAAAAACATATCAGGAAAGTAATTCTAAGGGTACAGAACTCCAGTTATGGAGTTAGATTGGAGAATTTCAGATTGCTTTCTTTCCAGAAGGTGGAAAGAAGGTGTATTTGAGGTGTCCAAAAACAAATAGGTTATACAAAGAACAAAAGAACAAAGAACGAAACAGCACGGGAAACAGGCCCTTCGGCCCAACGAGCCCGCGCCGCCGTCCCATGGTCAGTGACCTATTCATGACTCTAGTCTATGCCTAATGTGTGAGGATCAGGGAGGTCCAATATAGGGACAATTTGTTACCCAATCAATCAGCCTAAAAGCACATTTTTGGGATGTGGGAGGAAACTGGAGCACCCGGAGGAAACCCACGCAACCACGGGGAGAACGCACAAACTCCCACGGACACAGGCCCAAATCCATGTGTCCGCACAGCAACAGAGATAGCCTCTGCGCTGCCATGATGCCCTCGAGATGGTAAGTGCCTGTGGATAAAAATTTCATTATTAAAGACTCTATATCCCTGAGACTAAAAACTGACCCCTACAATGCTTAATAAGGCCTGCTATATCCCCCTATATGTAAACTGCTCATGTGGCTGTCCAAGTTACTCTTGAACAACCCTAGCGTGCCTGCTTCCACCACCTTACTCGGCAGTGCATTCCACATCCCCACTACCCTTTGTGTGAAAAACTGCCCTCTAACATTAGTCTTATATCTAGCCCCCCTCACCCTAAGCCCGTGACCCCTCGTTCTATCCATTTCTAATAGCGGAAAAAGCTTATCACCATCTACTCTATCTGTCCCCTTCATAATCTTATAAACCTCTATTAAATCCCCCCTCAGCCGACGTCTCTCAAGGGAAAACAGCCCAAGTGCGTTCAATCTTTCCTCGTAAGACAGCCCTTCCATACCAGGCAACATCCTGGTAAATCTCCTCTGCACTCTCTCCAGGATCTCTACATCCTTCCGGTAGTACGGCGACCAGAACTGGACGCAGTACTCCAGGTGAGGCCTAACCAACGTTCTATACAACTGCAACATCAGACTCCTACTCTTATATTCTATACCCCTTCCTAAGAAGGCTAACATGCCATACGCTTTCCTCATCACATTCTGCACCTGCACCGACACCTTCAGGGACTTGTGTACCTGCATCCCCAGGTCTCTCTGCGTATCTATACTCCGGATAGTTCTACCTTTTATCATATAACTCCCTTCCACATTATTCCGGCCAAAGTGCATCACCTCGCATTTCTCCGGATTAAATTCCATTTGCCATCTATCTGCCCAATCTACCAGCCTATCTATGTCCTGTTGCATTGCCAGGCACTGCTCCTCAGTACCCGCCAATCCAACCAACTTAGTGTCATCAGCAAATTTGCTGATCACACCCCCTACCCCCTCTTCCAAGTCATTAATGTATACTACAAATAGTAGAGGTCCTAGTACCGAGCCCTGCGGCACCCCACTGGTGACAGACCTCCAATTGGAAAAGGAGCCCTCCACTACTACCCGCTGTCTTCTCCTCCCAAGCCAGTTCTTCACCCATCTACATACCTGGCCTTGTATCCCATGAGCCTTCACCTTTTCTATCAGCCTACCGTGAGGGACCTTGTCAAACGCCTTACTGAAATCCATATAGACAACATCAACGGCTTGTCCTTCGTCAACCGTTTTTGTCACCTCTTCAAAAAATTCCAATAGATTCGTAAGGCACGACCTCCCTGTAACGAAGCCATGCTGCGTATCCCTGATCAGATTGCAGCGCTCCAGATGCTCATACATCCTATCCTTGAGGATCCTCTCCATTATCTTGCCTATAACTGAAGTCAAGCTCACCGGCCTATAGTTCCCTGGGTTATCCCTCTGACCCTTCTTAAACAACGGTACAACATTTGCAATCCGCCAATCCTCTGGGACCTCACCTGTGTCCAAAGAAGAGACAAAGATTTGCGTCAGAGGCCCAGCAATTTCATCCCTCACCTCCCTTAGCAGCCTAGGATAGATGCCATCAGGCCCCGGAGATTTGTCCGTCTTTATATTGTCTAAAAGTCCCAACACCTCTTCCCTCGTGATGACTATTTCCCTCAACGGATCCTCAAACTTCTCAAGCACAGCAGCAGAGGACTGACCCCTCTCCTGAGTGAATACCGACGCAAAGTATTCATTCAAGATCTCCCCCATTACCCCAGGCTCCAAGCATAGTTCCCCTCCTCTGTCCCTGAGAGGACCAATGTTCCCTCTAACCATCCTTTTGTTTCTAATATAAGAGTAAAATGCCTTAGGATTTTCCTTAATCCTACCCGCCAAAGCCATTTCGTGGCCCCTTTTTGCCTTTCTGATGCCCCTTTTAAGTTCTCTCCTACATTCTCTGTATTCTTCTAACGCTATCTCTGTCCTCAAATGCCTCGATCTAGTGTACGCTTCCCTCTTTCTCCTGACCAGGTCCTCAATATCCCTAGTCACCCACGGCTCTCTAATCCTACCTTTCCCATCCTTCCTCTTGACCGGCACATGTCTTTCCTGTAAAGATTGTAGTTTTCCCTTGAGAGACTCCCACATACCCAGCGTCGACCTACCGTTAAACAGCGTACCCCAGTCCGTATCTTTAAGATCCTGCCTAATCCGGCTGTATCTAGCCCTCCCCCAATTTAACACCCTCCCCTTAGGACAGGCTTCATCTTTATCCATTAATATCTTGAACCAGACAGAGTTGTGGTCACTGTTAGCCACATGCTCTCCTACCTCAACGTCAACCACCTGCCCAGGCTCATTCCCCAGAACCAAGTCAAGTATAGCCCCCTCCCTGGTCGGTCTATCCACGTACTGCTCCAGGGATCCTTCCATTACACACTGTACAAATTCCTCCCCGTCAGCACCCTCTGATCTCAGTACATTCCAATCTACCCTGGGGAGATTAAAATCTCCCACTACCACCACCCTATTCTTCCTGCACTTATCTAGAATGTCCCTGCTTATCCCTTCTTCCACAGCCCTCGGGCTGTTGGGCGGTCTGTAGTAAACACCCAGCATAGTAACATCACCCTTCCTATTCCTCAACTCCACCCATAGCGACTCGATTCCTACATCCTCCGTACCTCCCTCCCTCTGCACTGTTACGATGCAATCCTTAACTAACAACGCCACTCCCCCACCTCTCAGCGACCCACCCCTATCTCGCCTGAAACACTTATACCCAGGAACATTCAACTGCCAATCCTGCCCTTCCTTTAACCAAGTCTCTGTCACCGCCACCACTTCCAACTTCCTTTCAAACATTAATGCCTTCAGTTCATCTGTTTTGCCAGTCACACTCCTAGCATTGAAACACATGCACCGAAGACCCTCAGAAACAACCCGATCCTTCTTCCTACCCTCCGGGCCTACCCTATCCCCAATCCCAGTTCCGTGTACCTCCCCACCCCCCCTCCATATTAGTTTAAACCCTGCCGATACACACCAGCTAACCTTCCAGCTAAGATATGTATGCCCTTCCCAGTTAACTGCACCCCATCCCTCTTGTATATTTGCCGTTCTTTCATAAAGACTTCCCAGTGGTCTATGAATATAAATCCCTCTGCCCTACACCAATCTTTCAACCAAGCATTTAATTGGATTAGTTCATTATTTCTAGCCCTGCTAGCCCCAGGCACCGGCAGCAGCCCAGAGAACGCCACCCTGGAGGCCCTACATTTCAGCCTGGCCCCCAACTCCCTGAACTGCCTGCGTATGTCCCCCCTGCACTTTGTTCCTACATCCTTCTCTCCTACATGCACTATCACATTCGACTCAGTCCCTCCACCCTTCAAGATTCCCTCTACCCTTTCTGAGACATCCTGTACCCCTGCTCCAGGGAGGCAGACTACCATCCTGGAGTCTCGCTTTTGCCCACAGAATCGCCTGTCAATCCCCTTGACATTCCCATCCCCCACCACTATCTCACACCCTGCACTCTTCACTTTCGGATCTCCCTCCCTTACCTTCTCTACCCCAACTGTCACCCCACCCTTGACATTCTGGGGTAATTCATCTGGGGCATTCCTAGTACTTTTCTTTTTGCTCTTCCTAACTGTAACCCAACCATCTATACTTGTAGGTTCTGGTATTAGCTCAGTGTTGCCGTTCCTCTCCATTACTTCCTCATTTTCCCTAACTAAAAACATATCCTCCAGTCTCAGTTCCAGCTGCCTCACCCGGGCCCTTAATCGCTGCACCTCGAGACATTTCCCGCATATGTGGGCTTTCGGGAGATGTGCTGTCTCCAGAAATGTCCACATATGACAACGAACACAGTGCACACGTGTAACCCTAGACCCTGGCATTATGGTTGACCCCTGTTAAGGTGTGATATGAAGCCCTGTTATCAAGCCTGCGCTCGCCTAAGCCCAGTGAGCTTAAGCCCTTTTACCTCTCACTCCGCTGCCCGCTCCCGACGCTGCCCGCTATCGCCTTGGCCTTCTTTTTATACTCCCGCGCTCCCTTCCCATCAGCCCCTGCGCCTATCTCCCGCTACGGAGCACCAAAACAAACAAAAACCCTCCCGAACTAGAAGTAAGTCAAAATGCAGTAATTACAAGGCAGCACATGGCGCAGAGAGACTGGGAGAAACTGTTCCCATTGGTGAAAGGATTGATAATTAGCAAAATAATTAGCAAAACTGACTTGGGGAGAAACAGTCACACCGAGAGAGTGATTAGGATCTGGAATGTACTGTCTGAGAGTGTGGTGGAGACAGATTCACACAGCGAGTGGTTAGGATCTGGAATGTACTGTCTGAGAGTGTGGTGGAGACAGATTCACACAGCGAGTGGTTAGGATCTGGAATGTACTGTCTGAGAGTGTGGTGGAGACAGATTCACACAGCGAGTGGTTAGGATCTGGAATGTACTGTCTGAGAGTGTGGTGGAGACAGATTCCATCGAGATATTTAAAAGGGAATTAGACAGTTATCTGAACAGGAACAATAAGCATGGTTATGGGCAGAGGACAGGAGAATATCACAAAGTGAATTGTTCACTCGCAGAGCCGGTGCAGACATGATGGGCTAAGTGGCCTATTTCTGGGCTGTAACAGCACTGTAACTGTGTTACCCTGAGTATATTCACTAATGTACAGTGTGTTTGACTCCCTGCCTCCCTGACACAATACTGCAGCTGTCGATAACATTCCTACATATTTCCCACATACAATGTGGTCCCACCGCCCACATTTCACCTCAACAGCTGGTTGTCCTGGTCCCAGATTTTCAGAATCCCATCTCTGCTGTTGGAGGCAAATATCTTCAGCTCTGGACTCGTGCACAGTCCTGAAGGGGGAAGAAAGGGGTGACAGCAGGTTAGGATTGGGAGGCTAGTGTGTGGCCAGAGGCAAGGTATCTGTGACATTCGGAGGAGGCATCGTCCCATTTCACACCCATTTGGTGCCGGCAGACTGACCCATCAGGCTGGTCACCACACCAGGGTAACCAGATGGTAATATCTAAACACCACACCAGCCTGACCCTAGCACCTACCGGTCACTCATAGCCAGAGGTCTGGCAAGGCCGGCAGTTATTGCCACATTCCTCAGTCACAGTAGTTGTTCCCATCGGTGCAGGGAACAAAATCCAGATGACACAGGGTCCAGATACATGGCAAACGTGGCAATGACATTATCAGAAAACACTTTGTCACACAGCGAATGGTTCGGATCAGGAATGTACTGTCTGAGAGTGTGGTGGAGACAGATTCACACAGCGAGAAGTTAGGATCAGGTGCTATGTAATGAGGCGGGTAGAATTAGGGACCTTGCAGTGAAGGATCCTCTTGGAGAGAGTGATCATTGTATGGTGGAGTTTCTGGTGCAGATGGAGGAGGAGAAAGTGGGTTCCCGGACACGCGTCCTTTGTTTAAATAGAGGGGAGTACGGTAGGATGAGAAAAGAATTGGCGAATGTGGACTGGGGGAGTGCGTTGGAGGGAGGGTCTGCTGAGGAGCAGTGGAGGATCTTTAAGGAGATCTTTCTTGGTGCTCAGCAGAAATTTATTCCGATGGTCAAATAGGACTGTAGGAGGAGAGGTAATAAGCCGTGGATAACGAAGGAGGTGAAGGAAAGTGTTAAATTGAAAGCGGAGGAATTTAGAGTAGCTAAGAGTAGTGGGCGAGAAGAGGATTGGGAGAGGTTTAAATGTCAACAAAGATTAACAAAGAAGTTGATAAAGGAGGGTAGGAGAAACTATGAAGCTGGGCTAGCGCTTAATATAAAAAAGGATAGCAAGAGTTTTTATAAATATATAAAAAGGAAGAGGCTGGCTAGGATGAACGTTGGTCCTTTAGAGGATGAGAAAGGGGACCTAGTGGTAGGGGATGGGGATATGGCTAAGGTATCGAATAACTTTTTTGTTTCTGTCTTCACGGAGGAGGACGTGAATAATTTGCCGGGTGTTAGCGATGGAAAGGTGGTAGGACTGGAGGGTCTTAATGACATTACTGTTACTAGAGAGGCGGTGCTCGACAGACTGGAGGGGCTAATTGTGCACAAGTCCCCAGGACCGGATGGAATGCATCCGAGGGTTCTGAAAGAAATGGTGGAGGTTATAGTGGATGCATTGGGGAAGTGCCGGAAGATTGGAAAACGGCTAATGTTACGCCGTTGTTTAAGAAGGGTGCCATGCAAAAGGCAGGGAATTATAGGCCGGTTAGTTTAAGTCTGTGGTAGGTAAAATGTTAGAATCCGTCATTAAGGAGGAAATTGCGAGGCATCTTGAAGGGAATTGCTTGATAGAGCAGACGCAGCACGGTTTCATTAAAGGGAAGTCGTGTCTGACAAATTTACTGGAGTTCTATGAGGATGTGTCGAGGGAGGTGGATAGAGGAGAGCTGGTGGATGTGGTCTTTCTGGATTTTCAGAAGGCGTTTGACAAAGTACCTCATAAGAGGTTATTGCAGAAGATCAGGGGACTTGGAGTTGGGGGTAGGGTGTTAGCGTGGATAGAGGATTGGTTGTCAAATAGGAGGCAGAGAGTGGGGGTCAACGGGTGCTATTCGGATTGGCGGATGATAACTAGTGGAGTGCCCCAGGGGTCGGTGCTGGGGCCTCAGCTATTTACCATTTATATAGATGATCTGGAGGAGGGAACTGAGTGCAGGGTGTCGAAATTTGCGGATGACACCAAGATTGGAGGAACGGCAAATTGTGCAGAAGGTGTGGAGAGTCTGCAGAAGGATCTAGATAGGCTGGGCGAATGGGCCAGGAAATGGCAAATGGAATTTAATGTTGGCAAGTGTGAGGTGGTCCACTGTGGAAGGAAGAATGGTAGGAAGGACTATTACTTACGTGGCGAAAAACTACAGCAGGCAATGGTGCAGAGGGACCTCGGGGTCCTTGTGCATGAGTCGCAAAAACCCAGCTTGCAGGTGCAGCAGGTGGTCAGGAAGGCGAATGGGATGCTGACCTTCATAGCGAGGGGGATTGAATATAAAAGTAGGGAGGTCTTGCTGCAGCTGTATAGGGCATTGGTGAGGCCGCAGCTGGAGTACTGTGTGCAGTTTTGGGCGCCGCACCTGCGCAAGGATATTTTGGCCTTGGAGGGAGTGCAGAGGAGGTTTACTAGGCTGATACCGGAGTTGAGGGGGTTGAGCTATGAGGAGAGGCTGAATAAACTAGGCTTGTACTCGTTGGAGTTTAGAAGAATGAGGGGAGATCTCATTGAGACGTATAAGATGATGAATGGGATGGATAGGATAGAGGTGGAGAGACTCTTCCCGCTCAAAAAAGACAGTAGGACTAGGGGGCACAGCCTCAAGATAAAGGGGGGGCATTTTAGAACGGAGTTGAGGAGGAACTTCTTCACTCAAAGGGTGGTGAATCTCTGGAATTCTCTGCCCGTTGAAGTGGTGGAGGCTGCCTCGCTAAATATTTTCAAGAAGCGGGTTGATGGGTTTTTGTTAAGAGAGGGGATTAAGGGTTATGGGGAGAGGGCCAGAAAGTGGAACTGATCCACGAAAGATCAGCCATGACCTTATTGAATGGCGGGGCCGGCTCGAAGGGCCAGATGGCCTACTCCTGCTCCTATTTCTTATGTTCTTATGTACTGTCTGATAGTGTGGTGGAGACAGATTCACACAGCGAGAGGTTAGGATCAGGAATGTACTGTCTGAGAGTGTGGTGGAGACAGAGTCAACTTGGGCAGTATCTGAATAGGAAGAGTGTGCAGTTTTACAGGGTGAAGGCTGTGGAATGACGCTGGATAAAACGCTCCGAAGGAAAGTCAGGGATGACATTGAATGACCTCCTTTTGCACAGCAACAGTTCTGCAATAGATCAGAGTCAACTTTGTTCAAAGGGAATGGAGTTCCGTTTGGCTCGAAAAATATATTGCATCAGCGAGGTTTCCTTTAAACACATCAATATCTAATATAATTGCACTGAGAATATTTGATGGGGGACAGTGTAGAGGGAGCTTTACTCTGTATCTAACCCCGTGCTGTACCTGTCCTGGGAGTGTTTGATGGGGACAGTGTAGAGGGAGCTTTACTCTGTATCTAACCCCGTGCTGTACCTGTCCTGGGAGTGTTTGATGGGGGACAGTGTAGAGGGAGCTTGACTCTGTGTCTAACCCTGTGCTGTACCTGTCCTGGGAGTGTTTGATGAGGACAGTGTAGAGGGAGCATTACTCTGTATCTAACCCCGTGCTGTACCTGCCCTGGGAGTGTTTGATGGGGACAGTGTAGAGGGAGCTTTACTCTGTATCTAACCCCGTGCTGTACCTGTCCTGGGAATGTTTGATGGGGACAGTGTAGAGGGAGCTTTACTCTGTATCTAACCCCGTGCTGTACCTGTCCTGGGAATGTTTGATGGGGACAGTGTAGAGGGAGCTTTACTCTGTATCTAACCCCGTGCTGTACCTGTCCTGGAAGTGTTTGATGGGGACAGTGTAGAGGGAGCTTTACTCTGTATCTAACCCCGTGCTGTACCTGTCCTGGGAGTGTTTGATGGGGACAGTGTAGAGGGAGCTTTATTCTGTATCTAACCCTGTGCTGTACCTGTCCTGGGAGTGTTTGATGGGGACAGTGTAGAGGGAGCTTTACTCTGTATCTAACCCCATGCTGTACCTGCCCTGGGAGTGTTTGATGGGGACAGTGTAGAGGGAGCTTTACTCTGTATCTAACCCTGTGCTGTACCTGTTCTGGGAGTGTTTGATGGGGTACAGTGTAGAGGGAGCTTTACTCTGTATGTAACCCTGTGCTGTACCTGTCCTGGGAGTGTTTGATGGGGACAGTGTAGAGGGAGCTTTACTCTGTATCTAACCCCGTGCTGTACCTGTCCTGGGAGTGTTTGATGGGGGGACAGTGTAGAGAGAGCTTTACTCTGTATCTAACCCCGTGCTGTACCTGTCCTGGGAGTGTTTGATGGGGGGACAGTGTAGAGGGAGCTTTACTCTGTATCTAACCCCGTGCTGTACCTGTCCTGGGAGTGTTTGATGGGGGGACAGTGTAGAGGGAGCTTTACTCTGTATCTAACCCCGTACTGTACCTGTCCAGGGAGTGTTTGATGGGGGGACAGTGTAGAGAGAGCTTTACTCTGTATCTAACCCCATGCTGTACCTGTCCTGGGAGTGTTTGATGGGGGACAGTGTAGAGGGAGCTTTACTCTGTATCTAACCCTGTGCTCTACCTGTCCTGGGAGTGTTTGATGTGGGGACAGTGTAGAGGGAGCTTTACTCTGTATCTAACCCCGTGCTTTACCTGTCCTGGGAGTGTTTGATGGGGACAGTGTAGAGGGAGCTTTATTCTGTATCTAACCCTGTGCTGTACCTGTCCTGGGAGTGTTTGATGGGGACAGTGTAGAGGGAGCTTTACTCTGTATCTAACCCTGTGCTGTACCTGTCCTGGGAGTGTTTGATGGGGTACAGTGTAGAGGGAGCTTTACTCTGTATCTAACCCTGTGCTGTACCTGTCCTGGGAGTGTTTGATGGGGACAGTGTAGAGGGAGCTTTACTCTGTATCTAACCCCATGCTGTACCTGTCCTGGGAGTGTTTGATGGGGGGACAGTGTAGAGAGAGCTTTACTCTGTATCTAACCCCGTGCTGTACCTGTCCTGGGAGTGTTTGATGGGGGGACAGTGTAGAGGGAGCTTTACTCTGCATCTAACCCCGTGCTGTACCTGTCCTGGGAGTGTTTGATGGGGGGACAGTGTAGAGGGAGCTTTACTCTGTATCTAACCCCGTGCTGTACCTCTCCAGGGAGTGTTTGATGGGGGGACAGTATAGAGAGAGCTTTACTCTGTATCTAACCCCGTACTGTACCTGTTCTGGGAGTGTTTGATGGGAGGACAGTGTAGAGGGAGCTTTACTCTGTATCTAACCCCATGCTGTACCTGTCCTGGGAGTGTTTGATGGGGGACAGTGTAGAGGGAGCTTTACTCTGTATCTAACCCTGTGCTGTACCTGTCCTGGGAGTGTTTGATGGGGGGACAGTGTAGAGGGAGCTTTACTCTGTATCTAACCCCGTGCTGTACCTGTCCTGGGAGTGTTTGATGGGGGGATAGTGTAGAGGGAGCTTTACTCTGTATCTAACCCCATGCTGTACCTGTCCTGGGAGTGTTTGATGGGGACAGTGTAGAGGGAGCTTTACTCTGTATCTAACCCCGTGCTGTACCTGCCCTGGGAGTGTTTGATGGGACTCTGTATTTTAAGCGTGATTTCTTACCGATAATTTCATTCTTGTGGTCATTGTTGGGATGATGGTCTTTGCGAATTTTCTTCCTCAGGTCGTACAGGACGATGGTATGAACAGCGTTGCTGAAATTCTGCAGTGCCACCACGCAGAGCTGCTTCATTATACACAGGTGGGTGGCAGCATGTGCACTGTATAAATTCATTAAGAGGCTGAGGGATTCCAGTGCGTACGGGAAAACACGCCACACCTTGATTGTGTTGTCCTCACCTGTAACGGGAAGTACGACCGTCAGGTGAACAAGACTATGACACAATTCATTCAACAAATGTTCTTTTGTGTAACTTCAAGCACGAACTAAAAGACATCATTGGTGAGGCCGCAGCTGGAGTACTGTGTGCAGTTTTGGGCGCCGCACCTGCGCAAGGATATTTTGGCCCTGGAGGGAGTGCAGAGGAGGTTTACGAGGCTGGTACCGGAGTTGAGGGGATTGAGCTATGAGGAGAGGCTGAATAAACTAGGCTTGTACTCGTTAGAGTTTAGAAGAATGAGGGGAGATCTCATTGAGACGTATAAGATGATGAATGGGATGGATAGGATAGAGGTGGAGAGACTCTTCCCGCTCAAAAAAGACAGTAGAACTAGGGGGCACAGCCTCAAGATAAAGGGGGGGCGATTTAGAACAGAGTTGAGGAGGAAGTTCTTCACTCAAAGGGTGGTGAATCTCTGGAATTCTCTGCCTGTTGAAATGGTGGAGGCTGCCTCGCTAAATATTTTTAAGAAATGGGTTGATGGGTTTTTGATAAGAGAGGGGATTAAGGGTTATGGGGAGAGGGCGGGAAGGTGGAGCTGAGTCACGACAGATCAGCCATGATCTTATTGAATGACGGGGCAGGCTCGAAGGGCCAGATGGCCTACTCCTGCTCCTATTTCTTATGTTCTTATAACTCTCAACAAATTACCGACTGTCTTCTCTTCCTCCGTCTCTAATGCTAAAGCTTGTTGGCATTGTGAGAAAGCGTTGCTTCAATTCCTCAGTTCCTCCCCTCTGCTCCTCTGTCCCCAACAATCCATTGCCCAGTTCCCACATTTCAGCCTTCCCATGATCCCCCTAAATGGGCTGTTCACCCTTGAGTAGCATCACATAGAACATAAAACACTACAGCACAAACAGGCCCTTCGGCCCACAAGTAAATCTGGCGTAAATCCTGACCTTCACCCTGCCAAACTGCTCAACCTCTGAAGTATTGGTGCTGTGGTATCACTTTAAGAGGATGTATAAAGGGAGTGTATTGGTCAGTGTGGAACCAGGAGGTAAAGCAGCATATGATGAGCAGTTAGTGCAGTAGTGAATAATGGAGGTTGCAGGGATCCTACAGTGGTCCTGTTTGTTGAACTATCCTGCAATGTGTGTGTAGATAATAAATATATTATATTTAAGAGCAGAAGGATCTCGGGGTCCGGGTCCACAGGACTCTTAAATCGGCCTCGCAGGTGAAGGAGGTGGTCAAGAAGGCGTATGGTGTATTGGCCTTCATTAATCGAGGGATTGAGTTTAGGAGTCGGGAGGTAATGCTGCAACTTTACAGGACCCTCGTCAGGCCTCATTTGGAGTACTGTGTGCAGTTCTGGTCGCCTCACTATAGGAAAGACGTAGAAGCTATTGAAAGGGTGCAGAGGAGATTTACAAGGATGTTGCCTGGACTGGGAGGCATGCCTTATGAAGATAGGTTGAGGGAGCTGGGACTCTTTTCCCTGGAGAGGCGAAGGTTGAGAGGCGACCTGATAGAGGTTTATAAAATGTTGAGAGGAATAGATAGGGTGGACTCTCAGAGGCTATTTCCCCGGGTTGAAATGGTCGCTACGAGAGGACACAGATTTAAGGTGCGGGGAGGGAAGTACAGAGGTGATGTTAGGGGTAAGTTTTTCACTCAGAGGGTGGTGAGTGAATGGAATCGGCTGCCGTCATCGGTGGTGGAGGCGAACTCGCTGGGGTCTTTTAAAAGACTTCTGGATGAGTATATGGGGTTTAATGGGATTGGGGGTTATAGATAGGTCTATAGATTGGTGGGGTTGATGTGATCGGCGCAACTCGTGGGCCGAAGGGCCTGTTTGTGCTGTAATGTTCTATATATTGGTTGTAGCCTTCAAATCGATCAAACCCACACACATTTCATTAATCCGGCCCAGAGGGGCAATTGTTATCACATAGAGGGGGGTGAGTGTCTGGAACGAGCTGCCAGAGGTAGTAGTAGAGGTGGGTACAATTTTGTCTCTTAAAAAGCATTTAGACAGTTACATGGGTAAGGTGGGTATAGAGGGACTAAAAGCAGACAATTGGGATTAGCTTAGGGGTTTAAAAGAAAGGACAGCATGGACAGGTTGGGCTGAAGGGCCTGTTTCCCTGATGACTCTAGGACTCTTATGACTTAGTGTGTGATTACTGAGTTTGTATGAAGGAGTCAGAAATACAACATGGTGGCACTGTGAATTTGGAGATAATAGGGAGAGCCACAGATCTTGTTCCATAAGATTGGCTTCAATAAAGAGGCTGTTCTGGGCATTGTCCTCTATATAGCCTTTGTCCAAGCGGCTGAACGCCCAGGGTGAGGTGAGAGTTACTGCCCTTAACATCAAGGCCACATTCTACTGAATCTGACATCAAGGAGCTCCAGCAACACTGGAATCATTGGGAATCGGGGAAAACTCTCTGCTGGTTGGAGTCATACCCAGAACAAAGTAAGATGGTTGTGTGGTTGGGTGTCAGTCATCTCAGTTCCAGGACATCAGTGCAGGAGTCCCTCAGGGTTAGTGTCCTCGGCACAACCATCTTCAGCTACTTCACAATGACCTTCCCTTCGTCACGAGGTTAGGAGTGGGAATGTTCACTGATTATTGCACTGTCAATGGATCAAACTCCCTCCCTAACAGCGCTGTGGGCGTACCTACACTACATGTTCTGCAGCGATCCATGAAGGCAGCTCACCACCAGCTTGTCGAGAGCAATGAGGGATGGGTAATGAGTGCTGTCCTAGACAACCCACACACATCCTGTAAAAAAGTATTGAAATCCTGGGAGGTAGAGACATCCGATAGACGACGCTTTAGAGAAGGCTGGACACTTGATTGGTGGGATTGCTGGATCGCGAGTGGTTAAGGAGCAATGTGACCAGGTTGTGCAGTTGGTTTGGAATTGGACAGGGTCATTGGGACATTGTCAGGTATCATTCCCACACAATTGGCCAAAAGATGCACCAAGCAGAGAAGCAGCGCCACTGGGATGAGTGTGGTGAGAAACCTGAACGGCAGCCAGGAATAACACGGGAAGAGAATGACTAAAAGCTTTGCTAATCTCTCACAGAGAGGTTACAAATCCACCTCTGTAAAAGACAGAACATCAGCAACATGTCCACCAAATTCTCCAGCATGAATTGGAAGGCCACAAATATCTGATTTCAAATGTGTTTGGCCTTTGAAACAAAGGATGGAATTTATGCATTTTAGATTTATCCATCAGGAACCGGATAAACAAGCAGTGAAAAGAAAGGTAGGCATTAGGAAAAAGGGATAGACATAGAAACATAGAAAATAGGGGCAGAAGTAGGCCATTTGGCCCTTCGAGCCCACACCACTATTCAATATGATCATGGCTGTTCATGCACTTCCAGTATCCCACTCCCACTTTCTCTCTCTACTCCTTGGTCCTTTTGGTCACATTCCAGCTCCCTCTTGAACTTTCTTTACTCAGAGGGTAGTAAGGGTGTGGAATGCCCTGCCTGCAGCAGTTGTGGACTCGCCAACTTTAAGGGCGTTCAAATGGTCAGTGGATAGGCATATGGATAACATTGGAATAGTTTAGGTTAGAGGGTCATTAGATTGGTTCCACTGGTCGGCGCAACATCGGGGGCCGAAGGGCCTGTACTGCGCTGCAATGTTCTATGTTCTATGAACGTATCTAATGAACCGGCCCCAATTGCTTTCTGTGGTCGAGAATTCCCCAGGTTCACAACTCACTGAGTGAAGAAGTTCTTCCTCATCTCAGTCCTGATTGGCTTATCCCTTATTCTTAGACTGTGACCCCAAGTCCTGGACTTGCCCAATATCAGGAACATTCCTCCCACATCTAGCCTGTCCGATCCCATCAGGATTTTTTATGTTTCCATGAGATCCAGTCTCATTCTTCTAAATTCCAGTCAGTACAAGGGTGCGTAGGATCAGTACATCTGCTGGCATTAGTTGCAGCTACCATAGAAAGATAAGAACTCGGAGTAGGAGGAGGCCATTCAGCCCCTCGAGCCAGCTCCACCATTCAATACAATCATAGAACATAGAACATTACAGCGCAGAACAGGCCCTTCAGCCCACGATGTTGCGCCGACCAGTCACAAAACAATGACCCACTAACCTAAACCAATCCCTTTTCGTCCATAAACCTATCCACGGATCTCTTAAACGCCCCCAAACTAGGCGCATTTACAACTGCAGCAGGCAGGGCATTCCAATCCCTCACCACCCTCTGGGTAAAGAACCTACTCCTGACATCCGTCCTATAACTACCCCCCCTTAATTTAAAGCCATGCCCCCTCGTGCTAGATTTCTACATCAGAGGAAAAAGGCTATCACTATCCACACGATCTAAACCTCTAATCATCTTATATGTTTCAATAAGATCCCCTCTTAGCTGCCTTCTTTCCAGCGAAAACAACCCCAAATCCCTCAGTCTCTCCTCATAGGACCTCCCCTCCATACCAGGCCACATCCTGGTAAACCTCCTCTGCACCCTCTCCAAAGCTTCCACATCCTTCCTGTAATATGGGGACCAGAACTGCACACAGTACTCCAAGTGCGGCCGCACCAGAGTTGTGTACAGTTGCAACATAACGCTGCGACTCCTAAATTCAATCCCCCTACCAATAAATGCCAAGACACCGTATGCCTTCTTAACAATCTTATCTACTTGATTCCCATCTTTCAGGGATCTATGTACGCATACACCTAGATCCCTTTGCTCATCCACACTATTCAAAGTCCTCCCGTTAGCCCTATACTCGACACATCTGTTATTCCTACCAAAGTGAATTACCTCACATTTCTCCGCATTAAACTCCATCCACCACCTCTCGGCCCAGCTCTGCAACCTGTCTAAGTCTTCCTGCAAACTATGACACCCTTCCTCACTATCTACCACACCTCCAACTTTGGTGTCATCAGCAAATTTACTAATCCACCCAACTATACCCTCATCCAGATCATTAATAAAAATTACAAACAGCAGTGGCCCCAAAACAGATCCCTGAGGCACACCACTCGTAACCGAACTCCATGACGAATATTTACCATCAACCACCAGCCTCTGTCTCCTATCCGCTAGCCAATTCCTGATCTAATTCCCTAGATCACCCCCAATCCCATACATCTGCATTTTCTGCAGAAGCCTACCATGGTGAACCTTATCAAACGCCTTACTAAAATCCATATACACCACGTCCACTTCCTTACCCCTATCCACCTCTTTGGTCACTTTCTCAAAAAACTCAATAAGGTTAGTAAGGCACGACCTATCCGCTACAAAACCATGCTGACTATCTCCAATCAATTCATTACTCTCCAAATAACTATAAATCCTGTCTCTAATAATCCTTTCCAAAACCTTACCCACCACAGAAGTAAGACTCACTGGTCTATAATTCCCGGGGAAGTCTCTGTTCCCCTTCTTAAACAATGGGACAACATTCGCTAACCTCCAATCTTCCGGTACTATACCAGAGGCCAACGACGACCTGAAGATCAGAGCCAGAGGCTCTGCAATCACTTCTCTTGCCTCCCAGAGAATTCTGGGGTAAATCCCATCCGGACCAGGGGACTTATCTATTTTCAGACCCTCCAGAATATCCAGCACATCCTCCTTATCAACTGTAACACTGTCAATTCTACTCCCCTGCAACCCAGTGTCCTCCTCAGCTATATCCATGTCCCCCTGCGTGAACACCGAAGAGAAATATTGGTTCAATGCCTCTCCAATCTCCTCTGGTTCCACACATAACTTCCCTCTGCTGTCTATAACTGGCCCTAATCTTGCCCTAACCAACCTTCTGTTCTTGACATACCTATAGAACACCTTAGGATTCTCCTTAACCCTATCAGCCAAAGTCTTCTCATGTCCTCTTTTAGCCCTTCTTAGCTCACCCTTCAACTCCCTCCTAGCCAATCTAAAGTTTTCTAGTGCACTACCCGAGCCCTCACGTCTCATCTGAACATAAGCCTCCTTTTTCCTTTTAAGGACATAAGAACATAAGAAATAGGAGCAGGAGTAGGCCATCTAGCCCTTCGAGCCTGCCCCGCCATTCAATAAGATCATGGCTGATCTGTCGTGGCTCAGTTCCACCTTCCCGCCCTCTCCCCATCACCCTTAATCCCTTCTCTTATCAAGAACCCATCAACCCGCTTCTTAAAAATATTTAGCGAGGCAGCCTCCACCACTTCAACGGGCAGAGAATTCCAGAGATTCACCACCCTTTGAGTGAAGAAGTTCCTCCTCAACTCTGTTCTAAACCGCCTCCCCTTTATCTTGAGGCTGTGCCCCCTAGTCCTACTGTCTTTTTTGAGTGGGAAGAGTCTCTCCACCTCTATCCTATCCATCCCATTCATCATCTTATACGTCTCAATGAGATCTCCCCTCATTCTTCTAAACTCTAACGAGTACAAGCCTAGTTTATTCAGCCTCTCCTCAACTCCGGTATCAGCCTAGTAAACCTCCTCAGCACTCCCTCCAGGGCCAAAATATTCTTGCACAGGTGCGGCGCCCAAAACTGCACACAGTACTCCAGCTGCGGCCTCACCAATCCCCTATACAGCTGCAGCAAGACCTCCCTACTTTTATATTCAATCCCCCTCGCTATGAAGCTATTTAACCAACGAATCAACTTTTTTGGTGCACCACGGTTCCCTAGCCCTATCAATTCCTCCTTGCCTGACAGGGACACACCTATCACGGACTCGCAGTAGCTGCTCCTTGAAAAAACTCCACATTTCGGACGTTCACAGTCCCTGTAATCTCCTAGTCCAACCTATGCTTCCTAATTCTCTCCTAATAGCCTCATAATTACCCTTCCCCCAGCTAAAACCACTAGCCCGAGGTTCATGCCTATCCCTTTCCATCACTTAGGTGAACGTAACCGAATTGTGGTCACTATCACCAAAATGCACACCAACTTCCAAGTCTAGCACCTGGTCTGGCTCATTTCCCAGCACCAAATCCAATATAGCCTCACCTCTAGTCGGCCTATCTACATACTGAGTCAAAAAACCTTCCTGCACGCTTTGTACAAAAACTGACCCCTCTAACGAGCTAGAGCTATAACAATTCCAATCAATATTAGTAAAGTTAAAATCCCCCATAACAATTACCCTATTACTTTCACTCCTAACCAGGATCGTCTCCACAATCCTTTCCTCAACCTCTCTAGAACTTTTAGGAGGTATATAAAAGACTCCCAACAGGGTGACCTCTCCTCTGCTATTTCTAATCTCCGCCCATACTACCTCAACAGACAAGTCCTCATCAAACTTCCTCTCTGACATTGTGATACAGTCCCTGACCAATAATGTTACCCCACCCCCCCTTCTACCTCCTTGTCTACTCCGACTAAAACATTTGAACCCCGGGACCTGCAGCAACCATTCCTTCCCCTGCTCTATCCATGTCTCTGAAATGGCCACAACATCGAAGTCCCAGGTACTGATCCACGCTGCAAGTTCATCCACTTTATTGCGAATACTCCTCGCATTAAAGTATACGCATTTCAAACCCTGCTCCACCCCACCCCTGCGATGCTGTGCATTGCAGTCTCCATCTATGCCCCCCTCACTTTCAACCCCTCTACTCAGGATCCCACCCCCCCTCCGAATCAGTTTAAACCTCACTGCATAGCCTTTGCAAATTTACCCCCCAGGATATTGATTCCCCTCTGGTTCAGGTGTAGACCATCCCTCTTATAGAGGTCCCACCTTCCCCAGAATGAGCCCCAATTGCTCAAGTACCTGAACCCCTCCCTCCTGCACCAACCCCTCAGCCACGAGTTCAAACTTTCCCTCTCTCTATTCCTCTCTAAACTATCCCGTGGCACAGGCAAGAGTCCGGAGATAACCACTCTATCAGACTTGGCCTTTAGTTTCCACCCCAACTCCATAAATCTCTGCTTAATATCCCCTTCCCTTAACCTCCCTATGTCATGTGTCCCCACATGAACTATAACTTGGGGTTGATCTCCCTCTCCCCTAAGAGTCCTGAATATCCTTTCTGATACATCCCGGACCCCAGCCCCAGGTAGGCAACACACCAGCCCTGAGTCCCTACCTTTACTTCCAACTCTCCTATCCGTCCCCTTAACTGTGGAGTCCCCAATCACGAGGCCCAATCTTTTACAGCCCCTAACCACCTGAGCTTTCACACTAGGCTCACCCCCAGAGACCTGCTCCCTTTGGCTATCCCCAGTTGATTCCTCCTCAATTGTAGCCTCCAGGACCGAAAACCTATTTTGGAGGGGAACAGCCCCAGGGGATTGTCCCCCCGATTGCTTCTTTCCCCTCTTCCTGGCAATGACCCAAGACTCATTTCTAGGAGTGACTATCTCCTTATAACTCCTATCGAATTCCACCTCCGCCTCCCGAATTATGCGGAGTTCCTCTGACTCCACCTCCAGCTCCTTTACACGCTCCTCCAGAAGCTGCATTCTAACACACTTCCTACAAGTAAAATCACCTGAAACACTACTAGAGTCCCTCACCACATACATCCCACAGGAGATGCAGCATACTGCCTGAACTGCCATCCCTGAAACAATTACCAGCAGAAAAATAAAAATTAAAAAAAACTTCCCCCACACTTATAATTAGGTTAGAGGAGGTGGGAAGGTGGGATTCTCTACCAGTGTAGAGGATCGGGTATCCTCTCTACACTAATTTATAGGGTTAGGGGCCCGAGAAAAAAAAAACTACAACTCCTGGCAAGCGTCCTAGTGACGACTTCCGGTTTCTAACTAATTTTTTTTAAAAACGCCAAAACTCGCAACTTTAAAACTATAAAGGATATTTTGGCCCTGGAGGGAGTGCAGAGGAGGTTTACTAGTCTGATACCGGAGTTGAGGGGGTTGAACTATGAGGAGAGGCTGAATAAACTAGGCTTGTACTCATTAGAGTTTAGAAGAATGAGGGGAGATCTCATTGAGACATATAAGATGATGAATGGGATGGATAGGATAGAGGTGGAGAGACTCTTCCCACTCAAAAAAGACAGTAGGACTAGGGGGCACAGCCTCAAGGTAAAGAGGAGGCGGTTTAGAACGGAGTTGAGGAGGAACTTCTTCACTCAAAGGATGGTGAATCTCTGGAATTCTCTGCCCGTTGAAGTGGTGGAGGCTGCCTCGCTAAATATTTTTAAGAAGCGGGTTGATGGGTTTTTGATAAGAGAGGGGATTAAGGGTTATGGGGAGAGGGCGGGAAGGTGGAACTGAGCCACGACAGATCAGCCATGATCTTATTGAATGGCGGGGCAGGCTCGAAGGGCTAGATGGCCTACTCCTGCTCCTATTTCTTATGTTTTTATGTTCTTAAATAAAAAGTTAAACAATAAAAACAGAAAAATGTACCTTTTTGCTGTCTCCTCTCACGCCCAAAAATCGCTGCCTCTCGATACTGCTCCTCAGGAACAATGAGGAGCAGTTGAAATCATGACTGATCTCAACTCCACTTTCCTGCCTGTTCTCCATAATCCTTCATCCCATTTAGATGACCTCACACTTAACCACGTTAAACTCCATCTGCCA
Organism: Prionace glauca; assembly: GCA_037974335.1. Taxonomy (NCBI): domain Eukaryota; kingdom Metazoa; phylum Chordata; class Chondrichthyes; order Carcharhiniformes; family Carcharhinidae; genus Prionace; species Prionace glauca. Next base: position 4,268,609 of record CM075722.1, read on the forward strand.
AATTTTGGCCCAGTGGTATACGGGCAGAGAATGAACATGATGTCTGTCAAGGCAGTGAGGATGAGTAAAGCATGCTAGGATTGGCAACCACTCCAACACAAAAAGGTTCTCACATCCTCATGAGGTTCCACCGCATTCTTCTTCCAAAACTGCAACAGATCTATTTACCATCCATGGCAATGCTTCAATTTCCAAGAAGCCCGGTCACCTGTGGAAGTATCTGAAGTGTGCAATGAACCTAGAGTCTACGGGGCCACGAGACTGAATGAGACAACATGTTGAACAAGCAGAAGTCAAAGCAGAGCTCCCAGCATTCCAACTGTGTCTGCAACACTCCCAGAGATGAACTCAGAAAGTGAAATTACAGAAAACTACCACGTAAACAATCCAAAAACACCTGGGAATGCCAACGTATCTCCAGTTAGGAACACTGAAGTGAAGTCTCAATGTGGGACTTTAATACCACCATCAGGACTCTGGGAGGATTAGTAAACTATCTGTATATTATACAAATCCTTCAATCTCATCAATTAAGAGTTCACAGTTTTTGCAACCTGTTCATTTATTGTGTACTCCTTATCGTGGAAGAAGATAAGACTATAAGATTTAAGAGCAGAATTAGGCCATTCAGCCCATCAAGTCTGCTCCACCATGCAATCATGGCTGATCTGATTCTCATCCCCATTCTCTTGCCTTCACCCAGTAAACCTTGATCCCCTTATTGATCAAGAACCTATCTGTCTCTGTCTTAAAGACACTCAATGACCTCCACAGCCTTCTGCGGCAAAGAGTTCCACTGATTCCCCACTCTCTGGCTGAAGAAATTCCTCCTCATCTCTGTTTTAAAGGATTGCCCCTTTAGCCTGAGATTGTGTCCTCTGGTTCTAGTTTTTCCTACCAGTGGAAACATCCTTTCCAAATCCACTCTATCCAGGCCTCGCAGTATCCTGTAAGTTTCAATTAGATCCCTCCTGATCCTTCTAAACTCCAACGCATACAGACCCAGAGACCTCAACCATTCCTCATATGACAAGCTCTTCATTCCAGGGATCGTTCTTGTGAACCAGATGTTGTGATATTGTTAAGAGCTGGAGATGGTTTTAAGTAAGTTATATGTGTATTAGGAATAAGTTACAGCTTTAAGTTTAATTTATATTTTTTATTTTGAGAAGGGTACCATAGAACCCATAGAACCATAGAACCATAGAACCCTACAGTGCAGAAACAGGCCCTTCGGCCCATCGAGTCTGCACCGAACACAATCCCACCCAGACCCTATCCCCATATCCCTACACATTTACCTGCTAATCCCTCTAACCTACACATCCCAGGACACTAAGGGGCAATTTTAGCATAGCCAATGAACCTAACCCGCACATCTTTGGACTGTGGGAGGAAACCGGAGCACCCGGAGAAAACCCACGCAGACACAAGGAGAATGTGCAAACCCCACACAGGCAGTGACCCGAGCCAGGAATCGAACCCAGGACCCTGGAGCTGTGAAGCAGCAGTGCTAACCACAGGTAGAGCCTGGATCTTGGTTTCACCTTCAGGGTGAAGACAGCAGCTTTGGGGCTCTGGTTTCATACCTGCATTTTCATGAGGTTTTACGACTCTTGAAAGGTTGGCAGCTTAAAGTAGAAATATCTGTGCTGTTGCCTAGTACAAGGGCCCAAAGAGAGACTCCCAGAGACACCGGGAGAAAAGGAAAGCAGTTTTAGTTCAGTTGGTACATGGATTTAGAGGGTGAAAATAGATATGTCCCAGAGACAGGGAATGGGTCAAAAAGAGATCCCAAGAAAACCCTCTGGTCAAAAAAGGGCTGGGTCCTGTTAAGTGAAAGTGAAGAGCAGAAGGAATGACTCGGAGTTAATGAGACAGAGCGGGAGAGAGAAGATTTGGAACAAGGCGGCCTTGTGAGATCCCTGAAGATCTGAAATGAAAGTCAAAGGTTGGTGACTCCTTACTACAGAAATGTGAAACTGCCTTGGCACAGCCGAACGCCTGAGAATGTGAGAATGTGTGAATGTATGCATATAAAGATCCCAGAGAGGAGCTCATCAGAAGGAGGGTACAAACCCTTGGAGGTGGATCCTGGTTAGAGATGTCCAAGGGGAAGTGTCATTTGGGGGAGAATTTGAAGGTGAGTTCTTTGAATGTGAAGATTAGGATCTCTCGGGAGAGGAACAGAGTTATCCTGAGACTAGCTGACCTATGGTGTGACAAGCATTGGAGGGAGAATGAGAAATCCCTAGACACTGCTTTATGCGGCATTTATCACTTGGTGTTGGTGAGTGAGGTGTCTGACCATCGTTCGGCTATTGGTTTCCATTGAATGCATACCTTGCATGGTAACATTTTTCTTATTCATTTGTGGGACATGGGCATCACTGGCTGGGCCAACATTTATTGCCCATCCCTAACCGTCCTTGTTGAGAGGGCAACTGTAAGTCAACCACATTGCTGTGGCTCTGGAGTCTCATGTAGGCCAGACTGCGTAAAGGCAGCAGATTTCCTTTACTGAGAGACTTAAGTGAACCAGATGGATTTTTCTGACAATGGTTTCGTTGTCATCAGTAGATTCTTAATTCCAGAATCTTTCTTATGGAATTCAAATTCCACCCTCTGCCGTGGCGGGATTCGAACCCAGGTTCCCAGAACATTCGCTGAGTTCCTGGATTAACAGTCTAGTGATAATACCACTTGGCCATTGCTTCTCTGTAAGATCATTTTAGTAATTTGTGTTATCTATAAATTTGTATATATTTGTAAAGTTAGAGTTGGAATGTAATAATAATAATAAGGTAATAAGAAATAGGAGCAGGAGTAGGCCATCTGGCCCTTCGAGCCTGCCCCGCCATTCAATAAGATCATGGCTGATCTGTCGTGGCTCAGTTCCACATTCCCACCCTCTCCCCATAACCCTTAATCCCCTCGCTTATCAAAAACCCATCAACCCGCGTCTTAAAAATATTTAGCGAGGCAGCCTCCACCACTTCAATGGGCAGAGAATTCCAGAGATTCACCACCCTTTTAGTGAAGAAGTTCCTCCTCAACTCCGTTCTAAACCGCCCCCCTTTTATCTTGAGGCTGTGCCCCCTAGTCCTACTGTCTTTTTTGAGCGGGAAGAGTCTTTCCACCTCTATCCTATCCATCCCAGAAGGCATGTAATGTATCTTTTCTTGTTTACATCTATATTTATATAGATAGTCAACACCTTTTCTCAAAGGTAGGGGGAATCCAAACCTAGAGGCACTAAGATGAGAGGGGAGAGATACAAAAGTGTCCAGAGGAGCAATTTCTTCACAATGGAACAAGCTGCCAGAGGTAGTAGTAGAAACGGGTACAATTTTGTCTTTTAAAAAGCATTTAGATAGTTACATGGATACGATGGGTATAGAGGGATATGGGCCAAATGTGGCCAACTGGGACTAGCTTAGTGGTAATAACAAAAGGGCAGAATGGACAAGTTGGACCTGTTTTCATGCTGTAAACTTCTGCGACTCTATTCTTTTGTAAAACTGACTCCTGTCTCTCTGTTCAGTCACTGTCTGTGATGACTTCAGCCAGGCTAATGAGCTTGGCTTGAAAGAGTATGCTCTACCTGTTGAGTAATAATGACCCGTTAGGTCAGATGGTTAGAGTGTGGTGCTAATAAGGCCTTTGTTGCAGGTTTGAACCCTGTCCCGACCGATCCTGCACCCAACGTTCAGAGACTATTTCCTCGGGTGGATGTAGCTGTTACTAGGGGGCATAACTATAAGGTTCATGGTGGGAGATACAGGAGGGATGTCCGAGGGTAGATTCTTTACTCAGAGAGTGGTTGGGGTGTGGAATAGACTGCCTGCATGGAGTCGTGATGTGGAGATGCCGGAGTCGGACTGGGGTAAACACGGTGAGAAGTCTGACAACACCAGCTTTAAGTCCAACTGATTTAGTGGAGTCTTATAGTGGAGTCGGACACTTTAGGAACTTTCAAGTGGTTATTGGATAGGCAGATGGAGCACTCCAGAATGATAGGGAGTGGGATAGACTGATCTTGGGATTGGATATAGCTCGGCACAACATCGAGGGACCGAAGGGCCTGTACTGATCTGTCCTGTTCTGTGTTTCTATTAACCACTTAACCGACCAGTTTTGCACCCAACTATTTCGGGCACCTGGTGAGGAGAGGGGCGGGTCGGGATGGCGACCTCCTCATGAACCTGGTGAGGTGCACCATCAACAGATCCAGGCAGCGGGCGAACGATGGGGCCATCCATCCTGGCTGTCTGCCCCTCTACCGCAACTGTATTAAGAACAAAGAACAAAACAGCACGGGAAACAGGCCCTTCGGCCCAACGAGCCCGCGCCGCCGTCCCATGGTCAGTGACCTATTCATGACTCTAGTCTATGCCTAATGTGTGAGGATCAGGGAGGTCCAATATAGGGACAATTTGTTACCCAATCAATCAGCCTAAAAGCACATTTTTGGGATGTGGGAGGAAACCGGAGCACCCGGAGGAAACCCACGCAACCACGGGGAGAACGCGCAAACTCCCACGGACACAGGCCCAACTCCATGTGTCCGCACAGTAACAGAGATAACCTCTGTGCTACCATGATGCCCTCGAGATGGTAAGTGCCTGTTGATAAAAATTTCATTATTAAAGACTCTATATCCCTGAGACTAAAACTGACCCCAAGCCTACAATGCTTAATAAGGCCTGCTATATCCCCCTATATGTAAACTGCTCATGTGGCTGTCCAAGTGACTCTTGAACAACCCTAGCGTGCCTGCTTCCACCACCTCACTCGGCAGTGCATTCCACATCCCCACTACCCTTTGTGTGAAAAACTGCCCTCTAATATTAGTCTTATATTCACGGCCAGGTGTCCCTGGAGAGGGAGCGTGCAGTGTCCATGGGCACTGTTGATGCCTGCTGGGCACCGCAGGGGCTGGGGTGCATTACCGACCCCGATAATCACATTTTAATTTGATGTTTTAAGTTTCCGTTCCACTTTGTCCCCTTCCTTTTGGGGAACTGCCCCTTTCTGAGTTGTCCCTCAGTTAATTTGATTTTGTATAATTGGTTGGTACTTGAAAAGAGATACTTAATGAATCCTAATTGATGGTTAAATCAGAGAGCCTCGTGCTCCCTATTTAAAGCAGGTGTCAGACTCCCTGCCTGCATTCAGCAGAGAACAACTGGAGAGCTGGCTGTGTACAGATATATGGTGTAAATAAAGTAACTTGGTGACGGGACTTTTGCCTCCGTGGGGTTAATACACTGCCCTCCACATTTCTAAACAAACTTGAAATGTTTAGATCTATTAAGCCGGCTTACATTCTGGAATCTGATTTATTCAGTAATGACATCAGCCTTGGATCACAACAATATCTCTTTCAGAGGATATGTAAATATTGCAGATGTATCATCGAGGAACCAGGGTACAAACAGAGCATGGCCAGGAGTCCGTTCCTGCTGCTGCAGTTGCAGTTGTCGCAGTATTGTTCACTGCTGAATCCTATAGTAGGGAGTCTGTTGTACTATCCTCTCGTATGTATTTATCACATTGCCATTCCTTCACTGTCACTGGGTCCAAATTAACTCACATTCAATATCTCCCCCTCCCCCGAACCTTGGTCCAGCCCAGCTCTCACTCCAGTCTGAAGTGGATTCCTGACACCAGGTAGATAAAGCTCAGTGGTGAAGATTGGTAAGGTGACATTGTTTGTGTTTCCCCCATGCCCAGGGTGTTTTAAAATTCTTCACCGGACGGGGCATCAAGTATAAAAGTTGGCAAATAATGTTACAGTTGTAGAAAATGTTGGTTAGGCCACATTTGGAATAAGAACATAGAACCATAGAACTGTACAGTGCATAGAACCCTACAGTGCAGAAACAGGCCCTTCGGCCCATCGAGTCTGCACCGAACACAATCCCACCCAGACCCTATCCCCATATCCCTACACATTTACCTGCTAATCCCTCTAACCTACACATCCCAGGACACTAAGGGGCAATTTTAGCATAGCCAATGAACCTAACCCGCACATCTTTGGACTGTGGGAGGAAACCGGAGCACCCGGAGAAAACCCACGCAGACACGAGGAGAATGTGCAAACTCCACACAGACAGTGACCCGAGCCGGGAATCGAACCCAGGACCCTGGAGCTGTGAAGCAGCAGTGCTAACCACTGTGCTACCGTGCCACCCATAAGAACATAAGAACATGAGTAGGGTTCCATTCGTAGACATGCAGGGTAGAATAGGTGTAGGGTGATGCGGCGGCGCGGGCTCGTTGGGCCGAAGGGCCTGTTTCCCGTGCTGGGTTGTTCTTTGTTCTTTGTTCTATAAGAAATAGGAGCAGGAGTAGGCCATCTAGCCCTTCGAGTCTGCCCCGCCATTCAATAAGATCATGGCTGATCTGTCGCGGCTCAGTTCCACTTTCCCGCCCTCTCCCCATAACCCTTAATCCCCTCTCTTATCAAAAACCCATGTCCAAATTTGGTCACCACACTCGCAGGAGGATGTGGAGGCTTTGGAGAGAGTGCAGAGAAGGTTTACCAGGATGTCGCCTGGTATGGAAGGTATTAGCAAAGAGGAGAGGTGGAATAAACTGGGATTGTTCTCCTTGGAAAGACAGAGGCTGAGGGGATAACCTGATACAAGTTTATAAAATTATGAGGGAAATAGATAAAGTGAACAGTTGGAAGCTTTTTCCCAGGGCAGAAATGACAATGACAATGACAAGGGGGTTACAAGTTCAAGGTAAAGGGGAAAAGGGACAGTGGAGGTGTGTGGGGGAAGTTTTTTACACAGAGGGTGGTGGGGGCCTGGAATGCACTGCCAAGTGAGGTCATTGAGGCAAATATATTACTTGTCTGGATAGACACATGAACAGGCAGGGAATAGAGGGATACAGGAGGCTGGGCTAGATGGGACAACACGATCAGCAGAGACTTGGAGGGCTGAAGGGCCTGTTCCTGTGCTGGTTCTTTGTATTTATGGCCTGTGGCTGTTCATGGTTAGACCAGCATTTATTACCCATCCCTAATTGCCCCTTCAGAAGGAGCTGGGGACCTGCCTTCACTGCCCATCCCTAATTGCCCCTTCAGAAGGTGCTGGGGAGCTGCCTTCACTGCCCATCCCTAATTGCCCCTTCAGAAGGTGCTGGGGAGCTGCCTTCACTGCCCATCCCTAATTGCCCCTTCAGAAGGTGCTGCTGAGCTGCCTTCACTGCCCATCCCTAATTGCCCCTTCAGAAGGTGCTGCTCAGCTGCCTTCACTGCCCATCCCTAATTGCCCCTTCAGAAGGTGCTGCTGAGCTGCCTTCACTGCCCATCCCTAATTGCCCCTTCAGAAGGTGCTGGGGAGCTGCCTTCACCGCCCATCCCTAATTGCCCCTTCAGAAGGTGCTGGGGAGCTGCCTTCTTGAGCCACTGCAGTCCCTGAGGTGTAGTTACACCCACAGTGCTGTTAGGGAGGGAGTTCCAGGATTCTGACCCAGTGACAGTGAAGGAACAGCCGATATATTTCCAAGGAGTTGGAAAGTTCAGTAATTATGTGAAGCCAAGATAAAGCACAAGTTTGGTTTTGCTGATTGTTTTATTCGCTGTGTCACTTTCACAACACCTGGAATTTGGGAAAGACACAAGGTCTTTGAAAATGGGAATGAGGAGAGATTCCTTCACTCAGAGGGTTGTGAATCTGTGGAATTCACTGCGGTGAATGCCGGGACAGTGAACAAGTGTAATTCGGGTTTGGAATGCGTTACATGAAAGGACAGGAAATACAACATCAGCCTGTGAAAGGGAGATACACCAACAGGTGAAGGAGAAGGTGCTGTGGTATGGGGAAGGAGCAGGAGGGTGCAACTCTACAGTAACGTCATGATGGGACGAATGGCCCTGTGTTGTACCGATCTTTCCAAACCGAATGACAAAGGCAGTTTACCTGAGGTTAGAAGGTGTTGGTTCTCAGGGTCAGCTACCAGGGTTAACACTCGCCCCGAGTCGTGGGCTTGCACCTGGTATTGGGTAACCCCAGACATCCAATCCAAGACTGACAGGAACCCATTCATGTGAGCAACAATCGGCAGGAACCTTCAAAACGAGAGGACAAAGACATCAACCAGAGCTCAAACTAACACCAACCAGGGGTGACACAAAGTCCCCTGTCATCAGTGGCATGTACCCCCTCAACCCCCATCACCCCACCATGTCAAGCAGCTGAGTCTGGGTACCACTCCCTCACTCACCCTGCTGCTACCCACAGCAACTCCCTTCTGAGAGATATTGCCTGACAGCTGCCAACTCATTGGCATCTCAACTAGATAGAGGTCAAAGCCAAGACCAAGATTGATTGACTTTTGTCCAGCATCGACTGATATGGATCAAAGGCAGGTACTGACCCTCTGACAGTGCGGCACTCCCTCAGTACTGACCCTCTGACAGTGCGGCGCTCCCTCAGCACTGACCCTCTGACACTGCGGCGCTCCCTCAGCACTGACCCTCTGACACTGCGGCGCTCCCTCGGCACTGACCCTCTGACAGTGCGGCACTCCCTCGGCACTGAGCCTCTGACAGTGCGTCACTCCCTCAGCGCTGACCCTCTGACAGTGCGGCACTCCCTCAGCACTGACTCTCTGACAGTGCGGCACTCCCTCAGCACTGACCCTCTGACAGTGCGGCACTCCCTCAGCACTGACCCTCTGACAGTGCGGCACTCCCTCGGCACTGACCCTCTGACAGTGCGGCACTCCCTCAGCACTGACCCTCTGACACTGCGGCGCTCCCTCGGCACTGACCCTCTGACAGTGCGGCACTCCCTCGGCACTGAGCCTCTGACAGTGCGTCACTCCCTCAGCGCTGACCCTCTGACAGTGCGGCACTCCCTCAGCACTGACTCTCTGACAGTGCGGCACTCCCTCAGCACTGACCCTCTGACAGTGCGGCACTCCCTCAGCACTGAGCCTCTGACAGTGCGTCACTCCCTCAGCGCTGACCCTCTGACAGTGCGGCACTCCCTCAGCACTGACTCTCTGACAGTGCGGCACTCCCTCAGCACTGACCCTCTGACAGTGCGGCACTCCCTCAGCACTGACCCTCTGACAGTGCGGCACTCCCTCAGTACTGACCCTCTGACAGTGCGGCACTCCCTCAGCACTGACCCTCTGACACTGCGGCGCTCCCTCGGCACTGACCCTCTGACAGTGCGGCACTCCCTCGGCACTGAGTCTCTGACAGTGCGTCACTCCCTCAGCGCTGACCCTCTGACAGTGCGGCACTCCCTCAGCACTGACTCTCTGACAGTGCGGCACTCCCTCAGCACTGACCCTCTGACAGTGCGGCACTCCCTCAGCACTGACCCTCTGACAGTGCGGCACTCCCTCGGCACTGACCCTCTGACAGTGCGGCACTCCCTCAGTACTGACCCTCTGACAGTGCGGCACTCCCTCGGCACTGACCCTCTGACAGTGCGGCACTCCCTCGGCACTGACCCTCTGACAGTGCGGCACTCCCTCGGCACTGACCCTCTGACAGTGCGGCACTCCCTCAGCACTGACCCTCTGACAGTGCGGCACTCCCTCAGCACTGACCCTCTGACAGTGCGGCACTCCCTCGGCACTGACCCTCTGACAGTGCGGCACTCCCTCAGCACCGACCCTCTGACAGTGCGGCACTCCCTCAGCACTGACCCTCTGACAGTGCGGCACTCCCTCGGCACTGACCCTCTGACAGTGCGGCACTCCCTCAGCACTGACCCTCTGACAGTGCAATTCTCTATGCTGTGCCTCCCCTGCTGGATTATTGGACTCAGTTCTCTCTAATGGACCATTAACCCTGGGACACTCTGATTCCAGGGTGTGAGTGCCACCATAATCAATAGCTGAACATGTATTTCACACAAATCCCTCTCTTCTACCTCCAATCCTCCAGCACTCCACCCAAAGAGTTCCCCCTCTTTATGCAACACTGGGGTGTAGTTTTGGACTGCACCCCTTGGTGTGGGACTGCCCCAGAGTTCAGGAAGCCTCTGAGATCCTTCTCCAGTTTGTTCCCAGTTATCCAGATCACAGAATTCCTACAGTGCACAAGGAGGTCATTCAGCCATCAACTCTGTACTGACCATAATCCCACCCAAGCTCTATCCCCGTCACCCCACATATTTACCCTGTTAATCCCCCTGACACTAAGGGGCAATTTAGCATGGCTAATGCACCTAACCCGGACATCTTTGGATTGTAGGAGGAAACTGGAGCACCCAGAGGAAACCCAGGCAGACACGGAGCGAACGTGCAGACTCCACACAGACAAGGCGGAAATCGAACCCGGATCCCTGGCGCTGTGAGGCAGCAATACGAGCCACTGTGTCACCGTACTGCTCTGGATCCCTGGCACTGTGAGGCAGCAGTGTGAGCCATTGTGTCACCGTACTGCTCTAGATTCCTGGCGCTGTGAGGCAGCAGTGTGAGCCACTGTGTCACCGTGCTGCTCTAGATTCCTGGCGCTGTGAGGCAGCAGTGTGAACCACTGTGTCACCGTGCTGCTCTGGATCCCTGGCGCTGTGAGGCAGCAGTGTGAGCCACTGTGTCACCGTGCTGCTCTGGATCCCTGGCGCTGTGAGGCAGCAGTGTGAGCCACTGTGTCACCGTGCTGCTCTGGATCCCTGGCACTGTGAGGCAGCAGTGCGAGCCACTGTGTCACCGTACTGCTCTAGATCCCTGGCGCTGTGAGGCAGCAGTGCGAGCCACTGTGTCACCGTACTGCTCTGGATCCCTGGTGCTGTGAGGCAGCAATGTGAGCCACTGTGTCACCGTGCTGCTCTGGATCCCTGGCGCTGTGAGGCAGCAGTGTGAGCCACTGTGTCACCGTACTGCTCTAGATTCCTGGCGCTGTGAGGCAGCAGTGTGAACCACTGTGTCACCGTGCTGCTCTGGATCCCTGGCGCTGTGAGGCAGCAGTGTGAGCCACTGTGTCACCGTGCTGCTCTGGATCCCTGGCGCTGTGAGGCAGCAGTGTGAGCCACTGTGTCACCGTGCTGCTCTGGATCCCTGGCACTGTGAGGCAGCAGTGCGAGCCACTGTGTCACCGTACTGCTCTAGATCCCTGGCGCTGTGAGGCAGCAGTGTGAACCACTGTGTCACCGTACTGCTCTAGATCCCTGGCGCTGTGAGGCAGCAATGCTAACCATGGTGCTGCCCTAGGGATATAAAGTGGTCAAATCCTTGTGGAGTGCATGTGCGTTACTCTTCCTCACGATGGCCAACGTCCAGTGAACTCTTTGGCCACTGGATGTCCAATGGGGGTTTGACTTTGGGAATTCCCCAACGGTCCAATTGCTCAAATTCCAGCCCAATATTTATCCCAATAATAACAAGACCACAGCAGACTGGTCCGATTGTGCTGCTGTTTGTGGCAGGTTGTTGCATCTCCAATGTTCCACCAGTGACTACACTCCCAGAGACCTTCGCTGGGTGAAAAGGACTTGCGAGGTCCTTTGTGTGTCTCCTGTAGCTCACTGGGAGACATTCTCAATTCAGAACCTCAAGGTTCTGGGTTTAAATCCCCCTGCAGGGCATTAGTACACACAACTCTGGGGTTGCACTACCAGTTGTGCCATCTTTCAGGCCAGGCATCAAACTCAGGTCCCATCATGGGACCCCTACAGTGCAGAGGGAGACCATTCAGCCCATGGAGTCTGCACCAACTCTTTGACAAAGTTTCTTACCCAGGCCTAGCCCCCCCCCACCGCTGCCCCCCTGCAATATTTTCCTAACCACACACATTTATCCCTGCACTTTATTAGTGTCACAAGTAGGTTTACATTCACACTGCAATGAAGTTACTGTGGAAATCCCCTAGTTGCCACACTCCAGCGCCTGGGGGAGAATTTAGCACGGCCAATGCAACTAACCAGCACGTCTTTCAGACTGTGGGAGGAAACTGGAGCCCCCGGAGGAAACCCACGCAGGCACGGAGAGAACGTGCAGACCCCACACAGACAGTGACCCGAGGCTGGATTTGAACCCGGGTCCCTGTCGCTGTGAAGCAGCAGTGCTAACCCACCGTTGCACCGCTCCACTGTATTTAAAGAAGAAGAGAACTATCCTCAGCGTCCTGACCAATGTTATTTTTCAATCACTAAAGAATGAAGAACAGTGCAGCACTGGAACATCCCTAACCCTTGACCCTAACCCTTCAGCCCTCTCAGCCTACACCGATCGTGATGCTCAGCTGGACTAAAACCGTGTGTACTTGCAGAGTCCGTACCCTTCCATTCCATCCTATTCATGTATTTGTCTAGTTGTCCCTTAAATGTCGCTACTGTATCTGCTCCCACCGCCTCGCAGGGCAGCGTGTTCCAGACATTCACCACCCTCTGTGTAAAAAACTTGCCTCGTACATCTTCTCTAACCTCTCCCCTTAAACCTACGTCCCCTAGTGCTTGACTTTTCTACCCTCCACTCTGTCCATGCCCCTCATAATCTTGTAAATCAGGTCACCCCTCAACCTCCATCGTTCCACTGAGAACAAACCGAGTTTCTCCAACCTCTCCTCATAGCTAATGCCCTCCATACCCGGCAACATCCTGGTGAACCTCTTCCGCGCCCTCTCCAAAGCCTCCATATCCTTCCGTACCCTGCTGCCACAACTGATGTCGTTTTCTGCTCATTACCACATCCATTATTGCTGATGGGAAATGGAGCTTGTTTGTGATGATGACACGAGAAAACAGAGTGGTGGTGAACAGTCCTACAGAAATATATCCTCGTGCTCCCTCTCACTCCCCTTTCCTGCCTCACCTGTCGTTGTCCTTCACTCCCAAGATCCTGATCTTTTCCTCGCTTCCTGCAGACACGGCTTGCAGCCACCGGGCGTGGGTCTGCTCTGTGTCCACCATGTGTTTGTAGATACAGAAGCAGCAGAACGGTGATGCCTGAGTGCTGGCTGGCACCTTCCAACTCACCTCCATGGGGTTGGTCAGGGAATTGGCTTTGAGCAAGTCTCCTTGACTGGTCAGAGCCAGCAGAGCCTCCCGGGTCAGGCAGTAATCCAAGTCCACCGCCTGCTGCCCCTTCGACAGGAGAAGGGTGGTGATGATCTCCCCGGTGTCCGGGGAGATCAGCCGTACTGTCCCATCAGAGCAGGAGCAGGCAGCCCGTAAGGGATAGAGGCTGGCTGGGCCAGTGCTGCTCATCTTGATGACCTTCACAGGGTGTTCAGTGCAGGTGTGCTGCTTGTACAGATGTGTGATACTCCACAGATCCAACCTCTGGTCACCGTACGAGAAGATATTGTCCTCCCCGACCTCCGACCTCATACGGTTCACCTTTGCTGTCAGCTGGATCTCATCCACTTGATCTGCCATTTCCAGGCTCCACACTCGAAGGGTCTTGTCCTCCGAGGCTGAGAGAAGGTAAGGGCCGTGGGGATAGATTGCCAGAGCGGTGATAGGACCTGCAAGAAAAAAGGCAGGGTTGGGGGGGGTTGGAGGAGGTGTTATTGATGATGGTTCCCGATCTGTGTGGCCACAATAATCTGCATTTAAAAAGCACCTTGAATTTCCCAGTCTGTTTGGCAGTTTCAATATTCAATCAAATTTAACACCGAGTCACACAATGTGGACAGGTGACCAAGACCTGGGCCAAACAGCTCGACTTTAAGCTGTCATTTCAGAGGAGAGAGAGGGGAAATATCAGAGTTTGGTATCCTCTAGAATGATCGGGACAGGTTGGGTGAGTGGGTTAATCAATGGCAAATGCAGTAATTTGGATAAATGTGAGGTTATTCACTTTGGAAGCAAAAACAAGAAGGCAGATTACTACCTGAATGGCTGTAAATTGGGAGAGGGGAGTGTGCAGAGGGACCTGGGTGTCCTTGTGCACCAGTCACTGAAGGTAAGCGTGCAGGTACAGCAGGCGGTAAAGAAGGCAAATGGTATGTTGGCCTTCATAGCGAGAGGTTTTGAGTACAGGAACAGGGATGTGTTGTTACAATTATACAGGGCCTTGGTGAGGCCACACCTAGAGTATTGTCAGCAGTTTTGGTCTCCTTTTCTGAGGAAGGATGTTCTTGCTCTCGAGGGAGTGCAGTGAAAGTTCACTAGGCTGATTCTGTTGATGGTGGGACTGATGTATGAGGAGAGATTGACGCGGTTAGGATTGTTTTCACTGGAGTTCAGACGAATGAGGGGGAATCTCATGGAGACTTATAAAATTCTAACAGGATTAGACAGGGTAGATGCAGGGAGAATATTCCCAATGATGGGGGGAGTCCAGAACCAGGAGTCACAGTCTGAGGCATGGGATCCAAGGGCCTTTGGCCTTGTGGATCCAGAACTGGCTTGCCTGCAGAAGGCAGAGAGTGGTTGTGGATGAGGCTTTTTCTGAATGGAGGTCAGTCACCAGCGGAGTGCCTCAAGGATCTGTTCTGGGACCCTTGTTGTTTGTCATTTTCATAAATGACCTGGATGAGGAAGTGGAGGGATGGGTAAGTAACTTCGCTGATGACACTAAGGTCGGTGGTGTTGTGGATGGTCTGGAAGGATGGCAAAAGTTGCAGCAGGACATAGATAGGATGCAGGACTGGGCAGAGAAGTGGCAGATGGACTTCAATGCGGATAAATGCGTAGTTGTCCATTTTGGTAGAACCAACGGGATGAACGAGTACACTATCAAGGGCAGAAGTCTGAGTAGTGTTGAAGAGCAGAAGGATCTAGGGGTCTGGGTCCACAGGACTCTTAAATCGGCCTCGCAGGTGGAGGAGGTGGTCAAGAAGGCATATGGTGTACTGGCCTTCATTAATCGAGGGATTGAGTTTAGGAGTCGGGAGGTAATGCTGCAACTTTATAAGACCCTTGTCAGGCCTCATTTAGAGTACTGTGCGCAGTTCTGGTCGCCTCACTATAGGAAAGATGTAGAAGCTATTGAAAGGGTGCAGAGGAGATTTACAAGGATGTTGCCTGGACTGGGAGGCATGCCTTATGAAGTTAGGTTGAGGGAGCTGGGACTCTTCTCCCTGGAGAGACAAAGGTTGAGAGGCGACCTGATAGAAGTTTACAAAATGTTGAGAGGAATAGATAGGGTGGACTCTCAGAGGCTATATCCCCGGGTTGAAATGGTTGCTACGAGAGGACACAGATTTAAGGTACAGGGAGGGAAGTTCAGAAGTGATGTTAGGGGTAAGTTTTTCACTCAGAGGGTGGTGAGTGAATGGAATCGGCTGCCGTCAGTGGTGGTGGAGGCGAACTCGCTGGGGTCTTTTAAAAGACTTCTGGATGAGTATATGGGGTTTAATGGGATTGGGGGTTATAGATAGGTCTGTAGGTTGGTAGGTGTTGATGTGATCGGCGCAACTCGTGGGCCGAAGGGCCTGTTTGTGCTGTAGTGTTCTATGTTCTCTATGTTCTATGTTTCGGGGTAGACCGTTTCGGACGGAGGTGAGGAGACATTTCTTCACCCAGAGAGTGGTGAGTCTGTGGAATTCATTCCCACAGGAAGTAGTTGACGCCAAAACATTGAATGTATTCAAGAGGGGGTTGGATGTAGCACTTGGGGTGAATGGGATCAAAGGTTATGGGGAGAAAACAGGATAAGGCTGTTGAGTTGGATGATCAGCCATGATGGTAACGAATGGTGGAGCAGGCTCGAAGGGCCGAATGGCCTCCTCCCTGCTCCGATCTTCTATGTTTCTATGTTTAGGGTCTATGATTCCTGCCTCCTCCAATTTTAACCTTCTCTGAAACACCCCGGTTTCCATTGCTTCACCCATGGTAACCATGCCTTCAGCTATGAAGGCCCCAAACTCTGGAGTCCTGCCTCCTAGTCCAGCGCCCCCCTGGCCTAATATCACTTTGTGTGGCTCAATGTAAGACCCCCACCCCCCCCACCCCACAGCGAGAACTGCTCAAGATGGAGCAGAAATAACTCATCACTCATGAACAACTAAATTGAGTGGCTGAGAGGGAGGTGGCGATGCCTCGGGATGGGTTTCTTGTCCATATCGAACACATTAACCCACCGACATGAACACAAGGAAAGCAAAGCACAGGAAAAGGCCCTTCGGCCCTCCAAGCCTGCACTGACCATGCTGCCCCACCTGACGAAAACTCCCCTACCCTTCCAGTAGCCATATCCCTCCATTCCCATCCTATTCCTGTATTTGTCAAGACACCCCTTAAAACTCACTATCGTATCCGCTTCCACTCCCTCCCCCGGCAGCGAGTTCCAGGCACCCGCCACCCTCTGTGTAAAAAATCTGCCTCGTACATCTCTTTTAAACCTTGCCCCTCGCACCTTAAACCTGTGACCCCCTAGTAATTGACTCTTCCACCCTGGGAAAAAGCCTCTCAGTATCCACTCTGTCCAAGCCCGTCACAATCTTGTAGACTTCTATCAGGTCTCCCCTCAACCTCTATCATTCCAGCGAGAACAAACCAGGTTTCTCTAACCCCTCCTCATAGCTAATGCCCTCCATAAGAACATAAGAACACAAGAAATAGGAGCAGGAGTAGGCCATCTGGCCCTTCGAGCCTGCCCCACCATTCAATAAGATCATGGCTGATCTGTCGTGGCTCAGTTCCACATTCCCGCCCTCTCCCCATAACCCTTAAACCCCTCTCATCAAAAACCCATCAACCCGTTTCTACCAGGCAACATCCTGATAAATCTTTTCTGTACTCTCTCCAAAGCCTCCACAACGCTCTGGTCGTGTGGTAACATAATCAACTCCCATCATTTGATAAAAATCTCAGGGGTTCTCAGCCCAGAACCACTCACCTCTGTGCCCGACAAACGCCATCTGAAGATTCCAGTTTTCATCCCATATTTTGACGTTTCCATCACGCGAGGCGGTCGCCACACATCTCAGCTTCTCGAAAAGGATAATCCCTGTGATTTTCCTGATCAGGATATTATAAAGAGCTTGTGAGTTGGAGGAATCTAGCTTCAGGTGTGTGTGCACACACTGAGAAACAATCAGAGACTAAAGGTCACCCCATGGCAGGACCTGACCACCAACACCAAACTCCCGGAGCACACTCGTTCCATCAACACAAGTGGATGATCCAATAGAGTCTGCACTGGACTGGTGACGTTCACCAGCTGCAAGACCTATGAGTGTGTAAAACCCTCCTGAATGGTGACCTGGCCCCTGGGTCATGAGCTCCTGCGTGTCCAGAACTCCATTACATAGGCAGCACGGTGGCACAGTGGTTAGCACTGCTGTCTCACAGCGCCAGGGACCCGGGTTCAATTCCTGGCTCAGGTCACTGTCTGTGTGGAGTCTGCACATTCTCCCCATGTCTGCGTGGGTTTCCTCTAGGCACTCCAGTTTCTTCCCACAGTGCAAGGATGTGCAGGTTAGGTGGATTGGCCATGATAAATTGCCCGGGTGTCAGGAGGATTAGCAGGGTAAACATGTGGGGCTACAAGAATAGGTTCTGAGTGGGATTGTGGCCGGTGCAGACTCGATGGGCCGAATGGTCTCCTTCTGCACTATGGGGATTCTATCATACCATCAAACGAGATATTGACAGTGGGAACTGGGAGATGGTCACTGATGGCCATGTCCTCTGGAAGCTGATCGTTAGGTATATAGAACATAGAACATTACAGCGCAAAACAGGCCCTTCGGCCCACGATGTTGCGCCGACCAGTTAAAAAACAATGACCCACTAACCTAAACCAATCCCTTTCCATCCATAAACCTATCCACGGATCTCTCAAACGCCCCCAACCTAGGCGCAATTACAACTGCAGCAGGCAGGGCATTCCAATCCCTCACCACCCACTGGGTAAAGAACCTACCCCTGACATCCGTCCTATAACTACCCCCCCTTAATTTAAAGCCATGCCCCCTCGTGCTAGCTTTCTCCATCCGAGGAAAAAGGCTATCACTGTCCACCCTATCTAAACCTCTAATCATCTTATATGTTTCAATAAGATCCCCTCTTAGCCGCCTTCTTGCTAATGAAAACAACCTCAAATCCCTCAGTCTCTCCTCATAGGACCTCCCCTCCATACCAGGCAACATCCTGGTAAACCTCCTCTGCACCCTCTCCAAAGCCTCCACATCCTTCCTATAATGTGGGGACCAGAACTGCACACAGTACTCCAAGTGCGGCCGCACCAGAATTTTGTACAGTTGCAACATGACGCTGCGACTCCTAAATTCAATCCCCCTACCAATAAACGCTAAGACACCGTATGCCTTCCTAACAACCTTATCTACTTGATTCCCAACTTTCAGGGATCTATGTACACATACACCTAGATCCCTCTGCTCCTCCACACTATTCAGAGTCCTACCGTTAGCCCTATACTCAACACATCTGTTATTCCTGCCAAAGTGAATTACCTCACACTTTTCCGCATTAAACTCCATCCGCCACCTCTCGGCCCAGCTCTGCATAAGAACATAAGAAATAGGAGCAGGAGTAGGCCATCTAGCCCTTCGAGCCTGCCCCGCCATTCAATAAGATCATGGCTGATCTGAAGTGGATCAGTTCCACTTTCCCGCTTTCTCCCCATAACCCTTAATCCCCTCTCTTATCAAAAACCCATCAAACCGCGTCTTAAACATATTTAGCGAGGCAGCCTCCACCACTTCAACGGGCAGAGAATTCCAGAGATTCACCACCCTTTGAGTGAACAAAGAGAACAAAGAACAAAACAGCACGGGAAACAGGCCCTTCGGCCCAACGAGCCCGCGCCGCCGTCCCATGGTCAGTGACCTATTCATGACTCTAGTCTATGCCTAATGTGTGAGGATCAGGGAGGTCCAATATAGGGACAATTTGTTACCCAATCAATCAGCCTAAAAGCACATTTTTGGGATGTGGGAGGAAACCGGAGCACCCGGAGGAAACCCACGCAACCACGGGGAGAATGCACAAACTCCCACGGACACAGGCCCAACTCCATGTGTCCGCACAGCAACAGAGATAACCTCTGTGCTGCCATGATGCCCTCGAGATGGTAAGTGCCTGTGGATAAAAATTTCATTATTAAAGACTCTATACCCCTGAGACTAAACTGACCCCAAGCCTACAATGCTTAATAAGGCCTGCTATATCCCCCTATATGTAAACTGCTCATGTGGCTGTCCAAGTGACTCTTGAACAACCCTAGCGTGCCTGCTTCCACCATCTCACTCGGCAGTGCATTCCACATCCCCACTACCCTTTGTGTGAAAAACTGCCCTCTAACATTAGTCTTATATCTAGCCCCCCTCACCCTAAGCCCGTGACCCCTCGTTCTATCCATTTCTAATAGCGGAAAAAGCTTATCACCATCTACTCTATCTGTCCCCTTCATAATCTTATAAACCTCTATCAAATCCCCCCTCAGCCGACGTCTCTCAAGGGAAAACAGCCCAAGTGCGTTCAATCTTTCCTCGTAAGACAGCCCTTCCATACCAGGCAACATCCTGGTAAATCTCCTCTGCACTCTCTCCAGGATCTCTACATCCTTCCGGTAGTACGGTGACCAGAACTGGACGCAGTACTCCAGGTGAGGCCTAACCAACGTTCTATACAACTGCAACATCAGACTCCTACTCTTATATTCTATACCCCTTCCTATGAAGGCTAACATGCCATACGCTTTCCTCATCACATTCTGCACCTGCACCGACACCTTCAGGGACTTGTGTACCTGCACCCCCAGGTCTCTCTGCGTATCTATACTCCGGATAGTTCTACCTTTTATCATATAACTCCCTTCCACATTATTCCGGCCAAAGTGCATCACCTCGCATTTCTCCGGATTAAATTCCATTTGCCATCTATCTGCCCAATCTACCAGCCTATCTATGTCCTGTTGCATTGCCAGGCACTGCTCCTCAGTACCCGCCAATCCAACCAACTTAGTGTCATCAGCAAATTTGCTGATCACACCACCTACCCCCTCTTCCAAGTCATTAATGTATACTACAAATAGTAGAGGTCCTAGTACCGAGCCCTGCGGCACCCCACTGGTGACAGACCTCCAATTGGAAAAGGAGCCCTCCACTACTACCCGCTGTCTTCTCCTCCCAAGCCAGTTCTTCACCCATCTACATACCTGGCCTTGTATCCCATGAGCCTTCACCTTTTCTATCAGCCTACCGTGAGGGACCTTGTCAAACGCCTTCCTGAAATCCATATAGACAACATCAACGGCTTGTCCTTCGTCAACCGTTTTTGTCACCTCTTCAAAAAATTCCAACAGATTCGTAAGGCACGACCTCCCTGTAACGAAGCCATGCTGCGTATCCCTGATCAGATTGCAGCGCTCCAGATGCTCATACATCCTATCCTTGAGGATCCTCTCCATTATCTTGCCTATAACTGAAGTCAAGCTCAATGGCCTATAGTTCCCTGGGTTATCCCTCTGACCCTTCTTAAACAACGGTACAACATTTGCAATCCGCCAATCCTCTGGGACCTCACCTGTGTCCAAAGAAGAGACAAAGATTTGCGTCAGAGGCCCAGCAATTTCATCCCTCACCTCCCTTAGCAGCCTAGGATAGATGCCATCAGGCCCTGGAGATTTGTCTGTCTTTATAGTGTCTAAAAGTCCCAACACCTCTTCCCTCGTGATGACTATTTCCCTCAACGGATCCTCAAACTTCTCAAGCACAGCAGCAGAGGACTGACCCCTCTCCTGAGTGAATACCGACGCAAAGTATTCATTCAAGATCTCCCCCATTCCCCCAGGCTCCAAGCATAGTTCCCCTCCTCTGTCCCTGAGAGGACCAATGTTCCCTCTAACCATCCTTTTGTTTCTAATATAAGAGTAAAATGCTTTAGGATTTTCCTTAATCCTACCCGCCAAAGCCATTTCGTGGCCCCTTTTTGCCTTTCTGATGCCCCTTTTAAGTTCCCTCCTACATTCTCTGTATTCTTCTAACGCTATCTCTGTCCTCAAATGCCTCGATCTAGTGTACGCTTCCCTCTTTCTCCTGACCAGGTCCTCAATATCCCTAGTTACCCACGGCTCTCTAATCCTACCTTTCCCATCCTTCCTCTTGACCGGCACATGTCTTTCCTGTAAAGATTGTAGTTTTCCCTTGAGAGACTCCCACATACCCAGCGTCGACCTACCGTTAAATAGCGTACCCCAGTCTGTATCTTTAAGATCCTGCCTAATCCGGCTGTATCTAGCCCTCCCCCAATTTAACACCCTCCCCTTAGGACAGGCTTCATCTTTATCCATTAATATCTTGAACCAGACAGAGTTGTGGTCACTGTCAGCCACATGCTCTCCTACCTCAACGTCAACCACCTGCCCAGGCTCATTCCCCAGAACCAAGTCAAGTATAGCCCCCTCCCTGGTCGGTCTATCCACGTACTGCTCCAGGGATCCTTCCATTACATACTGTACAAATTCCTCCCCGTCAGCACCCTCTGATCTCAGTACATTCCAATCTACCCTGGGGAGATTAAAATCTCCCACTACCACCACCCTATTCTTCCTGCACTTATCTAGAATGTCCCTGCTTATCCCTTCTTCCACAGCCCTCGGGCTGTTGGGCGGTCTGTAGTAAACACCCAGCAGAGTAACATCACCCTTCCTATTCCTCAACTCCACCCATAGCGACTCGATTCCTACATCCTCCGTACCTCCCTCCCTCTGCACTGCTACGATGCAATCCTTAACTAACAACGCCACTCCCCCACCTCTCAGCGACCCACCCCTATCTCGCCTGAAACACTTATACCCAGGAACATTCAACTGCCAATCCTGCCCTTCCTTTAACCAAGTCTCTGTCACCGCCACCACTTCCAACTTCCTTTCAAACATTAATGCCTTCAGTTCATCTGTTTTGCCAGTCACACTCCTAGCATTGAAACACATGCACTGAAGACCCTCCGAAACAACCCGATCCTTCTTCCTACCCTCCGGGCCTACCCTATCCCCAATCCCAGTTCCGTCTACCTCCCCACCCCCCCTCCATATTAGTTTAAACCCTGCCAATACACACCAGCTAACCTTCCAGCTAAGATATGTATGCCCTTCCCAGTTAACTGTACCCCATTCCTCTTGTATATTAGCCGTTCTTTCATAAAGACTTCCCAGTGGTCTATGAATATAAATCCCTCTGCCCTACACCAATCTTTCAACCAAGCATTTAATTGGATTAGTTCATTATTTCTAGCCCTGCTAGCCCCAGGCACCGGCAGCAGGCCAGAGAACGCCACCCTGGAGGCCCTACATTTCAGCCTGGCCCCCAACTCCCTGAACTGCCTGCGTATGTCCCCCCTGCACTTTGTTCCTACATCCTTCTCTCCTACATGCACTATCACATTCGACTCAGTCCCTCCACCCTTCAAGATTCCCTCTACCCTTTCTGAGATGTCCTGTACCCCAGCTCCAGGGAGGCAGACTACCATCCTGGAGTCCCGCTTTTGCCCACAGAATCGCCTGTCAATCCCCTTGACTCTCCCATCCCCCACCACTATCTCACACCCTGCACTCTTCACTTTCTGATCTCCCTCCCTTGCCTTCTCTACCCCGACTGTCACCCCACCCTTGACATTCCGGGGTAATTCATCTGGGGCATTCCTAGTACTTTTCTTTTTGCTCTTCCTAACTGTAACCCAACCATCTATACTTGTAGGTTCTGGTATTAGCTCAGGGTTGCCATTCCTCTCCATTACCTCCTCATTTTCCCAAACTAAAAACATATCCTCCAGTCTCAGTTCCAGCTGCCTCACCCGGGCCCTTAATCGCTGCACCTCGAGACATTTCCCGCATATGTGGGCTTTCGGGAGATGTGCTGTCTCCAGAAATGTCCACATATGGCATCGAACACAGTGAACACGTGTAACCCTAGACCCTGGCATTATGGTTGACCCCTGTCAAGGTGTGATATGAAGCCCAGTTATCAAACCTGCGCTCGCCCAAGCCCAGTGAGCTTAAGCCCTTTTACCTCTCACTCTGCTTCCCTCCTCACTCCACTGCCCACTCCCGACGCTGCCCGCTATCTACCTTGGCCTTCTTTTTATACTCCCGCGCTCCCTTCCCAGCAGCCCCTGCGCCTATCTCCCGCTACGGAGCACCAAAACAAACAAAAACCCTCCCGAACTAGAAGTCAGTCAGAATGCAGTATTTACAAGGCAGCACACTCACCAAAAGGCAGCCACTCGTCGAAATCTCTGTTCCAGAGAACAGTTAAGAAGTTCCTCCTCAACTCTGTACTAAACCGTCTCCCCTTTATCTTGAGGCTGTGCCCCCTAGTCCTACTGTCTTTTTTGAGCGGGAAGAGTCTCTCCACCTCTATCCTATCCATCCCATTCATCATCTTATACGTCTCAATGAGATCTCCCCTCATTCTTCTAAACTCTAACGAGTACAAACCCAGATTATTCAGCGTCTCCTCATAGCTCAACCCCCTCAACTCTGGTATCAGCCGAGTAAACCTCCTCTGCACTCCCTCCAAGGCCAAAATATCTTTGCGCAGGTGCGGCGCCCAAAACTGCACACAGTACTCCAGCTGCGGCCTCACCAGTGCCCAATGGAGTGCCCCAGGGATCTGTTCTGGGACCCTTGCTGTTTGTCATTTTCATAAATGACCTGGATGAGGAAGTGGAGGGATGGGTAAGTAAGTTCGCTGATGACATGAAGGTCGGTGGTGTTGTGGATGGTCTGGAAGGATGGCAAAAGTTGCAGTAGGACATAAATAGGATGCAGGACTGGGCGGAGAAGTGGCAGATGGACTTCAACGCGGATAAATGCGTAGTCGTCCATTTTGACAGAACCAACGGGATGAACGAGTACACTATCAAGGGCAGGAGTCTTGGTAGTGTTGAGGAGCAGAAGGATCTAGGGGTCCGGGTCCACAGGACTCTTAAATCGGCCTCGCAGGTGGAAGAGGTGGTCAAGAAGGCGTATGGTGTACTGGCCTTCATAAATCGAGGGATTGAGTTTAGGAGTCGGTAAGTAATGCTGCAACTTTATAAGACCCTTGTCAGGCGTCATTTGGAGTACTGTGCGCAGTTCTGGTCTCCTCACTATAGGAAAGATGTAGAAGCTATTGAAAGGGTACAGAGGAGATTTACAAGGATGTTGCCTGGACTGGGAGGCATGCCTTATGAAGATAGGTTGAGGGATCTGGGACTCTTCTCCCTGGAGAGACGTAGGTTGAGAGGCGACCTGATAGAGGTTTATAAAATGTTGAAAGGGTGGATTCTCAGAGGCTATTTCCCCGGGTTGAAATGGTCGCTACGAGAGGACACAGGTTTAAGGTGCGGGGAGGAAAGTATAGAAGTGATGTTAGGGGTAAGTTTTTCACTCAGAGGGTGGTGAGTGAATGGAATCGACTGCCATCAGTGGTGGTGGAGGCAAACTCGCTGTGGTCTTTTAAAAGACTTCTGGATGAGTATATGGGGATTTATGGTATTGGGGGTTATAGATAGGTGTTGATGTGATCGGCGCAACCCGTGGGCCGAAGGGCCTGTTTGTGCTGTAGTGTTCTATGTTCTATGTTCCATATTCTATACAGCTGCAGCAAGACCTCCCTACTTTTATATTCAATCCCCTTCGCTATGAAGGCCAGCATCCCATTTGCCTTCCTGACCACCTGCTGCACCTGCAAGCTGGGTTACCCTTCCTCACTATCTACCACACCTCCGACTTTGGTGTCATCAGCAAACTTACTAATCCACCCAACTATACCCTCATCCAGATCATTAATAAAGATTACAAACAGCAGTGGCCCCAAAACAGATCCCTGAGGCACACCACTCGTAACCGAACTCCATGATGAATACTTACCATCAACCACCACCCTCTGTTTCCTATCTGCTAGCCAATTCCTGATCCAATTACCTAGATCACCCCCAATCCCATACATCTGCATTTTCTGCAGTAGCCTACCATGGTGAACCTTATCAAACGCCTTGCTAAAATCCATATACACCACATCAACTGCCTTACCCCCATCCACCTCTTTGGTCACTTTCTCAAAGAACTCGATAAGGTTAGTAAGGCACGACCTACCCGCTACAAAACCATGCTGACTATCTCTAATCAATTCATTACTCTCCAAATAACTATAAATCCTATCCCTAATAATTTTTTCTAAAACCTTACCCACAACAGAAGTAAGACTCACTGGTCTATAATTCCCAGGGAAGGTATGGCATTGGAAAAGACATGCAGGAATGAAAAGCTATCAAATTCACTCCGTTTTTTTATAGTAGGCCAGACCAGATAAGGATGGCAGATTTCCTTCCTGAAAGGACATTACCTTCATATGTTAGGTGTCTTCATGAGAGGATTTGAGTAAAGAGTAAAGACGTTCACCAGCTGCAAGACCTATGAGTGTGTAAAACCCTCCTGAATGGTGACCTGGCCCCTGGGTCATGAGCTCCTGCGTGTCCAGAACTCCATTACATAGAAGCACGGTGGCACAGTGGTTAGCACTGCTGTCTCACAGCGCCAGGGACACGGTTCAATTCCCAGCTTGGTCATTGTCTTCCCATGTCCGTGTGGGTTCCCTCAGGGTGCTCCAGTTTCCTCCCACAGTCTGGAAGATGTGCTGGTTAGGTGGATTGGCCGTATTAAATTGGCCCTAGTGTCAGGTGGATTACCAGCGTAAATGTGCAGGGTTGCGAGAATAAGGCGTGGGTGGGATTGAGGTTGGTACAGACTCGATAGACTGAGTGGCCTTCTTCTGCTTTGTAGGAATTCTATGATTTTAAGATGTGCCTCAGCCAGAGTATCCCAGACCCTTTCTTGAAGGTGTAGAGTTACCTGAAATGCAGAGTTACAGAGGGGGCGGGGCTACAGAGAGGGTGGGGCTAGAGGGGGAGGGGTTACAGAGAGGGCAGAGGGGGAGGGGTTACAGAGGGGGAGGGGTTACAGAGGGGGAGGGGTTACAGAGGGGGAGGGGTTTCAGAGGGGGCGGGGTTACAGAGGGGGCGGGGTTACAGAGGGGGCGGGGTTACAGAGGGGGCGGGGTTACAGAGGGGGCGGGGTTACAGAGGGGGCGGGGTTACAGAGGGGGCGGGGTTACAGAGGGGGCGGGGTTACAGAGGGGGCGGGGTTACAGAGGGGAGGGGGCTACAGAGGGGAGGGGGCTGCAGAGGGGAAGGGGCTGCAGAGGGGAGGGAGCTGCAGAGGGGAGGGGGCTGCAGAGGGGAGGGGGCTGCAGAGGGGAGGGGGTTGCAGAGGGGCGGAGGCTGCAGAGGGGCGGGGGTTACAGAGGGGCGGGGTTACAGAGGGGCGGGGTTACAGAGGGGCGGGGGTTACAGAGGGGCGGGGGTTACAGAGGGGCGGGGGTTACAGAGGGGCGGGGGTTACAGAGGGGCGGGGGTTACAGAGGGGCGGGGGTTACAGAGGGGCGGGGGTTACAGAGGGGCGGGGGTTACAGAGGGGCGGGGTTACAGATTAATGATCTGGATGAGGGTATAGTTGGGTGGATTAGTAAATTTGCTGATTACACCAAAGTCGGAGGTGTGGTAGATTGTGAGGAAGGGTGTCATAGTTTGCAGGGAAACTTAGACAGGTTGCAGAGCTGGGCCGAGAGGTGGCGGATGGAGTTTAATGCGGAGAAGTGTGAGGTAATTCATTTCGGTAGGAATAACAGATGTGTCGAGTATAGGGCTAACGGGAGGACTTTGAATAATGTGGATGAACAGAGGGATCGAGGTGTATGTGTACATAGATCCCTGAAAGTTGGGAATCAAGTAGATAAGGTTGTTAAGAAGACATAAGGTGTCTTGGCGTTTATTGGTAGGGGGATTGAATTTAGGAGTCGCAGTATCATGTTGCAACTGTACACAACTCTGGTGTGGCCACACTTGGAGTATTGTGTGCAGTTCTGGTCCCCACATTACAAGAAGGACGTGGGGGCTTTGGAGAGGGTGCAGAGGAGGTTTACCAGGAGGTATGGAGGGGTGGTCCTATGAGGAGAGACTGAGGGATTTGGGGTTGTTTTCGCTGGAAAGAAGGCGGCTAAAAGGGGATCTTATTGAAACATATAAGATGATTAGAGGTTTAGATAGGGTGGACAGTGATATCCTTTTTCCTCGGATGGAGAAAGCTAGCACGAGGGGGCATGGCTTTAAATTAAGGGGGGATAGTTATAGGACGGATGTCAGGGGTAGGTTCTTTACCCAGAGGGTGGTGAGGGACTGGAATGCCCTGCCTGCTGCAGTTGTAAATGCGCCTAGTTTGGGGGCGTTTAAGAGATCTGTGGATAGGTTTATGGACGAAAAGGGATTGGTTTAGATTAGTGGGTCAGTGTTTTTTTTTAAAAACTGGTCGGCGCAACATCGTGGGCCGAAGGGCCTGTTCTGCACTGTAATGTTCTATGTTCTTTACCCAGAGGGTGGTGAGGGATTGGAATGCCCTGCCAGCTGCAGTTGTAAATGCGCCTAGTTTGGGGGCGTTTAAGAGATCTGTGGATAGGTTTATGGACGAAAAGGGATTGGTTTAGGTTAGTGGGTCATTGCTTTTTAACTGGTCGGCGCAACATCGTGGGCCGAGGGGCCTGTTCTGCGCTGTAATGTTCTATGTTCTATGTTACAGAGGGGCGGGGTTACAGGGGTGTAGAATTACAGAGGTCCAGATTTACCTGTTGTGCAGGTTCTTCTCAAATGAAAGCAGGATACCCTTGGCCAGGTCAAGGACAGCAATGTTGTTCCTGCTCACTGCGTAGCAGCGCTGAGTGCGAGACAATGCCGGTGAGACAAGCGGGACTCGCTCCAGTGCCAGCTCGGTGAAGATATCCTGCTCCGTTAACCCTTTGCAGATGGTCCTGTCGCACATCAGCTCCCGGCACCCAAAGTAGAAGTGCCAGGTGCAGATATTGCCAACTCCAGCCGTGACGATCTCGTTCAGGTCCTGGTTGTACAGGCAGCAGGTGATGGATTGCTTGGACCGGTTGGTGGAGATGGTTTGGAAAGCCTTACTCAGCACTTTCAGCTGAGGACAGAAGGTCCAGGCCACGTACTGGTCGATCTGCCGAGCGTAGACCAATCCTTCTAAAGGCTCCTGTAGATGGATGATCTGCTTCTTGCGCCCATCGCAGCGGTAGATAGAGATGCTGGTTTTGGATGGCATACAGATGACTTCCTCGGTGTCGCTGTTGTACATGACATAGTGAATGGCCTTCGCAAACAGCACCCGCTGCACATGATGGACTCCGTGCTCCAGGTGTAACAGCTTCCAATCGTGTCTCCGTATCTACAGGATTCAAAACAAACGGGTAACAGGGGACCACAGAACTGTACAGTCATCTCTTTCAGAGTATTACACTTTCATTGTGGCTAAGATACAGACCATTCAGCCCAACTGGCCTTCACTGGTGTTCATTCTGCACACAATCTTCCCCACATCTCACCCCCCCCCACAATATCCACTTCTACAGTGGCACAGTGGGTTAGCACTGCTGTCTCACAGCACCAGGGATCAGGATTCGATTCCCGGCTTGGGTCACTATCTGGGTGGAGTCTGTATGTTCTCCCCGTGTCTGCGTGGGTTTCCTCCTGATTCTATAATTCCTTTATCTATCCTGTTCCTATACAGTTTCCTTCAAATATCTTTATAGAATCATAGAATCCCTACCGTGCAGAAGGAGGCCACTCAGCCCATCAAGTCTGCACCAACCACAATCCCAACCAGGCCCGATCCCCATAAACCCAATGCATTTGCCCTTGCTAGTCCCCCCGACACTAAGGGGCAATTTAGCATGGCCAATCCACCTAACCCACACATCTTTGGATGGTGGGAGGAAACCAGGGCACCCGGAGGAAACCCACACAGACACGGGGAGAATGTGCAAACTCCACGCAGACAGTGACCCAAGCCGGGAATCGAACCCGGTGCTGTGAGGCAGCAGAGCTCACCACTGTGCTGCCCCAACTTCTCACCTCTCCTGCACAGTGTGGGGTATCGTGGGCACTTCAAGCGTTCCTGAGGAGAACATCTGTGGGAAATGCATCCAGTTGCAGATGTTCACCGAACACATGGATTGATTAGAGCAGCAGCTGGAAGCACTGAGGAACACACAGTTAGCTGAAATTGTTATAGGTGAGAGCTACAGAGATGTGGTCGCACCCAAGGTGCAGGAAGATAGATGGCAAACCGCCAGATGGGGCGGCAGGCAGTTTAGGGGTCCCCAGCGGCCATCCCCCTCTCTAACAAGTATGCTGTTTTGGATACCGATGAGGGGGAAAGTCCATCGGGGACAGAGTGAAGGCACCATGGCTGGTCCTGCTGCACAGAGGAGGGGTACAAAGTGTAGTAAAGCAATAGTGGGAGGGGATTCAATAGTCAGGGGCATGGGTAGGTGCTTCTGTGGCCACAAAGGGGACCCCAGAATGGCAGTTTGCGTCCCTGGTGCCAGGGTCTCCGAGCAGGTACAAAGCATCCTAAAACAGGAGGGAAATCAGACAGATGTCATTGCCCACATTGGCACGAATGACACAGGTAGAAAGAGTAGCAAGGTCCTGGAACAGCCATTCAGGGAGTTAGGTAGCAGATTAAAAAGCAGGACCTCTAGGGTAGTAATGTCAGGATTACTCCCCATGCCAAGTGCTAGTGAGGCTAGGAACAGGGAGATAGTGCAGTTACATGGTGTAGGAGGGAGGGTGTCAGATTTTGTGGATCATTGGGATGTCTTCCAGGGAAAGTGGGGCCTTTGCAAGAAGGACGGGTTAGATTTGAGCTGGAGGGGCACCAATATCTTGGCTGTGAGGTTTTGCTAGTGTGGTTCGGGTGGGTTTAAACTAATGTGGCAGGGGAGTGGGGATCAGAACAGTAGGCTAGAAAGTGTAGAGACTAGGGATGAGCATAAGAAAAAGGACAGGCTAGCCAAGAGGAAGAGCAGGCTGGAAGAGGTTGAATTCAGTGCTCCTGGAGGTCTGGAGAATCATAGGTAAGACAAAAGAACTTAGAGCCTTGATTCATGCACGGAACTTGGATGTGGTTGTGGTAACAGAGACTTGGTTAAAAGAGGGACAGGACTGGCAGCGAAATATTCCGGGGTAGTAGCAGAGGCGGGTACAATTTTGTCTTTTAAAAATCATTTAGACAGTTACACGGGTATGATGGGTATGGAGGGACATGGGCCAAATGCAGGCAATTGGGATTAGCTTCGGGATTTTAAAAAAATGGACAGCATGGACAAGTTGGGCCGAAGGGCCTGTTTCCCTGCTGTAAACTTCCATAACACTCTGACTCTATGGCTCTATTGATAGGGCGAACAGTTGGAAGCTTTCTCCCAGGGCAGAAATGACAATGACAGGGGGGTACAAGGTCAAGGTAAGGGGGGAAAGGGTCAGCGGAGATGTGTGTGGGGGTGGGGGGGGGGGGGGGGAAGTGTTTTTACACAGAGGGTGGTGGGGGGGCCTGGAAAGCACTGCCAAGTGAGATGATTGAGGCCACATTTAAGATATGAACAGAGGGGAAATAGAGGGATATAGGCAGTTGGTCCAGATAGGACAGCGTGACCAGTGCGGGCTTGGAGGGCCTGTTCCTATGCTGCACTGTTCTTTGTTCCCTCGCTCACTGCGGGTGCAAGTTCCACACTCTCATTACTGTCTGGGCAAAGCCTGAATTTCGGACTGGATTTATTGATTGGACTGACCTGTGGTCCCGTATTCAGGGATCAGGCAAAATGTCTTCTCCGAGTCAAACACTTTCACAATCGGAAAGACCTCGGTCAAACCTGACACCCCTAAAAAAATACAAGCATGTGTGGCACTGTGACCTCTCCTGCGAGGTTCCACTCTCCGGCTTCACTGCTACCCCAGTAAATCTTTTCTACAATAAAGAAGGAGAATGTTGGGTAGACTGCAGGTCCGGGGAGAGGGAAACAGAGTTAACGTTTCAAGTCTGTATATGACTCTTTGGGACTAGAAATGGATAGAAATGTGATTAGATAGAAGAGGGAAGGGGTAGGGCGAGGTGAGGTGGAGGAGAATAAGGGATCAGGGATCGTTTGGAGCTCAGGAAAGGTTGCCAAAGACGTCATGGACACAAAACCAAGGGAGTATTATTAATGGCTGCATTAGAGAGTGGTGAATCTGTAGCACTCTGTGCCACAGAAGGCTGTGGAGGCCAGATCTTTAAGACAGAGACAGATAAGTTTTTGATTAATGAGGGGATCAGGAATTATGAGGAAAAAGGCAGGAGAACAGAGATGAGAAAAATATCAGCCTTGATAGAAT
This sequence comes from Prionace glauca, assembly GCA_037974335.1. Taxonomy (NCBI): domain Eukaryota; kingdom Metazoa; phylum Chordata; class Chondrichthyes; order Carcharhiniformes; family Carcharhinidae; genus Prionace; species Prionace glauca. The sequence goes on from CM075722.1 coordinate 4,299,760, forward strand.
GGCGGAGCTGACTCAATGGGCCGAGTGGCCTAATTCTGCTCCTATGTCCTTTGGTCTTATTAAGGATGAAAGGAGGTGCTAATATGGTATAAATGTAAGATAGCAATAGGAGAATAAAGCAAAAGCCAAACTGAGGAACAAGTGACAGGCAGCCCTGCAGTGGGGGGGTGGGGGGTGGTAGGGTTGTTGTCGTTGGGACATAGAGATTTACAGCATGGAGACAGGCCCTTCGGCCCAACTTGTCCATGCTACCCATTTTTTTTAACCATTAAGCTAATCCCAATTGCCTGCATTTGGCCCATATCCCTCTATACCCATCTTACCCATGTAACTGTCTAAATGCTTTTTAAAAGATAGAATTGTACCTGCCTCTACTACTACCTCTGGCAGCTTGTTCCACTCTCACCACCCTCTGTGTGAATAAATTGCCCCTCTGGACCCTTTTGTATCTCTCCCTTCTCACCTTAAACCTATACCCTCTAGCTTTAGACTCCCCTACCTTCGGGAAAAGATATTGACTATCTAGCTAATCGGTGCCCCTCATTATTTTATAGACCTCTAGAGGTTTAGAGGCAATGCTAGAGCCTCTCCTTTTAACTCCAACCATCAAGTCCCGTTAGCATTCAAGTGTCGTGACAAAGTCAGAAAACTAAAAAAAAGGGTTAGGGTTAGGATGGAAGTGAAAGACGGCATACCCTCTGACAGTGCGGCACCCTCTCAGTACTGACCCTCTGACAGTGCGGCACTCTCTCAGTACTGACCCTCTGACAGTGCGGCACTCCCTCAGCACTGACCCTCTGACAGTGCGGCACTCCCTCAGCACTGACCCTCTGACAGTGCGGCACTCCCTCAGTACTGACCCTCTGACAGTGTGGCACTCTCTCAGTACTGACCCTCTGACAGTGCGGCACTCCCTCAGCACTGACCCTCTGACAGTGCGGCACTCCCTCAGCACTGACCCTCTGACAGTGCGGCGCTCCCTCAGCACTGACCCTCTGACAGTGCGGCACTCCCTCAGCACTGACCCTCTGACAGTGCGGCACTCCCTCAGCACTGACCCTCTGACAGTGCGGCACTCCCTCAGTACTGACCCTCTGACAGTGCGGCACTCCCTCAGCACTGACCCTCTGACAGTGCGGCACTCCCTCAGTACTGACCCTCTGACAGTGCGGCACTCCCTCAGCACTGACCCTCTGACAGTGCGGCACTCCCTCAGCACCGACCCTCTGACAGTGCGACACTACCTCAGCACTGACCCTCTGACAGTGCGGCGCTCTCTCAGTACTGACCCTCTGACAGTGCGGCACTCCCTCAGCACTGATCCTCTGACAGTGTGGCACTCCCTCAGCACTGACCCTCTGACAGTGCAGCGCTCCCTCAGCACTGACTCTCTGACAGTGCTGCACTCCCTCAGTACTGACCCTCTGACAGTGCGGCACTCCCTCAGCACTGACTCTCTGACAGTGCGGCACTCCCTCAGCACTGACCCTCTGACAGTGCGGCACTCCCTCAGCACTGACTCTCTGACAGTGCGGCACTCTCTCAGTACTGACCCTCTGACAGTGCGGCACTCCCTCAGCACTGATCCTCTGACAGTGTGGCACTCCCTCAGCACTGACTCTCTGACAGTGCTGCACTCCCTCAGTACTGACCCTCTGACAGTGCGGCACTCCCTCAGCACTGACTCTCTGACAGTGCGGCACTCCCTCAGCACTGACTCTCTGACAGTGCGGCACTCCCTCAGCACTGACCCTCTGACAGTGCGGCACTCCCTCAGCACTGACCCTCTGACAGTGCAGCGCTCCCTCAGCACTGACTCTCTGACAGTGCTGCACTCCCTCAGTACTGACCCTCTGACAGTGCGGCACTCCCTCAGCACTGACTCTCTGACAGTGCGGCACTTCCTCAGCACTGACCCTCTGACAGTGCGGCACTCCCTCAGTACTGACCCTCTGACAGTGCGGCACTCCCTCAGCACTGACCCTCTGACAGTGCGGCACTCCCTCAGCACTGACCCTCTGACAGTGCGGCACTCCCTCAGCACTGACCCTCTTTATATAGAAATGTTCACTGTAATGTAATTAATGCCTGCATCTCCCAGACTTTCGTCCATTGTGTTTTCAAAGCTGCATCTTGGAGGTGAAACAGCAACTGTCTCACACACAGGCACATAGACATACAGGTATATATACACACAAGTGCACACATGCACACACAAAGGCATAGACACACACACATATATATATACATACACACACTGCACACGCTCGCACATATGCACACACATGCTTGCACACATATACAGACACACGCGCACAGAACATATGCACACACATGCTTGCACACATATACAGACACACGCGCACAGACACATAGGAACACACACACTCAGGCTCGTGCACATTCAGCTGCGTGCACGGTCAGGCGTGCAGACACACACTCAAGCGCACGCACACACTCAGATGCGCATAGACACACACACTCAGGTGCACATACACACATACGCACACACGCACACACACACATACACACTCCAGTGCATACTCACACAGACACACACACACGCACACTCAGACACACTCCAGTGCACACTCACACAGACACACACACACGCACGCACACACAGACACACACACAAGCACACTCCAGTGCACACTCACGCAGACACACACACAGACACACTCCAGTGCACACTCACGCAGACACACACACATGCACACACACACAGACACACTCCAGTGCACACTCACGCAGACACACACACAGACACACTCCAGTGCACACTCACACAGACACACACACAGACACACTCCAGTGCACACTCACGCAGACACACACACATGCACACACACACAGACACACTCCAGTGCACACTCACGCATACACACACACATGCACACACACAGACACACTCCAGTGCACACTCACGCAGACACACACACAGACACACTCCAGTGCACACTCACGCAGACACACACACAGACACACTCCAGTGCGCACTCACGCAGACACACACACAGACACACTCCAGTGCACACTCACGCAGACACACACACATGCACACACACACAGACACACTCCAGTGCACACTCACGCAGACACACACACAGACACACTCCAGTGCACACTCACGCAGACACACACACAGACACACTCCAGTGCACACTCACGCAGACACACACACAGACACACTCCAGTGCACACTCACGCAGACACACACACAGACACACTCCAGTGCACACTCACGCAGACACACACAGACACACTCCAGTGCACACTCACGCAGACACACACACACTCACGCAGACACACACACACAGACACAGACACACACAGACACAGACACACACACTCACGCAGACACACACACTCACGCAGACACACACACACATACACACGCACACACAGACACAGACACACAGACACAGACACACACAGACACACACACACTCACGCAGACACACACACACACACACACACAGCCAGCTGCCTTCTCAGGTGTTGTACCTTTTCGGATGAGATTGAAACCACTGTTTTCAGAATTCGCCACATCCGCTGAGCTTTATGCTCAACGCTCTCTCGCTGTTCATCCAGCAGAGATTGGTCAAAATCATCCAGATCTTGGAAGAGACGACATGAAAGTTTACAAAAAGCAAAACTGAGGGTTGAAGCTTCCTTTGTGAAGTCCCATTAGAACATAGAACATTACAGCGCAGAACAGGCCCTTCGGCCCACGATGTTGCATTGGAGGAGATTCAGCAGCTGGTGGTTACATTGCTCTGGTACTTCCCACCACTGGGAAAATTCCCATAGTGTTTAACAGCCAATGAAAGCTCCCATTGTTATAATGTAGGAATGTTGGAAAATATTCCAACAGATTCCTTGTGGGAAGCAAACACAGAAACATCAGAACGAGGAGTAGGAGTGGGCCACTGGGCCCTCCGTCACTCGATATCTCAGCAGATCTTCTCCCTCCACCCACCTTCCCACCTGACCCTCCTGTTTCGCGGAGAAACGGGAAATCTGCTGTGTTTACCCAGTCTGGCCAATCTGTGACCTCAGTTCCACACCAACGTGGTCAACCCATTAGTGGCCCTCTCAAAGTGACCTTGTGCTCCATTCAGAAAGCCCCTCGCCCATGTTGAGGGGGGCAACAAAGCCAGACAACATCATGTTCCTTCCTTTCGACAGGCCTGACTAGCAGACATTGCTTAGTTCTTCCATGCATTTCAGCATCACTGCCAATTTGTTGTCCATCCCTAATTACCACTCCAGAGGGCAGTTAAGAGTCAGCTGCATTGCTGTGGCTCTGGACTCACATGTAGGCCAGACCGGGTAAGGACAGCGGATTTCCTTCCCTAAAGGACATGAGTGACCCAGATGGAGTTTCACAACAGCCAATGATAGTTTAATGGTCACCATTACCGAGACTAATTTTACATTCCAGATTTATCAGTTAAATTAAAATTCCACCATCAGCCATGGTGGGATATGAACCCTGAGCTTTAGCCTGGGCCTCATTAGCACTGCTCCACTGTCTCCCCACATCCCGTCACTTAGCACTGTTACGGTTCCAGTCAGAAATTCCACAAAGTTTTACGAAGACCGTCTGAATCATAAGTTTTGTATTTTGAATTTGGCTAGGGTGAGCATGAGATGGTTCACCTCAGGTATGATTCAAATGACCCACTAGGGAGCTTTTATCATACAAAGTTTATTTAAGAATATAGTTAACGTACAGTAAGAAAATTACCAATAACAATTGCAAACAAAAAGCAGACAACCACAATAACGTATAACCCTTAACAATATATCTAAGATGCTCCAATCAATCAAAACTCTTGCCATAGACAAAATCCTTTAAACAAGTTCAACACAGAAAAGACTATAAGACATTGGAACAGAATTAGGCCACTCGATCTGCTCCGCCATTCAATCATGGCTGATATTTTTTCACCCCCATTCTTCAGCCTTTTTCCCATAATCCTTGATCCCCTTAATAATCAAGAATATGTCTGTCTCTTAAAGACACTCAATGACCCGGCCTCCACAGCCTTCTGCAGCAAAGAGTTCCACAGATTCACCACTCTCTGGCTGAAGAAATTCCTCCTCATCTCTGTTTTATAGGATTGTCCCTTTAGCCTGAGGTTGTGCCCTCAGGTTCCAGTTTTTCCAACTAGTGGAAAACTATCCAGGCCTCTCAGTAAGTTTGTAAGTTTCAATAAGGTTCCCCTCTCATCTTTCTAAAGTCCAACAAGTACAGACCAAGAGTTCCTCACATGACAAGCTCTTCATTCCAAGGATCATTTTTGTGAACTTCCTCTGGACCCTTTCCAAGGCCAGCACATCCTTCCTTAGATACATGGTCCAAAACTGCTCACAATGTTCTAAATGGGGTCTGACCAGAGCCTTACACAGCCTCTGAAGTACATCCCTGCTCTTGTATACTAGCCCTCTTGACATGAATGCTAACATTGCATTTGCCTTCCTAACTGCCAATTGAAGCTACACATTAACCTTAAGAGAATTTTGAACAATGACTCCCAAGTCCCTTTGTGTTTCTGATTTCCTGAGCATTTCCCCATTTAGAAAATAGTCTGTCCCTCCATTATTCCTCCCAAAAGTGCATAACCTCATTGTATTCCACATTGTATTCCATCTACTGCTTCTCCTAACCTGTCCAAGTCCTTCTGCAGCCCCTGTTTCCTCAATACTACCTGTCCCTCTACATATCTTTGTATCATCTACAAACAGTGCCTTCAGTTCCCTCTTCCAAATCGTTAATGTATATTGTGAGAAGTTGTGGTCCCAGCACTGACCACTGAGGCACACCACTAGTCACCGGCTGCCATCCTGAAAACGACCCCTTTATCCCCACTCTCTGTCTTCTGCCAGTCAGCCAATCCTCTGTGCGTGCCAGGATCTTACCCTTAACACCACGGGCTCTTAATGGTCCAGTTGGACAAATGCACGGCACAGGCTCGGAGGGCCGAAGGGCACAGGTTTCCTGTGCTGTAGTGTTCTTTGTTCTTTATTCTTTGTCCTTAACTTATTTAACAGTCTCCTATGTGGCACCTTGTCAAAAGCCTCTGGAAATCTAAATAGATCACATCCACTGGTTCTCCTTTATCTAACTTCCTTGTTACCTCCTCAAAGAACTCTAACAGATTTGTCAGACATGACCTCCCCTTGACGAAGCGGTGCTGACTCAGTCCTAGTACTCTGCCATCTCATCTTTAATAACAGACTCTAAAATCTTTCCAATGACTGAAGTCAGACTAGCCACCCTATAATTTCCCATCTGCTGCCTCCCTCCCTCCCTCCCTTCTTAAACAGCTACTTCCCAGTCCTCTGGGACCCTCCCTGCCTCCAGTGATTCCTGAAAGATCACCGCCAATGCCTCCATAATTTCCTCAGCTACCTCTGTTAGAACCCTGGGGTGGAGTACATCAGGCTCAGGTGATACCCCTGCTACCAGGAAAAACTGCATCTCCCCCACCGCCCCCCCCCAGTATCTCCCCACCGAAAAAGCAATTCCCCACGCACACCCCCCAACCCCTGTAGATAAACCTCTGCTGGATAACCCATCTCCCACCCGGATAAACCCCAATGTTGGATAAACACCCCTCCCCCAGTGTGCTGAAAATCTCTAACGCACCGCGTGGGAAGACAGTCAAAGCCAGCAACCTTACATTTAAAAAAATATCTGGCAGAGCACTTGAAATACAACATTCAAGGATATGACCAAGTACAGGAAAATAGGTTTCAAGTAACTTTAGAGGTAGACATTGTCAGCGGAGATTTGATGGGCCAAAGGACCTTTTCTGTGCTTGTGACTGTGACCCTCTGACAGTGCAGCACTCCCTCTTTCCTATAGTGAGGCGACCAGAACTGAGCACAGTACTCCAAGTGGGGTCTGACAAGGGTCTTATAAAGTTGCAGCATTACCTCACGACTCCTAAACTCAATCCCTCGATTAATGAAGGCCTGTACACCATGCGCCTTCTTAACAACATCCTCCACCTGCGAGGCCGATTTAAGAGTCCTATAAACCCGGGCCCCAAGATCCTTCTGATTTTCCACACTGCCAAGACTCCTACCCTTGATAGTGTACTCGTTCATCCCATTGGTCCTGCCAAAATGGACCACCACACATTTATCCACATTGAAGTCCATCTGCCACTTCTCTGCCCAGTCTTGCATCCTATCTATGTCACGCTGCAACTTCTGACATCCCTCCAGACCATCCACAACACCACCAACCTTCGTATCGTCGGCAAACTTACTAACCCATCCCTCCATTTCCTCATCCAGGTCATTTATGAAAATGACAAACAGCAAGGGTCCTAGAACAGATCCCTGGGGCACTCCACTGGTGACCGACCTCCATGCAGAAAAAGACCCATCCACAACCACTGTCTGCCTTCTGCAGGCAAGCCAGTTCTGGATCCACAAGGCAACAGCCCCTTGGATCCCATGACCCCTCATAAGTCTTGCATGGGGGGACCTTATCGAATGCCTTACTGAAGTCCATATAAACCACATCTACCGCTCTTCCTTCATCAATGTGTTTAGACACATCTTCAAAAAACTCAACCAGGCTCATACAGCACGATCTGCCTTTGACAAAGCCATCCTGACTACTTTTGATCATACTACACTTCTCCAAATGTTCATAAATCTTGTCTCTCGGGATCTTCTCCATCAAATTACTAACCACTGAGCTTAGACTCACTGCTCTATAATTTCCTGGGCTATCCCTGTACCCTTTCTTGAATATAGGAACCACATCTGCAATCCTCTGGAACCTCTCCCATTTCCATCAGTGATGCAAAGATCACCGCCAGATGTCTGCAATCTCTTCTCTCACCTCCCTCAGCACTGACCCTCTGACAGTGCGGCACTCCCTCAGCACTGACCCTCTGACAGTGCGGCACTCCCTCAGCACTGACCTTCTGACAGTGCGGCACTCCCTCAGCACTGACCCTCTGACAGTGCTGCACTCCCTCAGCACTGACCCTCTGACAGTGCGGCACTCCCTCAGCACTGACCCTCTGACAGTGCGGCACTCCCTCAGCACTGACCCTCTGACAGTGCGGCACTCCCTCAGCACTGACCCTCTGACAGTGCGGCACTCCCTCAGCACTGACCCTCTGACAGTGCGGCACTCCCTCAGCACTGACCCTCTGACAGTGCGGCACTCCCTCAGCACTGACCCTCTGACAGTGCGGCACTCCCTCAGCACTGACCCTCTGACAGTGCGGCACTCCCTCAGCACTGACCCTCTGTCAGTGCGGCACTCCCTCAGTACTGACCCTCTGACAGTGCGGCACTCCCTCAGCACTGACCCTCTGACAGTGCGGCACCCCCTCAGTACTGACCCTTTGATAGTGTGGCACTCCCTCAGTACTGACCCTCTGACAGCGCGGCACTCCCTCAGTACTGACCCTCTGACAGTGCGGCACTCCCTCAGTACTGACCCTTTGATAGTGTGGCACTCCCTCAGTACTGACCCTCTGACAGTGCGGCACCCCCTCAGTACTGACCCTTTGATAGTGTGGCACTCCCTCAGTACTGACCCTCTGATAGTGCGGCACTCCCTCAGCACTGACCCTCTGACAGTGCGGCACTCCCTCAGCACTGACCCTCTGATAGTGCGGCACTCCCTCAGCACTGACCCTCTGACAGTGCGGCACTCCCTCAGCACTGACCATCTGACAGTGCAGCACTCCCTCAGCACTGACCCTCTGACAGTGCGGCACTCCCTCAGCACTGACCCTCTGACAGTGCGGCGTTCCCTCAGCACTGACCCTCAGACAGTGCGGCACTCCCTCAGCACTGACCCTCTGACAGTGCGGCACTCCCTCAGCACTGACCCTCTGACAGTGCGGCACTCCCTCAGCACTGACCCTCTGATAGTGCGGCACTCCCTCAGCACTGACCCTCTGACAGTGCGGCACTCCCTCAGCACTGACCCTCTGACAGTGCGGCCCTCCCGGAAACAAACCTGATCCACAAACACACTCACCTTCTTCGATCCTGATTTGCACTGTTTCCATGGTGCCCAGATTTCGGTTAGTTAATGCCGGAACACTTTAAATATACTGTCTCCTCGCACCATCCTCCACTCAGAAGGGAAGATCAGCAATTGGACTTAAACAGGTTAACGCCATCCCTGGGAGAAGGTTACACAGTTAGAACATAACGGCAGAATTTTAAATGACATCTTTTGATTCTCTGTTGGTTTACAGCCTGCATGTCACCAGCTCATTACGGTTTAGTTAAGAATGGTCCAGTGACCAGTCGCACAGTGAGGACCATAGGAACAGGAGTGTTCGAACTCCGGAAGCAGAACTTATTCCTCATTTTACCACCAAGGTTTATATCGAAACAGGAGGAGACCATTTAGCCCCGTTGATATTCGGACTGATATACACGGTGTGGCACAGCATCAGGGTCCCGGGCTCAATTCCAACCTCGGGGTCACTGTGTGTGGAATCTGCACATTCTCACCGTGTCTGCATGGGTTTCCTCCGGGTGCTCTGGTTCCCTCCCACAGTCCAAAGATGTGCGGGTTAGGTGGATCGGCCATGCTATATTAACACTGGTAGCAGGGGATTAACGAGAATAAGTGGGGTTACAGGAATAGGGCCTGGGTGGGATTGTGGTCAGTGATGACTTGATGGGCTAAATGGCCTCTTTCTGTACTGTAGAGAATCTATGCTTCTATGCACTGTAAACCTGTCCACTCACCCTGGCTACATATCCAAGAATATCGGCCAGTAGCAAAAATCTACCAATCTCAGATCATAAAATTACTAATTAAACAACTACTGAATTTTCAGAGAAGAAATTTCAAATTTCTACCATTCTTTTGTGAAATTGTTTCCCAACTTGCTATAGAGGGAGTCCAGCGAAGGTTTACCAGGCTGATTCCTGGGGTGGCAGGTCTGTCATATGACGAGAGACTAAGTCAGTTAGGATTATATTCACTGGAGTTTAGAAGAGTGAGAGGGGAATCCCATAGAAACTTATAAAATTCACACAGGGTTAGACAGGGTAGATTCAGAAAGAATGTTCCCGATGGTAGGGGTGAGTCCAGAACTAGGGGTCAGAGTTTGGGGATAAGGGGTAAACCTTTTAGAACTGAGGTGAGGAGAAATTTCTTCACCCAGAGGGTGGTGAATGTGTGGCATTCACTCCCACAGAAAGTAGCTGAGGCCATAACGTTGTGTGATTTCAAGAAGAAATTAAATATCGCTCTTGAGGTTAAAGGGATCAGGGGATATGGGGGGGAATGGGGGGGATCAGGATATTGAATTTGATAATCAGCCCTGATCAAGATGAATGGCGGGGCAGACTCGAAGGGCCGAATGGCCTCCTGCTTCTCATTCCTATGTATGTTTTGGTGAAGGTCCTGCGGTGACTTGTGGTCAGATACACTTTGACACTTTATGAAGCAATGAAAGATATTGCTCCATAAACAAAACTGTCCAGGGTACCATGGCTGCCCTTTGTCCCCTTCCAGTCTCCTGCTAAAGAGGGTGCTCCACCCCATGGGGCGATTACCCACTCTGAGCCTCAACTGGTCCCCCAAGCCAGGTGACCCGTACACTGCTGTGTTGCCCTGAAAGGTACAATCACCGCAAATTCCCACAGGCTGAAATCTCCCAAAACTCCTGGAATTTCCAACTCCTAGAAACGTCAGTGAGATCCTCTTTCCTTTTCAATACCTCGGGGACACAAGACCAGGTTATGCAATCCCTATCCATAATCTAACCCTGGGAGTTTGGTTAAATATCCCTGCCAATCCACCCTGCAAATCCTCCCCGGGCAAATATATCTTTTCTCAGATACGGTGCCCCGAACTCGGTGCACTTCTGCGGCTGGGGTCTCGCAAAGGCTTTGTATCGCTGTGGCAAATCCTGCAGCCACTGGACCCACTGGGATTTGGAGTATCTCAACCTGGGGTGGCCTGCCCATCCCAGGAGGAAATGGAATTTTCCTGGGAAAGGGGGATATTTTCCACTTCCGTTCCAGCACCAAAATGGGCCTGCACGGATTCAAAAATAAAACCACAGGGAGCCAGAGGAGGCCACGGCAATCGGGCCCTCTCCACCATTCAGTAAAACCTCGGCTGATCTGCTGGGCCCCCAGTTCCACTTTCCCGTCTGCCCCTGCCATGATGCTTGGCACCCTTGTCAAATGGCCATGGCTTCACTGGAGAAGCTCCCAGCGAACGGAGGCTGCAGCAGTTCGAGATGGCGGCTCATCACCACTTTCTCAAGGGGCAATTAGGGGTGGGCAGTAAATGCCAATCTAGGCAGTGATGTCCACATCCCTTCAACAAATCAAGTGGAGTAAAAACAGCTCCTCCCCCCCCCCCCATTGTCCATGGACAACCTAGTTATTTCTTCAACAAAGCCAGTCAGATAGCTGGTTCATGAGGAACTAGCATCATGTCTTTAACCCAGGATCCGTATCTTTCATTCTTGCTGGGTAGACGAGGTGTAGATAGTTAGTTAGTGACAGGGTGAAGTTGAAACAACAGCGAGAAAGGAATGGGGGGGGGGGGGATTAAAGAAGGGATGAGCAGACTCAATCAGTTAACCACTCCTAAATCCTCGCAATATCTTATCACCAATGAACATAAATCAATACTTTACCTACCTTCTTTGTAATGTTTCACTAACCAGTGTCCAGCATCGCAGTAGCTAGGATTTAACTGGTTTGCAACAAAACCCACTGATCCCAACCTCTCCAAATTAGTCCACAGTTTATGACTGGTTATTAACTCATTCCCAATTCCTCATCAACTTGTCACAATAAAGCCTCTAATCTTCACACTAACCAGGCAAAGACCAATCTTCTTCTCAGCAGCCTCTCGTTAACTAGCCCTCTTCAATTTGTGGTTAATAATTCCCAAACCTCTCACCACTTAACCAGTTAGTACATCATCTCGAATCTCTCACTCATCAGTCCTTGGGGCTTTATCACTGAGTCATTAACCTCTTTCGTGGCTCAGTAACTGTTCACTAACTAGTACCAAAGCTCTTGGTAGCCAGGCCACAACCCATAAACAACTTGCGTTTAACCAGATAGTAACAAATTACTAAACATATTTAACCACCCTCTAGTAACTAGTCTGTAACAGGCTGGTAATGATCCCAAATATCTCACTAACTGGAGGCTAGAGCAGTTAACCAGCCTAGCAGCCACTAGTTATGCAGCTGGCAGGCAGCAGATAACCAGCCTGGCAGCCACTAGTTATGATGTGGGAATGCCGGCGTTGGACTGGCGCCAGCCACTAGTTAACCAGCCTGGCAGGCAGTAGTTAACCAACCTGCCAGGCAGTAGTTAACCAGCCTGGCAGGCAGTAGTTAACCAGCCTGGCTGCCACTAGTTAACCAGCCTGGCAGACAGTAGTTAACCAGCCTAGCTGCCACTAGTTAACCAGCCTGGCAGCCACTAGTTAACCAGCCTGGCAGACAGTAGTTGACCAGCCTAGCTGCCACTAGTTAACCAGTCTGGCAGACAGTAGTTAACCAGCCTAGCTGCCACTAGTTAACCAGTCTGGCAGCCACTAGTTAACCAGCCTGGCAGACAGTAGTTGACCAGCCTAGCTGCTGCTAGTTAACCAGCCTGGCAGACAGTAGTTAACCAGCCTAGCTGCCGCTAGTTAACCAGCCTGACAGACAGTAGTTAACCAGCCTGGCAGACAGTAGTTAACCAGCCTAGCTGCCGCTAGTTAACCAGCCTGACAGACAGTAGTTAACCAGCCTGGCAGACAGTAGTTAACCAGCCTAGCTGCCGCTAGTTAACCAGCCTGGCAGGCACTAGTTAACCAGCCTGGCAGGCACTAGTTAACCAGCCTAGCTGCCGCTAGTTAACCAGCCTCAGTGTTTGGCAGAGCATTAACTAGTGCCCAGACTCTCACTAACTAGTCAGTAACTAGTCTCTAACTAAGACCAGTCTCACTGTTACCAGCTGAGTTCACTCGGCTTGCCCCCTCACTAACTAACTCCTAACTTCTCACTAACCAGTAACCACCCGGGCCCCGCCCGGCTGGGACGCCGCCGTCTCCGGGGTAACGGTTGCTAGGAGACCCGGTTAAAGGCGGAGCGGCCCTTCGTGTCGCCAGTTTAATTTTTCTGGTCTTTCTCTTTCTCCCAGCCCCCCGGACTGTCCTCTTGCTGTTCCCATCGGACACACACCCGGGCAAAACCGTCTGAACCCAGTCATGAGCAAGATCCCGAATTAACGTTGCACACCCGAAAATGTCCCCAGCTCAGGGCGGGGGCCGGGGTCAGCACCCCAGGCGGTGGCACTCAGGTCCCCCATGGTGGGCACTGTGGGGCACGGTTTGAGGGTCAATTGCACTTTGAACCCTCTCCGCACTCCGCCGTCAGGACGGCTGACTCATCCCTGGGACCATAAGAACATAAGAAATAGGAGCAGGAGTAGGCCATCTGGCCCTTCGAGCCTGCCCCACCATTCAATAAGATCATGGCTGATCTGTCGTGGCTCAGTTCCACATTCCAGCCCTCTCCCCATAACCCTTAATCCCCTCGCTAATCAAAAACCCATCAACCCGCGTCTTAAAAATATTTAGCGAGGCAGCCTCCACCACTTCAACGGATAGAGAATTCCAGAGATTCACCACCCTTTGAGTGAAGAAGTTCCTCCTCAACTCCGTTCTAAACCGCCCCCCCCCCCCTTTATCTTGAGGCTGTGCCCCCTAGTCCTACTGTCCTTTCTGAGCGGGAAGAGTCTCTCCACCTCTATCCTATCCATCCCATTCATCATCTTATACGTCTCAATGAGATCTCCCCTCATTCTTCTAAACTCTAACGAGTACAAGCCCAGTTCATTCAGCCTCTCCTCATAGTTCAACCCCCTCAACTCCGGTATCAGCCTAGTAAACCTCCTCTGCACTCCCTCCAAGGCCAAAATATCCTTGCGTAAGTACGGCGCCCAAAACTGCACACAGTACTCCAGCTGCGGCCTCACCAATATCCTATACAGCTGCAGCAAGACCTCCCTACTTTTATATTCAATCCCCCTCGCTATGAAGGCCAACGGTTTACATAGAAATGTAGAAACACAGAGGATCGGAGCAGGGAGGAGGCCATTCAGCCCTTCGAGCCTGCTCCCCCATTCATTACCATCATGGCTGATCATCCAACTCAACAGCCTCATCCTGCTTTCTCCCCATAACCTTTGATCCCATTCACCCCCAGTGCTACATCCAACCCCCTCTTGAATACATTCAATGTTTTGGCGTCAACTACTTCCTGTGGGAATGAATTCCACAGACTCACCACTCTCTGGGTGAAGAAATGTCTCCTCACCTCCGTCCTAAATGGTCTACCCTGAATCATCAGACTGTGACCCCTGGTTCTGGACTCCCCCCACCATTGGGAATATCCTCCCTGTATCGACCCTGTCTAGTCCTGTTAGAATTTTATAAATCTCCATGAAATCCCCCCCCTCATTTGCCTGAACTTCAGTGAAAACAATCCTAACCAAGTCAATCTCTCCTCATACATCAGTCCCGCCATCCCCGGAATCAGCCTAGTAAAATATTTTATCACCATTTCTTCACTGTCGCTGGGCCAAAATCCCAGAACTCCCTCCCAAACAGCAGTGTGGGTGTACCTACACCACATGGTAGGGTCAAGTAGATGGCTCACCACCACCTTCTTGAGGGGCAATTAGGGATGGGCTTGCCTAGCCAGTGACTCCCACATCTCAGGAAAGAGTTTGGAGAAGACTCACACAAACATTAACTCTGCTCCTTTCTCCACAGGTGCTGCCAGACCCGCTGGATTTCCAGCATCTGCAGTATTTTGCTTTCATCCCGGGGAAAACCTTACTTAGTCTAATACTAGGGGGCATGTACTTAAGGTGAGAGGGGGGAAGTTCAAAGGAGATGTGAGGGTTAAGTTTTTTACATAGAGAGTAGCAGGTGTCTGGAACCTGCTGCCAGGGGTGCTGGTGGAGGCAGATACAGCAGAGGTGTTTAAGGGGCGGTTAGGCCACCACATGAAGACGCAAGGAGTAGCGGGGTAGGGACCATGGGCAGGCAGAAGGGAGATTAATTTTGCCTCATGTTGGGCACAGCATTGTGGACCGAAAGGCCTATTCCTGTGCTGTACTGTTCTACATTCCATACATAAGAACATAATAAGAACATAAGAAATAGGAGCAGGAATAGGCCATCTAGTCCTTCGAGCCTGCCCCGCCATTCAATAAGATCATGGCTGATCTGTCGTGGCTCAGTTCCACATTCCCGCCTTAGAACATAGAACATTACAGCACAAACAGGCCCTTCGGCCCTCGAGTTGCGCCGATCGCATCAACCCCACCAATCTATAGACCTATCTATAACCCCCAATCCCATTAAACCCCATATACTCATCCAGAAGTCTTTTAAAAGACCCCAGCGAGTTCGCCTCCACCACCGACGACGGCAGCCGATTCCAATCACTCACTACCCTCTGAGTGAAAAACTTACCCCTAACATCACCTCTGTACTTCCCTCCCCGCACCTTAAATCTGTGTCCTCTCGTAGCGACCATTTCAACCCGGGGAAATAGCCTCTGAGAGTCCACCCTATCTATTCCTCTCAACATTTTATAAACTTCTATCAGGTCGCCTCTCAACCTTCGCCTCTCCAGGGAAAAGAGTCCCAGCTCCCTCAACCTATCTTCATAAGGCATGCCTCCCAGTCCAGGCAACATCCTTGTAAATCTCCTCTGCACCCTTTCAATAGCTTCTACGTCTTTCCTATAGTGAGGCGACCAGAACTGCGCACAGTACTCCAAATGAGGCCTGACGAGGGTCCTGTAAAGTTGCAGCATTACCTCCCGACTCCTAAACTCAATCCCTCGATTAATGAAGGCCAGTACACCATACGCCTTCTCCCCATAACCCTTAATCCCCTCTCTTATCAAAAACCCATCAACCCGCTTCTTAAAAATATTTAGCGAGGCAGCCTCCACCACTTCAACGGGCAGAGAATTCCAGAGATTCACCACCCTTTGAGTGAAGAAGTTCCTCCTCAAATCCGTTCTAAACTGCCCCCCCTTTATCTTGAGGCTGTGCCCCCTAGTCCTACTGTCCTTTCTAAGCAGGAAGAATCTCTCTTCCTCTACCCTATCCATCCCTTTCATTATCTTATCCGTCTCTATAAGATCCCCCCTCATCCTTCTAAACTCCAACGAGTACAGACCCAGTCTATTTAGACTCTCTTCATAGTCCAACCCCCTCATCTCCGGTATCAGCCGAGTAAACCTCCTCTGCACTCCCTCCAGGGCCAAAATATCCTTGCGCAGGTGCGGCGCCCAAAACTGCACACAGTACTCCAGCTGCGGCCTCACCAATGCCCTATACAGCTGCAGCAAGACCTCCCTACTTTTATATTCAATCCCCTTCGCTATGAAGGCCAGCATCCCATTCGCCTTCCTGACCACCTGCTGCACCTGCAAGCTGGGTTTTTGCGACTCATGCACAAGGACCCCGAGGTCCCTCTGCACCGTCGCCTGCTGCAGTTTTTCACCTTTTAAATAATAATCCCAATTATTCCATACCTGCTTTGGAAGGAATGCAATGAAAGTTCATTAGATTGGATCTTGGGGTAAGGGGATTGTCCTATCAGCGAGATTGAATAGACGTGGTTTATATTCTCCAGAATTCAGAATGACGAGAGGTGATCTCATTTACATTAACTTCTTCAGGTGTTTGACAGGATGGAATTTGGGAAGGTGAGATGCAGGAACAGCAGAAATTGGGGCTAACTACATTCCCATATATCCCTGTGTTAGTGTCATTGACGTATTGTATTTGGATTAAAAGTTTATAATTTTTCGTGTACTTGATGTAAAAGTCAACCTTTGTTTATTGGGGAATCAAAGTCCAAAGATCCCTAAATGGCAGCACGGTGGCACAGTGGGTTAGCACTGCTGTCTCACAGCGCCACGGACCCGGGGCAGCACGGTGGCACAGTGGTTAGCACTGCTGCCTCACAGCATCTGGGACCCAGGGCAGCACGGTGACACAGTGATTCACACTGCTGTCTCACAGTGCCAGGGACCCAGGGCAGCACGGTGACACAGTGGGTTAGCACTGCTGTCTCACAGTGCCAGGGACCCGGGGCAGCACGGTGACACAGTGGTTAGCACTGCTGTCTCACAGTGCCAGGGACCCGGGGCAGCACGGTGACACAGTGGTTAGCACTGCTGCCTCACAGCGTCTGGGACCCAGGGCAGCACGGTGGCACAGTGGTTAGCACTGCTGTCTCACAGCATCTGGGACCTGGGTTCGATTCCCAGCTTGGGTCACCGTCTGTGTGAAGTTTGCCTATTCTCCTTGTGTCTGTGTGGGTTTCCTCTGGGTGCTCTGGTTTCCTCCCACAGTCCAAAGATGTGTGGGTTAGGTGTTAAATTCCCCTTAGTGTCAGGGGGAGTAACGAGGGTAAATGCATGGGGTTAGGGTCTGGGTGGGATTGTGGTCAGTGCAGACTCAATGGGACAAATGGCCTCCTTCTGCACTGTAGGGATTCTATGAAAGTCTAATCCCGGACATGTTAGGATGGTTTAGGGAACTAAAGTCACAAAAATTATTGAAGTTTATTTCATCACATACATGGAATGATACGATTCTTTGATTTGATTTATTGTCAGATGTACTGGGATACAGTAAAAAGTATTGTTCCTTGCACACAAAGCATACCGTTCATGGAGAAGGAAAGGAGAGTGCAGAATGCAGTGTTACAGTCACAGCGAGGGTGTCGAGAAAGATCAACTTAATGCAAATCTGATGGCAGCAGGGAAGAAGCTGCTCTTGAATCGGTTGGTATGTGACCTCAGACTTTTATATCTTTTCCCGACGGAAGAAGGTGGAAGAGAGAATGTCTGGGGTGGATGGGAGTCCTTAGTTATTCTAGCTGCTTTGCCGAGGCAGCAGGAAGTGTAGACAGAGTCAATGGATGGGAGGCTGGTTTGAGTGATGGATTGGGCTACATTCATGATCTTTTGTAGTTCCTCGCAGATTTGAACAGAGCAGGAGCCCAGACCAAGCTGCTTCTGGTACATGTTCTGGTTAGGATTAGCAGCATCTCCTTGTGTCTTTTTATATCTCCTTCCATAAATTAATGGTCTGATTTCATTGTAAATATATAAATACTAATGATGCTATTTGATAGTTCATCAGTAATTAAGGCAAAGGGTCATCATTTACTGGTACACATAACCCCCGATCCCATAAACTATCATGATGCCTTTGAGAATTGTCGCAATTTTTTTGATTCATTTATGGGATGTTGGCTAGACTGGCATTTATTACCCATCCCTAATTGCCCCCTTGGAAGGTGGTGGTGAGCCACCTTCTTAAGCTGCTGCAGTCCCAGAGGTGTAGGTACACCCACAGTGTGATTAGGAAGGGAGTTCCAGGATTTTGACACCGTGGGAGAGATGGGTGGATTCCAACTAAGCGGGGCTGCTTTGTCCTGGATGGTGTGGAGCTTCTTGAGTGCAGTTGGAGCTGCCTTTATAGAGCCACAGAGATATACAACATGGAAACAAGCCCTTCGGCCCAACCTGTCTATGCTAACCAGGTTTCCTAAACTGAACTAGTCCCATTTTGATAGAGTCATAGGGAGCATTCAGGCAAGTGGGGAGTATTCCATCACCACCCCTGAATTGTGCTGAGTAGTTGGTAGACAGACACCGGGGAGTTAGGTGAGTTATTCGCTGCAGGTTTCCAGCCTCTGACCTGCTCTGGTATTTATACGGCTGGTCTTCAGTTCCTGATCAATGGTAATCCTCAGGATGTCGATGACATTGAAGAGTATAAATCAAATTAAAGTTTATTTATTAGTGGCACAAGTAGGCTTACATTAACACTGCAATGAAATCCCTTGTCTGTTTTAAAAATTGCTTGTGTTTCTCTAAATTCAAGCATGAGATCTAGGAGTAGGAGTAGACCATCTGGTCCCTCGAGCCTGCTCCGCCATTCAATAAGATCACAGCTGATCTTTTTGTGGACTCAGCTCCACTTACCCGCCCGCTCACCATAACCCTTAATTCCTTTACTGTTCAAAAATTTATCTATCCTTGCCTTAAAAACATTCAATGAGGGAGCCTCAACTGCTTCACTGAGCAGGGAATTCCACAGGTTCACAACCCTTTGTGTGAAGAAATTCCTCCTCAACTCAGTCCCAAATCTGCTTTCCCCTTATTTTGAGGCTATGCCCCCTAGTTCTAGTTTCACCCGCCAGTGGAAACAACTTCCTTAGAACATAGAACATAGAACATTACAGCACAAACAGGCCATTCGGCCCTCGAGTTGCGCCGATCGCATCAACCCCACCAATCTATAGACCTATCTATAACCCCCAATCCCATTAAACCCCATATACTCATCCAGAAGTCTTTTAAAAGACCCCAGCGAGTTCGCCTCCACCACCAACGACGGCAGCCGATTCCATTCACTCACCACCCTCTGAGTGAAAAACTTACCCCTAACATCACCTCTGTACTTCCCTCCCCACACCTTAAATCTGTGTCCTCTCGTAGCGACCATTTCAACCCGGGGAAATAGCCTCTGAGAGTCCACCCTATCTATTCCTCTCAACATTTTATAAACTTCTATCAGGTCGCCTCTCAACCTTCGCCTCTCCAGGGAAAAGAGTCCCAGCTCCCTCAACCTATCTTCATAAAGCATGCCTCCCAGTCCAGGCAACATCCTTGTAAATCTCCTCTGCACCCTTTCAATAGCTTCTACGTCTTTCCTATAGTGAGGCGACCAGAACTGCGCACAGTACTCCAAATGAGGCCTGACGAGGGTCCTGTAAAGTTGCAGCATTACCTCCCGACTCCTAAACTCAATCCCTCGATTAATGAAGGCCAGTACACCATACACCTTCTTGACCACCTCCTCCACCTGCGAGGCCGATTTAAGAGTCCTGTGAACCCGGACCCCGAGATCCTTCTGCTCTTCAACGCTACTAAGACCCCTGCCCTTAATAGTGTACTCGTTCATCCCGTTGGTTCTGCCGAAATGGACGACTACACATTTATCCGCGTTGAAGTCCATCTGCCACTTCTCCGCCCATTCCTGCATCCTATCTATGTCCTGCTGCAACTTTTGATATCCTTCCAGACCATCCACAACACCGCCGACCTTCGTGTCATCAGCGAACTTGCTAACCCATCCCTCCACTTCCTCATCCAGGTCATTTATGAAAATGACAAACAGCAAGGGTCCCAGAACAGATCCCTGGGGCACCCCACTGGTGACTGACCTCCATTCCGAAAAAGACCCATCCACAACCACTCACTGCCTTCTGCAGGCAAGCCAGTTCTGGATCCACAAGGCCAAAGGCCCTTGGATCCCATGCCCTCTCACCTTCTCAAGAAGTCTTGCATGGGGGACCTTATCAAAAGCCTTGCTGAAGTCCATGTACACTACGTCCACGGCACTTCCTTCGTCCATGTGTTCAGTCACATTATCGAAGAACTCAACTAGGCTCGTAAGGCACGACCTGCCCTTGACAAATCTATGCTGACTATTCCTGATCATGTCAAACCTCTCCAAATGCTCGTAAATCTTGTCCCTCAGAAGCCTCTCCATCAGCTTACCAACCACTGAGGTCAGACTCACCGGGCGGTAATTTCCCGGGCTATCTCTGTTCCCTTTCTTGAAAATAGGGACTACATCCGCAATCCTCCAATCTTCCGGAACCTCTCCCGTCTCCATTGACGACGCAAAGATCATCGCCAAGGGCTCTGCAATCACTTCTCTGGCCTCCCACAGTATCCTGGGGTACATCCCATCTGGTCCCGGCGACTTATCTACCTTGATAGAATTCAAAAGTTCTAACACATCCTCCTCCTTAATGTCCACGTACTCAATCTTTTCCATCTGCTGCAAGTCCATAGCAAGATCTCCCAAATCAGCTTCCACTGTGAATACTGATGCAAAGTACTCATTAAGCACCTCCGCCATTTCTTCTGGTTCTACACAGACCTTTCCCCCTTCATCTTTTATAGGTCCTATCCTTTCCCTTCTCACCCTTTTACCTTTCACATATTTATAGAAGGCCTTGGGATTTTCCTTAATCTTACCCGCCAAGATCTTCTCATGACCCCTTCTGGCTCTCCTAATTTCCCTTTTAACCTCCTTTCTACAGTCCTTATATTCTTCAAGATCCTTAACCTCTCCTAGTTCCCTGAACCTTTTGTACACCTTCCTTTTCCTCCTGACTAGGTTCAACACAGCCTTCGTGCACCACGGTTCCCGCGACCTACCAAAACCCCCTTGCCTTATCGGAACATTGTCATGCAGAGCGCCAGACAAACATTCCTTGAATATCCGCCACCTTCCTTCGGTACTTTTCCCTAAGAATGCCTCCTTCCAGTTTATTTGTCCAAGTAACTTCCTGACTTCTTCGTAGCTCCCCTTACTCCAGACAAACACCTTCCTAGCCTGTCTGATCCTATCTCGTTCCAATGCAATTTTGAAGGAGATAGAATTATGGTCACCATTCCCAAGATGCTCTCCTACCGAGAGATCCATTACCTGCCCTGGTTCATTCGCCAGTACCAGGTCAAGTACTGCCTCTCCCCTCGTAGGCTTGTCCACATACTGTGTCAGGAAACCTTCCTGAACACACCTAACAAACTCCTCTCCAGCCAAACCCCTTACTCTAGGGATATTCCAGTCGATGTTTGGGAAATTGAAGTCTCCCATCACGACAACTCTGTTTTTAATACATTTCTCCAGAAATTCTTCCTTGCTTCTATCTTATCCATTCCCTTCATAATCTTATATGTTTCTATAAGATCTCCCCTCATTCTTCTGAATTCCAATGAGTATAACCCCAGTCTATTCAGTCTCTCCTCATAAGCCAACCCTCTCAACTCCAGAATCAACCTAGTGAATCTCCTCTGCACCCCCTCTTCCTTTGCCTTAAAAAGGGAAGGCGATGGCCTAGTAATATTATCACTAGATTATAAATTCAGCTCATGTTCTAGAACCCGGATTTGAATCCCGCCACAGCAGATGTTGGAATTTGACGAGAAAAATCTGGAATTAAGAACCTACTTGATGACCATGAAACCATTGTTGGAAAAAACCCATCTGGTTCAATTTAGTGAAGGAAATCTGCCGTCCTTACCCAGTCTGGCCTACATGTGACTCCAGAGCCACAGGAATGTGGTTGACTCTCAACTGCCCCCAAGGGCAACTAGGGATGGGCAATAAAAGCTGACCAGCCAGTGACACCTGTGTCCCATAATGATGGTCTCAATAGTTTCACTGGAATCTGCTGATTTTTGCTTTATTCCCATTGATTCAACGTATGAAAACTGATGGTGGAAGCTTATCAGAGAGCAGATTGAAGTAATGGTTAAAATGATCACTAATTTTTTAAAATATTTATCTGGATACAAGCACATGAAAACATTAAGAGATTGGACCCCATTGTGAACTCCTGTGACAGCCAGAGTGTGAGGACGGTGGGGTTTTCTTCCAATGTTTGAGTGTCAGCCCAGGTATGGGACTTTTAGCAGTGATATCATGCCTGGCCAAGTATGGAGGCCCTGATACAGGATTAAAGCAATCACTGCTGTGAAGTGGGGGCTGTGGTGGCAGAGTGGTATTGGCACTGGACTAGTGATCCACAGATCCAGGATAATGCTCTGAGGACCCAGGCTACCCAAAAGCAGATGGTAACATTTGAATTCAGCAAAAATCTGGAATCAAGTCTATTGATGGCCATGAAACCATTATCAGAAAAACCCATATGGATCACTAATGTCCTTCAGGGATGGAAATCTGCCATCCTTACTGTGTCTGGCCTACATGGGACTCCAAGATCCAGAGCAATGTGGCTAACTCTTGCCTGAGTGAGACACTCCGTTCAGAGGCAATTAGGGATGGGAAAAAAATACTGGTCCATTCCAGGAAGGAAGGAAGGAAGAAAATGCGCACTGAAGTGGTAAAAAGGGCCTTGCCCCTTACATGTGAAGCCAGGACCATCAGACAGTGCATCAAGTAGCAAGGAAAGATTAAACAGACTGGGTTTGTACTCATTGGAGTTTAGAAGGCTGAGGGGGGGGGGGGGGGGGGGGGGATCTTATAGAGACTTACAAGATAATGAAGGGGCTAGATAGGGTAGAGGTAGAGTGATTCTTTCTGCTTAGAAAGGAAAATAGAACTAGAGGGCACAATCTCGAAATGGGGGGGCAGTTTAGAATGGAGTTGAGGAGGAACTTTTTCACTCAAACGGTGGTGAATCTCAGCCCATTGAAGTGGTGGAGGCTACCTCATTGAATATATTTAAGTCACGGGTAGATAGATTTCTAATAGATAAGGGGATAAAGGGTTATGGGGAGAAAGCGGGAAAGTGGAACTGCAGATCAGATTGAATATAGGAGTAGGGAGGTCTTGCTACAGCTGTATAGGGCATTGGTGAGGCCGCAGCTGGAGTACTGTGTGCAGTTTTGGGCGCCGCACCTGCGCAAGGATATTTTGGCCCTGGAGGGAGTGCAGAGGAGGTTTACTAGGCTGATACCAGAGTTGAGGGGATTGAGCTATGAGGAGAGGCTGAATAAACTAGGCTTGTACTCGTTAGAGTTTAGAAGAATGAGGGGAGATCTCATTGAGACGTATAAGATGATGAATGGGATGGATAGGATAGAGGTGGAGATACTCTTCCCACTCAAAAAAGACAGTAGGACTAGGGGGCACAGCCTCAAGATAAAGGGGGGGCGGTTTAGAACAGAGTTGAGGAGGAACTTCTTCACTCAAAGGGTGGTGAATCTCTGGAATTCTCTGCCCGTTGAAGTGGTGGAGGCTGCCTCGCTAAATATTTTTAAGAAATGGGTTGATGGGTTTTTGATAAGAGAAGGGATTAAGGGTTATGGGGAGAGGGCAGGAAGGTGGAGCTGAGTCACGACAGATCAGCCATGATATTATTGAATGGTGGGGCAGGCTCGAAGGGCTAGACGGCCTACTCCTGCTCCTATTTCTTATGTTCTTATGTTATTGAATGGCGGGGCAGGCTCGAAGGGCTAGATGGCCTACTCCTGCTCCTATTTCTTATGTTATGTTCTTAATTCCCCCCCACCCCCTGCCCAGCACACGGAGTAGGAATTGGAACAAAGACTAAAGGAAATGAGCTGGACTAGGTAAAAGAAAAGCTTGTGGAATCATTGAAATACGACAAGCTTTTCTCTTACCCAGTCCATCACTTGTTTCATTGTCAGGCCTCGCTGTGTTAACTCTAATTGGCAGTCATTTCTCCTGTATTAAAAAGAACTGGGACCATGTGAAAGAACCTCCACTATCATTCTGGTAAATCTGGGCTGTACTTGCTCCCAAGTCCCTCTGCTGGAGGTTCACTGCCAAAAAAACAAACTCAAGGACTTGGGTCTTGGCTGACGTTTCATTATTTCAGATAACAACTAAATGGAGCCAACAGAGTTCAGTGGTTCAACTCTGAATAATTTTTCAGAATGTGTGCGCACACAGATCCACTGGATCATCCCCCGGTTGTAGGGATCTGAAAGATAAGCACAGATTCCAGACAGTTCGACTGAAAGCCATCTGTAATCAAACAGCACAAGAGGTCATTCTGTCCATCATGTTGGTGCTAGCCTCTGAGGGGGTGGGTGGTGGAGGTGGAGAAACTAATAACATTCTCCTGCTGTTTTCCCACAGCTTTACAATTTTTTCAAAATGTTCATGGGATTTAGGGTCATGGGATAGGCCAGTATTTATGGCCTGCTCCTAATTGCCCCTTTGAGAAGATGGTGGCAAACTGCCTCTTGACATCTGCAGTCCATGTGGTAAAGGTACACCCACAGATTTGTCAGGGCAGAAGTTCCAGGATTTGGACCCAGCAGTGAAACTATCTATCCAATTCCCTTTTAAAGATAATTAAAATCAGCTTCCATCAAACTTTCAGACAGAACATACAAATACCGTAAGTGTAAAAACAGGTTCTTTTGTCACTATAAATCCAAATTCTAATTATGCAATCAAAAATGATTTTGAATACCTCCATCAACTTTGTCTTCTCTACTCCGATGTCCCTTGCCCTCAATACCATTCTAGTCAGGGGATGCAATGGCCCAGTGGTATTATCACTCAGCTATTCCCGCTCAAAAAAGACAGTAGGACTAGGGGGCACAGCCTCAAGATAAAGGGGGGGGCGGTTTAGAACGGAGTTGAGGAGGAACTTCTTCACTCAAAGGGTGGTGAATCTCTGGAATTCTCTGCCCGTTGAAGTGGTGGAGGCTGCCTCGCTAAATATATTTAAGAAGCGGGTTGATAGGTTTTTGATAAGAGAGGGGATTAAGGGTTATGGGGAGAGGGCGGGAAGGTGGAACTGAGCCATGACAGATCAGCCATGATCTTATTGAATGGCGGGGCAGGCTCGAAGGGCTAGATGGCCTACTCCTGCTCCTATTTCTTATGTTCTTATGAATCCAAAAGCTCTGGGAACCCAGATTCAAATGCGACCACGGCAAACAGTGGAATTCATATTCAAAGAATATCTGGTATTAAGACTCTACTTATGACCGTAAAACCATTGAAACCAATCCAAAGATAACATAACAACATAGAACATAAGAAATAGGAGCAGGAGTAGGCCATCTAGCCCTTCGAGCCTGCCCCGGCATTCAATAAGATCATGGCTGATCTGTTGTGGCTCAGTTCCACCTTCCCACCCTCTCCCCATAACCCTTAATCCCTTCTCTTATCAAAAACCCATCAACCCGCTTCTTAAAAATATTTAGCGAGGCAGCCTCCACCACTTCAACGGGCAGAGAATTCCAGAGATTCACCACCCTTTGAGTGAAGAAGTTCCTCCTCAACTCTGTTCTAAACCGCCTCCCCTTTATCTTGAGGCTGTGCCCCCTAGTCCCACTGTCTTTTTTGAGCGGGAAGAGTCTCTCCACCTCTATCCTATCCATCCTGTACAGGTTGGGCACATTGGCCAAGCTAAATTGCCCCTTAGAGTCCTGGGATGCATAGGTTAGTGGGATTAGTGGGGTTGTGGAGATAAGCCGAGGTGAGATTGTTGTTGGTGCAGATTTGATGGGCCAAATGGCCTACTTCTGCACTGTAAGATTTGTATCATTCTAGGGAAAACCCATCTGCTTTGCTAAATGTCCCTGAGGGAAGAAAATCATGTGGTCCTTATCTGCTCTGGCCTACATGCAAACCAGAGCCACAGCAATGTGTTGATTCTTAACTGCCCTCTGGAGTGGCATACTCAGTTGTCACCACCATCTTTTCAATGGGCAATAAGTGCTGGCCAGCCAGAACTTTTTTTAAAAAAATTGCCTCTGCACTTTTTCTAAAGCTTGACTTCCTTCCCAAATTGACTAATATTACCAATGGGACCTCGTCAATGTTTGGCAAGGATTTAGATCTGCTAGCTACTCCATCTTCTAAGAAATTTAAGAATTTGTTTTTCTAAATAAAGCTACCATTCCATTTTGGCAAGCAAAGCAGATTTTATTTGTGAAAAGATATTAAGACCAGAGTAAAACATGGAAGTTAACACTAGCACAACATATATATATTAAAAAAAAGTTTTAAGCATGAAGTGACACAGCCCTTAAATAATCAGTGCAATAAAAATTCAATTAATTTTCCATCCTTTTTATAAAGGGAGTTGGGTGTATTGCAGTTACTGTCAAAGATAACAAGATTCAGACCATGTCAGGCTGTGATTTGAACCCATTCATTATGGGATTAGAAAACAGGAGACTGTTCAGCCCATCAAGCCTGTGCAGCACTCAAAAATGTTACCTATTGTCCCTACTTATCCTGCAAACTAGAGATCCTCTTTAACTAGAGATCCAATTGCCTTTTAAAAATTATCGAATCTGCTTCCAGCACTCTTTTGGTTCTAACAAAATCCATGAAGTAGGGAGAGATAAGTCAGCTGCATGTGTCTCTGGTTACTGACTCTCCTGAAGTTTCTCTCAAACCATTTCATAATTTTGAAGTACTCCTTAACTTAATATGAATGTCTTTCATTGTACCTCTAAAGCCCACTTAATTCTATGATGACAGCACCGGGGCCTACACACCTTCACCAACACTGAAGAATGTTAGGGCAGGTGATTCAATCTGGTCAGTTGTTCTAATACTGGCCACATTCCCCATCTGTCCCCTACGATGGTCAAACAGGTAGTTGCTGGGTTTTCCAAGATAGGCAGGGTTGCAGTCTGTGTAGACTTACAGGAAGTGAGATGTTTAGGTTATGGGGATTGACATAGAAAGCTCAACCTGATCAGGAAATCAAAAAACTCAAAAGGCCCAAACCTCCTGTAGCTGGTTTCCAATACACAGATACAGAAACAAATTAACATTTGAGTGACTAAGCATAAGAATAATCCTCCAAAGGACCTCCTTTTCCTTGCAAATACAGATCCTGTATGCTGGTATTTTAGTAGAATCAGTAGACACTGCTGTGTGTTGGAGCGTAATAAAGATTTTGGCTCAATGGCTGCCTTAAATGGACTTATCGATCTGTAATTGCAAGGAGTGTTGTACAACTTTCAGATGCATCTCACATTGAGAATCAGATATCAGAAATAGTTTGCTTTCTGAACAGATTTAGTCAAACTGAGCCACTAAGGGCATCCTTCACATTTAACTTGTAAACCCCAGGCTAGATGAAGCTTGGACCAACTACCTTCTGACCAGCAGGGAAAGAAATAACCAACCACATCAAGGATGAGAGAAAAAGGAGATTCTCCAAGCCAGGTGAAACAGTCGAGAAAATACATTCAACCTTCCAGAACGAGGTCCCAGAATTCTGCTCACATTTTAAAATTCACTGTCAGACTAACAGAGAATCAGGTCAAAGTTCTTGGAAGTTTCAAAAAAGAAACATGTTTAAGATGGCGCACAAGTGCTCAGTGGTACCCAAAACAGTACCAGAGCAGAACCTTATTTCTTATCACTGTGGCACCCGCTGGTTCAGGATGTGAGTGTAGGGGTGTGCGGCTAACAGGTTTTCCTTGCCTCCTACTGATGTCCGTTGTAGACTCAAGATGGACTGGTCTGACTAATGAGCAACTCTATTATCATTGGGTCATATAACTATCAGGATGGTAGAAGCTGAAGGAGATGAACTGGTGTTATTTTATCTAGCATTTCCTATGGACTAGCCTTGGTATTGTCTTCCTGACAGAATGAATCACAGCACGCACACAAATAAAAATCACAAGCACTGCAACCCAGTATATTTCTGGTTCACAAATGTTGCCTTACAGCAGAAAATTAGTCTAGTGGGAGACTGGTCTGTGTACCGTACAGCTAAATATACCTCGCCCCATCACTAATTCAAGGAGCTAGCTGAACATGGCTTTACACAAACACCAGTTACTTGTGTAGATTAATCAAACCCATGTGCTGCATCCAGTCCTCACTTCCTATGTCTCAGTGGAAGAATGCCATAAATGGACGTGTTCAATGATGCTGGTGATTTATTTAAAAATATTAAACAAGCCCAACTCTGGCACTCCATGTGACGGTGTTGTCTCTCGGTCCTATGGTTCTGTTTTATGAGTACTGGGAGCATCCAGGATCTTGACAATCTTGTGGAAATTATAAACTTTATATACAGAAAGAAAAGTGCAAAGTTTCCAAATCCACTTCAAAATAAAACTGCTGAAGGTGGTTTCAGGTTTGAGCTTTGGAACTGTATCTGGGATGCAGGCTTTCCCAGATCCCTAATACCAGAAAAACCTCAGGTGAAGTATTGGGGGCTGAAAACAGCAAAGACAAGAGCACCATCAAGTCAACAAATAGTAATCTCATTATTTACCGGCTGCTAAACAAAAGCAATTTGTCAAGCAGGTTTGACTGTATTCAGTTGTGAATTAGTAAGCTTGTGAATCAATTCACTTTGTAATGTAATGCAGTGGATACAGGTATACCTGAGTATACCATGGCAGATACAATCCAACTCCCACCCGGATGGTTCAACCCAACTGTGAATCTTTAGAATTCCCATTCCAGAGGATTGTAGATGCTTCATCATATATTCAGACTGGACGTGGATGTAATTTTAAACTCAGAACGACAGGGTATGAGTGGGTGGAAAATTGGAGTTGATTTCAACCATGATTGAATTGAATGACAGTGGGCTCGAGAGGCTGTAGATCCACTCTGATCTTACACCACCCTATATTGCAATGGATTTGTCGAAAAGACTACTCAAAAATGGTATACTATTTCAGATAGGGAGGGAGAGCAGTGTATTCAGAACAAGTTTCTATTTTAAACTAGAAATAATAAAAATCTGTATCCCCCATGGTGAAAGGGGAAAATAAATGAAACTTAAGTCTCCCCTGCCCATACTGCCTCCATGATGTGGGTATGCCAGTGTTGGACTGGCGTAAACACAGTAAAAAGTCTGACAACACCAGGTTTTAGTCCAACCTATTTATTTGATAATATACCCAGCCTTCAGGAGAACAGTGACCACAATACCACACAACCCTGCCACAGCAACCTCTGCAAGACATGCCGGATCATCGACATGGATACCATCATCACACGTTAGAATGCCATCCACCAGGTACATGGTAAATACTCTTGCAACTCGGCCAACATTGTCTACCTGATACGTTGCAAGAAAGGATGTCCCGAAGCATGGTACATTGGGGAGACCATGCAGACGCTACGACAACGGATGAATGAACATCGCTCGACAGTCACCAGGCAAGACTGTTCCCTTCCTGTTGGCGAACACTTCAATGGTCACGGGCATTCAGCCTCTGATCTTTGGGTAAGCATTCTCCAAGGCGGCCTTCATGAAACACGACAGCGCAGAGTCGCTGAACAGAGACTAATAGCCAAGTTCCGCACATGAGGACGGTCTCAACAGGGATCTTGGGTTCATGTCGCACTATCTGTAACCCCCGTGACTTGCCTGGGTTTGCAAAACCTCACTTACTGTACTGTCTGGAGACAATACACAAACTGTGATCAGTGCTCCTTCCACTCACATTATCAGCCACTTCAGGTCTTGAACAGCAGGTTAGGTGTAAGGATTCGCATTCTAATCAGTAATCTCTAAACTGTCTGTGCTTTATATGCTCTGTCTGAGGCCAGAACTCTCCATTCACCTGACGAAGGGACTAACCCGAAAGCTTGTGAGTATATTATCAAATAAATAGGTTGGACTAAAACCTGGTGTTGTCAGACTTTTTACTGTGATGCTGCCTTCATCCAGAACAGCAGCATGTGTCAAATTTAAAGATAGCGCATTTTCCCTCTGTCCTTCTATCCTGTAACTCCACCCTCACTATTGTAATAATGAAGTCAGATGACTGTTAGAATTAGCTTGCATTATATCCTGTCAAATGGACTGCAAACTGGATTATGTAACACATCTGGACACTAGAAGCTGGGAAAGCTAGGGAACTCAAATTGGTGCATCCTTAAGGTGCGACAACAAGACGATGGTAAAACACCATGGGTGTAACAAGATTCTGAAAAGGGGAACAGCCCAATATTAAGGGCTGCCTCACAGTCTCATCCCATCACTGCTGCCCAGTTCCAGCTGAAGAAAGCAGGAAATTGGGACTCACTTGCAAGTGGTCCAAATCAATTTTGAATTGCTTTGCCTGTTGACTAATGGAAACACTTGCTCGCCCCTGTATGACAGGTTAAGCTTCAATACAGGTTACGTGACCTCAAATGCAACGTCATCCTTCTTTTAAAACCAAAGTTATGCCTTAATTGTCACAAAAATAAAAATTATACATGAGCAATATACTCAAAGGATTTAAGTTTGTACAATTTATTTTTATAAACCAAAAAATTAACTCTAAAAACAGCTTCTCAGGATGAGACAAGAGGGCTCAGCCACATTGCAAGCTCCAATTTAGAACCAGAATGGAGGCATAGCAAAAATCTAAATCATCATCTAGCCTGCTGAATAAGGAAAGCCTGAGAGGTTTTATCTCCCTTCTAAATGGGGCAAGGGAGGGTATAAAGAGCTTCACAGGGCACAAACACTCAAAGCAAAACAAGGTGAAGATTAATAGTTGTTCTTGGGGTGTGAAACCTGATCTAGTCTGTTGCAATCAGCCATCTACAGACCAGCTAAAACCAGCAGCACAGACCACCAGATGCTCAGAGGTGGGGGGTGCTTTGTGGGATCTGCCAGAAGTTGGTGGTATGCTGATTTTCAGTTGTGTCCCAAAAAGATCAAATCCTTGACAACAGCTGAGATCTTGTAAGTGCAAAGCTGACCCTGATCCATGGAATACACTGATGTGTTCATACTTTCTGCTTGCAGAAGACAAGAGCATGTTCACTTGGCTTCCTAAACATGCTGCACAACATATATAACAAGAGATGAATGTCAGCAATGGAGTCAAAAGAACAGGTACATCCACTCTGGTAATCCTGGGTCAAGGGACTAGAAGCAGCCATTTTCAAACCAAAGGCCTCCTGATAGTTCCTGGTGCAATCCTCTCAGAACTAGGAGTCTGCTAACAGGTGTGCACCAAAGTCAAAATAAAAGTTTCAATGCCTGAGATTAAAAATGAGGGAAGTGTTGGTCTTTCAGCTTCACACAACTGCAGTCTGGAGGTGAGAGGAAGCAGACATGAAGAATGGATGATGTGCTCACTGTTTAGACGCACACGGCCTGGTACCTGAGGGAAAAAAAGAAAAGGTTCACACGCATTAATCAACATTGTAGTAAAAAAATCCAAATACTCCACTCCCCTCCATCTCCATCTTAGAAGCTGATGGCTCCTTGCTAAGGTACAGATATACAAACACTGATTCCTTTCTGAATCTTATTCAGAATAACAGCCAGAAAACAAACTTTGGAATTTAAGTTCAAGTGGCATTAGAATTAGGCTTACATTAACACTGCAGTGAAGTTAGTGAAAATCCCCTAGTCGCCACACTCCAGAGCCTGTTCAGGTACATTGAGGAAGTATTTAGCATCTAACCCCATATCTTTTGGGCTGTGGGAGGAAATCCACGCAGACACAGGGGAACGTACAGACTACGCACAGAGTGAATCAAGCGGGAATTGAACCTGATCCCTGGTGCTGTGAGGCAGCAGCGCTAACTACTGTGCTGGTCACATTTGGCAGGAATGGGAGTTTGAAAGTTCATGCAGAATTAAGTATGATACCAAGGTTGTGATCCTGGCTCAATCTCAGTCTGTCACCAAGGGAAGAATGGAGATTGGAGTAAGACTAAATATTAGAGAAACAAGTTTTTAATGGGAGATATTTCTGCCCAGGCAGTGCTGGATGTTAGATAAGTCACCTGATAATTTAGTAACAGTCGAGGCAGCGTGAGAGATGGTGGTGACATCAGAGTACCATCAGCTTACACATGGAAACTAATTGCCGTGGCTTTGGATGATGTTACCAAGAGGCAGCTTGCAGATGAGAAACTCGAGGGAACCAAGGATTGGTCCTGGAATGACACTGAGGTCAATGTACAAAAGCCAGAAGAGAAGCCATTGAGAATGATTTTCTAGCTGTGACTGGACAGTTAAGAATGGATCCAGGAGAAGGCAATCCCACCCAGCTGAACAACAGTGGAAAGGCATTGGAAGATGATATTGTGATCAAATTGTGACCAAGGTTGCAAGGACATCAAGCAGGAAAAGAGGAAGAGTCCACACTGGTCACAGTCACCCAGGATTTAGAAGAGGGGATGAACATGGAGGTCCAACAATTTAATGGGAATAGGGAAGAGGCTGTGAATTTCATGGAAATGGAGATGCCAACGTTGGACAGGGGTAAACACAGTAAGAAGTCTCAACAGGGGTGACCTGGTGTTGTGAGACTTGTTACTGAATTTCATGGACAAGCAGAGCTTGCAGAGGGCCAGGAGAAAGTGAGAAAGAAACTAAGGAAAGATGGAAGTTCAAGGTGATGGAAAGAGTAGGAAAAGTACAGAAGTTTGGTGTCCCTGTTTTTGTGCACAATCCCTGTTTATATATCCCATATGCTCTACAGCTATTGTCTGCCCCTGGACATCTTCAGATCTGGCATTTAATCTATATTAACTCTCTAGCCTTCGTTACCCCAGTTCTGTATTAAACTCCAGCTCTGTTGCAGGCAATTAACATGACGGATGATCTTTGGGTTCCTTTTTTAACAGTCATTCTATTCTCAATCCCTCTTGGTCAGTCTTAGTTATGAAAGAAGAGAATTGAGGGACCTAGATAGAGCAGCAAGGCAGACCAGGCTCAATAATCTGGGGATACACAAGTAATTAGCAGAAAGATTAGAGGGGAGGTGCAGTATATTTTCCACATAGAAGGAGTGGGGTGGGGCCTGGAAAGAATTACTTAAAAACAGTGGTGGGTAGAAACTTTAATGGCATTTAACAATATTTAGATTAACACTTGCATGCTGTAACGTACAGGGCTATGATTGAGCTGGATTTCTGTGACTGGCACAGACATCCTGAACCAAACGCACCTTAAATATTCCATGTTTCTCTATTTGTCAAAGCTCAGACTGGCCATAGTCAGCAGGATAGAGTTTTGATTCAGTCTGGGTTTAGTTAGTTAACTCACTCAAAATATGAGTGTCGGAACTCTAATCAGTATGACCAGCACTAGGTTAGGTCAGGTAGGGGAAGTTAGTAAGGGGCCTGTCTCCTGGAAAGCAGAGTGGACGGGGGAAGTGTGTTCAGTGTGAATGTTCAACAGTGTAAAATAGATCAGCTTCCCATTAGACATCTCAATTTGACAAACCTGGTCTCTTCAATAGCTTCTGCTTCTTCATCTTCATCTTCTTCATCCTGACTAAGGAGGACTTCGTCTTCCAGATCCATGTCAAAGTTGTTGCTGATTTCAGTGCCTTGACTGTACAAATAGCCACTGGATACCAAAGGAGAAAAGAGTTAGATGGAGTAGACAAGGTAAACTTCAAGTTGGGCAAGTGAACCTGCTCCAAATCTCATCAGCTCATTTTCTGCAGTGCTCAGAGCAACAGAGGCAAGATGTTAATGAGATATTTCATTATGGTGACAAAGGTGTACTTTGCTACCCTAGTACAGGGATGCTCAAACTATTGCAACTCAGATTGGTTGGTGTGAGGAGTAGCCAAGGGTGGGCAGTGGGGTGGAATGCAAAGCTGAAGTATGACAGCATGTGATCTTTCTGAAATACAATACCCTATTATGTTAAAATCAATGCAGCATGTGAAAAGTGTTGTTATTTCAAACCTTCTCCATTCCTGCTTCAGAAAGGAATTGACCTTTTGGATTGGTGCTTCAGACCCAGAGGTTTAAGAAGCTCGATACCATCCAGGACAAAGCAGCCCCACTTGACTGGCACCCCATCCACAAACATCCACTCCCTCCACTACCAACACAGTGACAGCCATGTGTACCATCTACAAGATGCACCACAGCAACTCACCAAGGCTCCTTAGGCAGCACCTTCCAAACCCACCACCACTTCCATCTAAAAGGACAGGAGCAGCAGATACCTGGGAACACCCCCACCTGGAGATTCCCCTCCGAGTCTCTCACTATCCCATCACTGCTGCTTCACTGTCACTGGGTCAAAATCATGGAACCCCTTCCACTGTGGCTGTACCTACACCAAAGAGACTGTAGCAATTCATGAAGGCAGTTCACCACCACCTCCAAGGGAAATTAGGGATGGGCAATAAATGCTGACCTGCACAGTGACTCCCCATCCTGAGGAAACTTAAAGCACATATTAGTCTCAGGGTATAAGGAACATGGAGAGGGAGTGGGAAAGTGGAGTTGAAATCCAAGATCCTTCCTTAAGTAAGGAGACCAAAATTGCATGCAGTATGAGATGTGGTCCCATCAATATCCTGCATAATAACATTTTCAGAAGGCGTTTGACAAGGTACCTCAAGAGGTTATTGCAGAAGGGGGCATGGAGTTGGGGGTAGGGTGTTAGCGTGGATAGAGGATTGGTTGTCAAATAGGAGGCAGATAGTGGGGGTCAATGGGTGCTATTCGGATTGGCGGTTGGTGACTAGTGGAGTGCCCCAGGGGTCGGTGCTGGGGCCTCAGCTATTTACCATTTATATAGATGATCTGAAGGAGGAAACCAAGTGTATGGTGTCGAAATTTGCTGATGACACCAAGATTGGTGGGACGGCAAATTGTGCTGAGGGTGTGGAGAGTCTGCAGAAGGATCTAGATAGGCTGGGCGAATGGGCCAGGAACTGGCAAATGGAATTTAATGTTGGCAAGTGCGAGGTGGTCCACTTTGGTAGGAATAATGGTAGGAAGGACTATTATTTACGTGGCGAAAAACTGCAGCAGGCGGCGGTGCAGAGGGACCTCGGGGTCCTTGTGCATGAGTCGTAAAAACCCATCCTGCAGGTGCAGCAGGTGGTCAGGAAAGCTAATGGGATGCTGGCCTTCATAGCGAGGGGGATTGAATATAAAAGTAGGGAGGTCTTGCTGCGACTGTATAGGGCATTGGTGAGGCCGCAGCTGGAGTACTGTGTGCAGTTTTTGTCGCCGTACTTACACAAGGATATTTTGGCCTTGGAGGGAGTGCAGAGGAGGTTTACTAGGCTGATGCCAGAGTTGAGGGGGTTGAGCTATGAGGAGAGGCTGAATAAACTAGGCTTGTACTCATTGGAGTTTAGAAGAATGAGGGGAGATCTCATTGAGACGTACAAGATGATGAATGGGATGGATAAGATGGAGGTGGAGACTCTTCCAGCTCAGAAAGGACAGTAGGACTAGGGGGCACAGTCTCAAGATAAGGGGGGGGGGGGAGGGGCGGGCGGTTTAGAACAGAGTTGAGGAGAAACTTCTTCACTCAAAGGGTGGTGAATCTCTGGAATTCTCTGCCCATTGAGGTGGTGGAGGCTGCCTCACTAAATATTTTTAAGACGCGGGTTGATGGGTTTTTGATAAGCGAGGAGATTAAGGGTTACAGGGAGAGGGCGGGAATGTGGAACTGAGCCACGACAGATCAGCCATGATCTTATTGAATGGCAGGGCAGGCTCGAAGGGCTAGATGGCCTACTCCTGCTCCTATTTCTTATGTTCTCATGTTCTTATCCTATGTCAAATTCTTCTTGTAATAAAGGTTAGCATTCCATTAGTCTTCCTAGTACCAGCATACTAATATTAGTTACATATGCTCAAGAAAACCTAGAGCCTTGTGCAGGATTCCCAGGTGCAGTCATTCTCTGTTTAAAGTAGCACTTTTTTATTATTCTTCTTGCCAAAACATTCGTTCACCTTTTCTAAATTATACTTCATCTGCCAAATCTGTGCCCAGTCACTCAACCTAGCTACATTTATCTGCAATGTACTGATGTCCTCTTCACAATGTATGTCCCTACCAACCCCCATCTCATCTATAAATTTAGCTACCATGCCTTTGCTCCCCTCATTCAAGCCAATCCTTTACTTGCCTAAATCAGTCACACCCCCACTGACTAGGGGCAACAGTGGCAACATTGCTGGCACACAGCATCAGGGACCTGGGTTCAATTCCCAGCTTGGGTCACTGTGTGGAGTTTGCATTTTCTCCCTATGTCAGCATGAGTTTCCTTTAAGTGCTCCGGTTTCCTCCCATTGTCCAAAGAGGTGCAGGTCAGATTGGTTGGCCTTGCTAAATTGCCCCTTAGTGTTAGGGGGATTAGCAAGGTAGATAAGGAGAGTTAAGGGGATAGGGCCTGGATGGGATTGTGGTTGGTGCAGACTTGAGCCAAATGGCATCCTTCTGCACTGTAGGGATTCTATGAGTAAATCAAGACCCCAACCAAAGTTCCGTGACTGCCTCTAGATACAAAGCAGCCAGGTAACTTTTCCCTCCCCAACGTACCACAGAGTCGACAGCTCAGCTTCCACTTCAATTTCTGAGACAAAGCTTCTCCAGCCACAAACATTTATTGCAAATGTGTTTTATCCCACAGCACACCAGCACCCGGCTCCTAGATGCTGCAGCCTGCCGTCCTTAATGTGTTTAATTACATTATTCACTAAGGTTGCTTTTTTAGTAACTATTTTTTAAAATAGCTTTACTATTTCAAATCTCAAATGAAATAGACGAGCTGCTTGTCAGATACTCAGCTCCTGTAAGAAAGAGACCAATTCCTACAGATCAAGAAAAACAAAGACCTCCTTCACCAAAACTCCCCACTCACCTAACTCAGATCTGCATTTTGTTCCCTCATCTACACACTCCATTTGCCAAAAAGAACCATTTATGCCTGGTACATAACATAAGAAATAGGAGCAGGAGTAGGCCATCTGGCCCCTCGAGCCTGCCCCGCCATTCAATAAGATCATGGCTGATCTGTCGTGGCTCAGTTCCACATTCCCGCCCTCTCCCCATAACCCTTAATCCCTTCTCTTATCAAAAACCCATCAACCCGTTTCTTAAAAATATTTAGCGAGGCAGCCTCCACCACTTCAACAGGTAGAGAATTCCAGAGATTCACCACCCTTTGAGTGAAGAAGTTCCTCCTCAACTCCGTTCTAAAACACCCCCCATTTATCTTGAGGCTGTGCCCCCTAGTCCTACTGTCTTTGAGTCTACCCATGCCAATACCCTAATGCCATTAACTTTTTATTTCCCACAATAAGAACAATGAACAGCACAGGGCAGGAACAGGCCATTCTGCCCTCCAAATTAGAACATAGAACATAGAACATAGAACATTACAGCGCAGAACAGGCCCTTCGGCCCACGATGTTGCGCCGACCAGTTACAAAACAATGACCCACTAGCCTAAACCAATCCCTTTTCATCCATAAACCTATCCACAGATCTTTTAAACGCCCCTAAACTAGGTGCATTTACAACTGCAGCTGGCAGGGCATTCCAGTCCCTCACTACCCTCTGGGTAAAGAACCTACCCCTGACATCAGTCCTATAACTACCCCCCCTTAATTTAAAATCGTGCCCCCTCGTGTTAGCTTTCTCCATCCTAGGAAAAAGGCTATCACTATCTACCCTGTCTAAACCTCTAATCATCTTATATGTTTCAATGAGATCCCCTCTTAGCCGCCTTCTTTCCAGCGAAAACAACCCCAAATCTCTCAATCTCTCCTCATAGGATCTCCCCTCCATACCAGGCAACATCCTGGTAAACCTCCTCTGCACCCTCTCCAAAGCCTCTACATCCTTCTTGTAATGTGGGGACCAGAACTGCACACAAAACTCCAAGTGCGGCCGCACCAGAGATGTGTACAGTTGCATCATGACGCTACGACTCCTAAATTCAATCCCCCTACCAATAAACGCCAAAACTCCGTATGCCTTCTTAACAACTTTATCTACTTGATTCCCAACTTTCAGGGATCTATGTACACATACACCTAGATCCCTCTGCTCCTCCACACTATTCAAAGTCCTCCCGTTAGCCCTATACTCAACACATCTGTTATTCCTACCGAAATGAATTACCTCACACTTCTCCACATTAAACTCCATTCGCCACCTCTCAGCCCAGCTCTGCAACCTTTCTAAGTCATCCTGCAAACTATGACACCCTTCCTCACAATCTACCACACCTCCGACTTTGGTGTCATCAGCAAACTTACTAATCCACCCAACTATACCCTCATCCAGATCATTAATAAAAATTACAAACAGCAGTGGCCCCAAAACAGATCCCTGAGGCACACCACTTGTAACCGAACTCCATGACGAATATTTCCCATCAACCACCACTCTCTGTCTCCTATCTGCTAGCCAATTCCTGATCCAATTACCTAGATCACCCCCAATCCCATACATCTGCATTTTCTGCAGAAGCCTACCATGGTGAACCTTATCAAACGCCTTGCTAAAATCCATATACACCACATCAACTGCCTTCCCCCTATCCACCTCTTTGGTCACTTTCTCAAAGAACTCGATAAGGTTAGTAAGGCATGACCTACCCGCTACAAAACCATGCTGACTATCTCTAATCAACTCATTACTTTCCAAATAACTATAAATCCTGTCTCTAATAATCCTTTCCAAAACCTTACCCACCACAGAAGTAAGACTCACCGGTCTATAATTCCCAGGGAAGTCCCTTCTCCCCTTCTTAAACAATGGGACAACATTTGCTGTCCTCCAATCTTCTGGTACTATACCAGAGACTAACGACGACCTGAAGATCAGAGCCAGAGGCTCCACAATCACCCCTCTTGCCTCCCAAAGAATCCTAGGGTAAATCCCATCTGGACCAGGGGACTTATCTATTTTCAAACCCTCTAAAATATTGGCACTGATCATGCTGCCTGCCTAAACTAAAATCATACACACTTGCAGAGCCTGTATCCTTCCATTCCCATCCTATCCATGTATTCATCCAGTTACCCCTTAAATGCCACTATCGTACCTGCTCCCACCACCTCCCTGGACAGCGTGTTCCAGACATTCACCACCCTTTATGTAAAAAACCAGATTCGCACATCCTTAATTTTTCCTCCACGCACCTTATATCTACGGTCCCTAGTACTTGACTTTTTTATCCTTGTAAAGAACATCTGACTATTCACTCTGTCCATGCCACTCAATTTTGTAAACTTCTGTCAGGTCAGGTCACCCCTCAACCTGTCATTCCTGTGACAACAACCAAGCTTATCCAACCTCTCCTCATAGCTAATACCTTCTAGACCAAGCAACATCCTGATAAAGTCCCCACATCCTTTTGGTAGAGTGGTGACCAGAATTGTACACAATATTCTAAATGAGGCCTAACCAAGGTTCTGTACAGCTGCAACATGACCTGCCAATTTTTATACTCAATGTTCTTTATTTAACCTTTGTTTCAAGGACTGCACCCCTATTGCCTCTAGACACAGCAGACCATCAGTTGTCATTAAGCATCTAAAGTTTCATTTTCAAATTTCACTCAAGAACCAACCTCATATTTGACACAAAACTTCACAATATGCTCTGAATCTGTGTTAATGGACTCCCATTTAAGAGACCACAGGACTGCCACACTGAAGACCAAAGACTGAAGTGTCTGCAACTCCTAAAAAAATGCACAATTTGTATGTTTGTGCATGCGAGACTGAGAGGTGGTGCAGTAATTCAGAGCAAGTGATAAATAACTTTTGATTTAAACCTACAAGAGCTTGCTGCTGAATTATTTAATTGAAATACACACTCGAGTAAGAGACACTCTTTTCCAAACAGGACATACTGATCACTTACAATAAGAGCACTTTAACATTAAAAACAAATCTCACCTGACTGAACGGCATGTGAAAAACACTATCCTTTTCAGTTTCTTGTTGTAGAAGAAATAGTTAAAAGACCAAAGACTACCCTCCTCGCCATATGGGTCAGAGTCCAGATCTGGATTGTAGCTGAAAGGAAGTAAATCCACACACCATTAAAATAAAATCACTTAATAAACTGACTTTATATAAAAAGAAATGACGACCAAGCCTATGGCTGACGTTTACTACAATAAGGAGGGTCATTACATCTTTCATTTAAATGAGTCTCACACACATCATCTACATATTCAAAGAGCCCAGATCTACACATTATAGCATTAGCTTTCATCCTGAAGACACTGACTGTTACATTGTCCCTGGCCATCATGTGCTGGATATAGAGGACCAGAAAGATCGACTTGGCTGGCTCCAGGATTTGGAAGATAGAATCACACACTGCAGGCCATTCGGCCATTGAGTCAGCATCAACCAGTCTCACCCAGGTCCCATCCCTGGGTGAGACTGAGGGACCTGGGAGTGCAGGTTCACAAATCCATGAAGGTTGCGTCACAAGTGGAGAAGGTTGTTAGGAAGGCTTATGGGATGTTGGCCTTTATAGGAAGGGGCATAGAGTATAAAAGCTGCCGTCTAAAGCTTCAGTTGTACAGAACATTGGTTAGACCGCATTTGGAGTACTGCATCCAGTTCTGGTCACCTTACTACCGGAAGGACGTGGAGTTTCTGGAAAAGATGCAGAGGAGGTTTACCAGGATGTTGCCTGGCATGGGGGGACTGGGTTACGAGGAGAGGTTGAACATAAGAACATAAGAAATAGGAGCAGGAGTAGGCCATCTGGCCCTTCGAGCCTGCCCCGCCATTCAATAAGATCATGGCTGATCTGTCGTGGCTCAGCTCCACCTTCCCGCCCTCTCCCCATAACCCTTAATCCCTTCTCTTATCAAAAACCCATCAACCCATTTCTTAAAAATATTGCAATCATTTCACTTGAAAATTACTCACAGTTTAAGAAAACATCTGGAAGTAGACATCCTATCTAGTGTTTAAATCAGTACAAAAAAAGCTGGACAATGGGAGACCAGTTCTGGGCTGTATTGAATGCAGCCACTGGCTAAAACCTACCACCTCGTCCACCCCAATTCCAGGACGGATGAGGTTCCCAGAACGGAAATCTGAGCGAGGTTGTAAAATCCTGCCCACTGTAAAAGTCATGATGTGGGTACTATTCTCCTTGGAAAGACGGAGATTGAGAGGGGACATGATAGAAGTATATAAGATAATGAAGGGAATGGATAGAGTTAATAGTGAGAGACTGCTCCCTAGACTAGGTACGAACACGAGAGGTCATCATTTAAGGGTGAAGGGGGAGAGGTATAATTTGGAGGTGAGAAGAAGGTTCTTTACGCAGAGAGTTGTGGGGGTCTGGAACGCACTACCGAGTAGGGTGGTGGAGGCAGGAACATTGGACTCGTTTAAGATGCAGTTAGATAGGCACATGAGTGAAACGAGAATGGAGGGATATGGTAGGGGCTATTAAATAGGGTTAAACCTCAGGAGACACCGGAAAGGAAGGGTGTAAGATTAATATTTTTGTCTTTATTCCACAGGTGGAGGTCCACCTCGTGTCAAACAAGGGGCATTCACACGGCGGGTCGTGCGTGGGCTATTCTTGGAAGTTCCAGGAGTGGCCTAGTACTTCATGTCGGTGTGTATGCTTGATCCTGGACCGGTAGATGGGCGCCGCAACAGCTCAGTGACTAGCACTGCTGGCTGTGCAGGCACATGGATTTGGGCCTGTGTCTGTGGGAGTTTGCGCATTCTCCCTGTGGTTGCGTGGGTTTCCTCCGGGCGCTCCGGTTTCCTCCCACACCCCAAAGATGTGCTCTCAGGCTAATCGGTTTTTACCAAATTGACACTATTTCTACCCTGAATCTGACTGAGTAGGGTTCCATTCGTAGATATGCAGGGTAGAATAGGTGTAGGGTGATGTGGCGGCGTGGGCTCGTTGGGCCGAAGGGCCTTTTTTCCCGTGCTGGGTTGTTCTTTGTTTATCCCCATCACCCCTTGCATATAGCCTAGCTGGTCCTCCAGACAATAAGGGGAAATTTAGTATGGCTAACCCAATTAACCCACATGTTTGGACTGTGGAAGGAAACTAGAACACCTGGACAAAACCCATGCAGACACAGGGAGAACATGCAAACTACACAGTGACCCAAGCCAGGAACTGAATCTGAGTCCCTGGCACTGAGGCAGCAGTGCTAACCACTGTGCCGCTCAAAATCTCTGATTAATCCTTCGTAAAACACCAGGTTTTTTATCCAACTCAAATTGTCAGGTACAAACTAGTCCATAGTGTCCAAGCAATTCAGTCCAAATATCAGCAGAAAACTGCAGAATTCAGCCTATTAGCAAATATACCTTCTTGTAGAAAATTCTAAATAGGTTTTGTTGTTTATACCCTGTAGCATCCTGAAGGACAGCTAAAATAGAAAAAATACTGGAAACACTCAACCACTTTAGGGCACTCCAGTCACAGGCCTTAATTGAGTTCTTATTTGCATGGTGCAGAGGGACCTCGGGGTCCTTGTGCATGAGTCGCAAAAACCCAGCTTGCAGGTGCAGCAGGTGGTCAGGAAGGCGAATGGGATGCTGGCCTTCATAGCGAGGGGGATTGAATATAAAAGTAGGGAGGTCTTGCTGCAGCTGTATAGGGCATTGGTGAGGCCGCAGCTGGAGTACTGTGTGCAGTTTTGGGCGCCGCACCTGCGCAAGGATATTTTGGCCCTGGAGGGAGTGCAGAGGAGGTTTACTAGGCTGATACCAGAGTTGAGGGGATTGAGCTATGAGGAGAGGCTGAATAAACTAGGCTTGTACTCGTTAGAGTTTAGAAGAATGAGGGGAGATCTCATTGAGACGTATAAGATAATGAATGGGATGGATAGGATAGAGGTGGAGAGACTCTTCCCGCTCAAAAAAGACAGTAGGACTAGGGGGCACAGCCTCAAGATAAAGGGGAGGCGGTTTAGAACAGAGTTGAGGAGGAACTTCTTCACTCAAAGGGTGGTGAATCTCTGGAATTCTCTGCCCGTTGAAGTGGTGGAGGCTGCCTCGCTAAATATTTTTAAGAAGCGGGTTGATGGGTTTTTGATAAGAGAGGGGATTAAGGGTTATGGGGAGAGGGCGGGAAGGTGGAGCTGAGTCACAACAGATCAGCCATGATCTTATTGAATGGCGGGGCAGGCTCGAAGGGCTAGATGGCCTACTCCTGCTCCTATTTCTTATGTTCTTAGGTCACCAATGTCCAAGACAGAAATCCTATTTTTTCCTCTCCTAACTCAAATGCAATGTACCACTAGCTGTTAGAACCCAGATGCAAGGAGTGCACTGTCTCTAGTTCCACCATGTCATGGATCACAACATAAATGATTTTTTTTCCAGGTAGTTACATAGACAAATGTGCTTTACCTATTAACTTCAATAATCACAATGCTCAGGATAAATGTGAAGATATTCACATTGGACACAGCAACAGAATGGCAGAGTATTATTTAAATGCTGAGACTGGGAAACAACGTACAAGCCAATCTGGGTGCCTGAGTACACAAGTCATTGAAAGCAAGCATGCAGGTACAAGCAGTGAGGAAGGCAAATGGTATGTTGGTCGCCATTGGAAGTGGCCTCAAGTAGAGAAGCATGTCTTCCTGCAACTTTACAGGGCCTTGGTGAGACCACATCTAGAGTACATGTTCAGATCCAGTCTCCTTTAAGGAGACATTTGCCTTCCAGGGAATGCAGCCAACATTCACAGACTGATTCCTGGGATGGTTGGATTATTATACAAGGAGCAATTGGGTTGACTGGGCCTATATGCACTGGAATTTAAAAGAATGAGCAGGGAAGATCTCAATGTATAAAATTCTGACAGGGCTGGACAAACTGGATGCAAGGATGTTTCCTCTGGCTGGTTGTCTAGTACAGCAGATCACGGTCTGAGGATACAGGGTAGCTGAGGAGATATGTCTTCACTCAGAGGGTGGTGAACCTGTGAAATTCTCTACCAATGGAAGGCGGTGGAAGCCACGTTACTCAATATATAGGTGGAAATAGATTTCCCAATTCTAAAGGCATCAACAGTACGCACAGGATATGGCATTGAGGCAGAGGATCAGCCATCATACTGACTGCTGGATCAGGCCTGTAGGGCCAAATGGTTTACTCTCCTTTTATATTTTTCTTCAATAGACAACACTTATAGTTATAAAAAAATCAGCCTGGTCAAGAAGGTCAAAGTTTGTTAACATACAGTAGGAAATATGCAAGGATAATTACATAAAAATAATGTTGCAGCGAATTTGCAAAATAAGACTCCACAAACAAAAACAAGTTATGTTATTCTGTTTCCAGCAATGTTGGTTGAAGAAAAATGGTTGGATAGGTCAAATTCTCCAGCTCCTCAAATAATGCAAGGTGCTTTTATATTCGCTGGTCAGGTTAAAGGGACTTCAGTTATTGTCACTCTTACAATGCAAGTGCCAGCTTAGATTTGGTCAAGTGCTCGAGTGGGGCCTGCATCCAAGACCTTCAGGCAGGCAAGACAGTTTCTAATTGAGCCAAGCTCAGGGAAAGTACAGGCATGTAAATGCCTGTAATGACAGTGTTAAATTAATCCTTTTTCATATTACCTGTAGATGTC
Source organism: Prionace glauca (assembly GCA_037974335.1). Lineage (NCBI taxonomy): Eukaryota > Metazoa > Chordata > Chondrichthyes > Carcharhiniformes > Carcharhinidae > Prionace > Prionace glauca. Next base: position 4,344,683 of record CM075722.1, read on the forward strand.
ACACTCTGACAGACAGATCTCTTCATCGACAGCATCCCAAAGTTGAGGCTTCAGTGTATTAAACTCCTCTCCAACAGCTGAAAACAGGCTGGTGTTGACAGCATTCACCACCTAAACAAATTAAACAACATTAAATGGAGATACCTGTAGAACATTGAATGGATATGACAGATAATCCCTATTTGCCTTAAGTAATCTAGGGTCTTGCTTTCATCTGTCAAATTGTTCTTATTGCAGAATGTGCAAAGAGAACCACAGCTTTTCTTTTACTCTAAATCACTGTCTCAAACTCCACTCCTCAGCTCCAAGTGGAGTAGCTCTTTTGTCACTGACATTAAGACCATTCCAACCAGCTCCCCCTTTCCTAGCCCAATGCTTAAACTTCCTCCAAGGTTTCACACATCCTAGCCCAATATTCACACACTTTTACTACTGCCCCTGGTGCACAAACCAAGGGAAGAAAAAAGTCTTCAAACTGGGAACTCTGCCCATTGGATGCTGGAAATCTGATGGAAAAGCTCAGTGGGTCTGGAAGCATCTGGGGAGAGAAACGGAGTGGTGTTGTGGTCCTGACTTTGGGATAAGCTCTGTAGTAGCAATATTGGTCTCTGGCAGGCCAGCTGAGTATTTCCAGCACTTGCTGCTTTTATTTTCAGATTGCCATGATCAGCAGTATTTTGCTTTCATTTGAACTCCATCTCTTCTTCAGCAATTGCCTTGGGTCAAACCAAACCATTCACAACCTTGGTATTGACAAGGTATCAACCTGCAATCAGTGGCATGACTAAGACCACCCAGTTCCATCTCAATTCTGTTGCTGAGAGCCTGAAATGACTATTCCAAAAGAACTCCTGTCCAGCTTCCCACATACTACGCATTAAAAACTTCTCATCCAACATTTTGCTGCCTATGTCCTTACTTGTACCATGTCCCATTCACCCATCACCTGTGCTCATTAACCTCCAGTGCTGGAGTTTAAAAATACTTGGCAATGCATTTGAAGAATTGTAACCTATAGGGCTACAGACCAAGAACTGCAAAGTGGGATTAGGACAGGTAGTTCTTTTCCAAACAGCATTGACAGAGCAAAATGACTTCTTGTGCAATAAATTTTCTATCCTTCTATGGTTCCCAGTTAAGCATGTCTTTAAAATTCACACTTTGGTTTTCAGCTCCATGGCCTTGTTCCTCCCAAGCCTCATCACCTCCAGCTCTACAAGTGTCATAACTACTCTCCTCTTAGAGGATCAACACAGTAGCACAGTGGTTAACAATGCTGCTTCACAGCTCCAGTGACCTGATTCCCAGCTCAGCTCACTGGAGGTTGCACTCACATCTTTGTGGGTTTCCTCCAGGTGTTCCGGTTTCCTCCCATAGTCCAAAGATGTGGGGGTTAGGTTCATTGGCCATGCTAAAATTGCCTCTTAGTGTTCTGAGGTGTATGTGTAGTGATATGGGGGTAGGGCCTGGGTGGGATTGTGGTCAGTGCAGACTCAAATGGGCCAGATGGCCTTTTTCTGCACTGTTGCGTTATGATTCTCAGATTTCAATCACTCCAACATCAGTGGCTGCTTTCAGCTGCCAAGACCCTGAGCTCTGGAAGTCCCTCTCAAACCCACTACCCTCACAAGATGCTGCTTAAAACTCACCTCTTGCTTTAGTTCATCTGTCCTAATACACTACTGCAGATGCAGAATTTGAATTCAATAAAAGAGAACTCTGGAATTAAAAAGTCTACTGATGACCATGAAACCATTGTTGATTGGTTGCAAAAACCCATCTGGTTCACTAATGCCCTTTAGGGGAGAAAATCTGCCATCCTTACCCTGGTCTGACCTACATGTGACTCCAGAGCCATAGCAATATGGTTGACTCTCAACTGCCTTCTGAACAAGGGCAACTAGGGATGGACAATAAATGCTGGCCAGCCAGTGATGCCCTTGTCCCACAAATGAATAAAAAGGAAATGGAAAAGGAGAATAGATTTCTGCAGTGGAAGAGCAGTCAAGAGAATACTGCGTTATTGGACTGTTATGTTAGTCATGTTGCAAAGACACAATACAACATTACAATACCATCAACTCCATCTTTACAGCTCCTTTACTCATTCCTGACAGTAACATTGCCTATTTCTGCTGCAGTGTAGTTCACTAATAACTAAAGCCACAGCTCAACACCAAGAAAACCATGACTTAGGTAAGACAAGAATCCTAGCTTAAAAAGTCTTAATAAACAAATATACCACAAGCTACTCATCTCTGGCTAATTTAATTTTCAAACCAACAGCCCTAGAATCAATTCGGTTATATCCACTTACCCAGTTCAAACTGGGTTCTTTGCTGAACTCATGGCTTTTAGCTGTGCTGAAGTCATAATCTGGGCGGAACGATGCATTGAGTGTAGCTATCAGATAGAATAGTGTCTTGCGGCTACACTTGTCACAGAGTGGTCCCTCTCCTTCGTCCCCACTTTGGCTCTTACTCAATCTAAAATCAAGGATAGGCAGCAAGAGTTAGTTACTTTTTAAAACAAAAGTCGTGGGCTCTTCAAAATTCTTTGAGATGGAAAGAGACAAGTGCCCAGATATTGAATACTAACAGAATATTTTAATATACATAATGTCAAGTTGAGAGGACCATGCACAATATAAACGCACATTGTTATTGCACTATTTGGACCAGAATGAACACTAATCGACTGTATTATATTAATCTTGTTAGGAAGAGTCACTCTTGCCAAAATGCCCAAATGACAAACAGCTATGTTCTATAATGCACTGTTGTAACAGACAATACTTACTTTTCCCTTCCCTACTGCCAAGATACAAAGCTTTCATACTTCTATATGAGAAAATGATTAATAACAAAGTAGGTCTGGCATCTATGGAAAGCAAAAGAGTTAGTTTTGAGTCCAATATGGCTCTTCATAACAGCTCCAAAGAACAGCCACATTGGATTTGATGAATGCTAAATATTTCCAGCACTTTGATTTTGAGATGCTGGGGCACTGAAATAGAGTAGAATCAATAAAGAATCTTTTTGCAACGAAGACCTCTATTGGAAGAGGTTGACTTTCAGCCACCCTCTGAAATGGCCTTAACACAGCTGCGGGCCACCCAGGTTCAATTCCCGGCTTGGCTCGCTGCATGTGCAGTTTGCACTCTCTCCTGTTTGTGAGTTTCTTCCACAGCCTGAAAGACGTGCTGGTTAGGTGTATTGACCCAAACAGGTGTCGGAGCATGGTGACTAGAGGAATTTCACAGTAATTTCATTGCAGTGTTAATGTAAGCCTTACTTGAGACTAATAAATAAATTTTAACTTTAGCAAGCCATTCAGTTGTATCACTACAAAGTTGTAACATTTCAAGGAGGCAGATCACCATCACCTTCTTAAGTGCAACTAAAGATGGACAATAAATGCTGGCCTAGCCATCGATGCCCATGTCCCATTAGCAAATTTAAAAAAAACTTTAAAAAGACTTCTCTCCAGAGAAAGGTTCTGCTCACCTGTTTGGGCTAATTCCAGTCGTCTGAGGTGGGGAAAGGGCTTCCAGGACATGGGGCTGCCCATCTTGACAGAACTGTTTAAACATCTGCTTGTCATCCCCTGCCATTTTGCAGGAATAGCTCTCTATCCTTTAAAGATAAAAAATAAAGCTTGTTAATGTAAGACTTCATTTCTCTCCCTCTAATGTTGCTTTGCTTGCAGCCTATTCACTGAAATGTGCAGGGTTTTTTTGTATGGTATCTTAAAGGGATGAATTGAGTAGCCTGGACAGACATGTAACACAACCTAGAGCAAACAAAGCACTGACCAACACGTCTCGAAAGTCACACTTGCCTCATTATCCTAGAGATTTATTTCCCAGCACATTCCCTCCCTCCAAAGAGCACCAGAACAGCAGTCAGCAGAATTTTGGTAAGGGTAATGAAAATGTACGTGCAAGTAATACAATAGAACGACACTTGCAGCTTCTAAACAACATTAAAAATAGATCAACTCTGCTCAATTTCACCATTCTGCCAGGGCTCATATGACAGCTAGCTTCCTTTCACAGCTCACCATGTAGAATATTGTTGGGGTTATATGTTTTTATTTCTAGTTAGCCAGCCTACTCAAATATAGTAGGCCACTCATTGTCAAATTTGTTCTTGGGCATCACATTGGCAAGCACTGCTGCCTCACAGCGCCAGGGACCTGGGTTCACTTCCCAGTTTGTGTGGAGTCTGCACGTTCTCATGTCTGCGCATGTTTCTTCTGGGTGCCCCGGTTTCCTCCCACAGTCCAAAAGACATGCTGGTTAGGTGCAGTGGCCATGCTAAATTCTCCCTCAGTGATTCTGAACCAGTGCTGGAGTGTGGCAACTAGGGGTTTTCACAGTAGCCTCATTGCCATGTTAATGCAAGCCTATTTGTAACAATAAATACATATGACAAAGACAAGTACACTGTAAAGGCAAGTGATAGTTCAAGCAGGTTGCAGGAATGAAATTAAAAGGAGATTCAGCAAGGTATTGTTCGGGCTGGAGTTTTAGTTATGAAGAGATTTGGATAGACTAGGACTGTTTTCCTTGAAGCAGAAGAGTGACATGATTGAGATCTATAAAGTTATGAAGGGCACAGACAGCAGACAGAAAGAAATGTCAATTTCTCACTTTGAAACAAAGTTAAATTTATTTTAGCAGAAGTGAAAAACAGGGGACTGCTAGACCATCACTGTCACATTGGACATTTAGGAGATTTCTCCCATCGTCTCATCGTTCATTTTCACAGTAAAAGATTTTGTTGGCAAATGACAAGATCCAGAGTTCAGCCCATCACTGGTTTAAATCAGAGTTGCAGCACATCTGTTCATAACCACTTTTCTGGGGAAGTCACTCTCTCCTAGAACATCACTTAGTGATATTGAGAACCAGCCTGAATAGCAGGTCTTGCAGATTTGTCAAGGGATCCATTACCAATGGTTCAATTTGAACTGAACAATTGCTACTGAAACTGCCCAAACACAACTGGCAATAAGTGATCTTAGATGGACTGCCAGCTGTCAAACACACAGTTTTGGGGGATGGGGGTGAAGAGAGAGAGAGAGAAAGAGCACAAGCACACCATTTACTGGAAAGGGGGTCGCAGCTGAATCAACACCATCTTTAAGTCATTTCAAATCAACATTTCACATCACAACCCTCTCATACAGCTCCACATTGATACTTACTGTGAGCAAAGGCAAGAGAATAGAAAAGGTTAATGGATTAAAACTTGGAGTATTAACTTCATACATAAATATCATGTTATCACTGAGTTCTTTATGGAGAGACTTTGAAAACAGAAGGAGGAGACACTGTTCCAGAGAACAGAACCAAATAGCCACCTTAAGCTGCTGCAAGTGATTTGATACAGCAGTATTATTTAATCTTAGGAGATCAGAGCCAGCTACGTTGGAGTTGGATTGGACCCCAATATAGGCCAAACCTAGTCAGTTTGGCAGTTTTCCTTTGCTAAAGGACATTAAATCTGGTTACTTTTGCTGAAACTTTATACAAATACAACAGACTTTAAACTGTGATGGAATCTGAACTCGTGAATCTGTCTGCTGCTCAATCGGATAAAGAGCAGAGCTCAGCCGTGGAAATGGATGGTGTCTATGAATTATTGAAACTAAGGGTTAATTATCATCTACTCTTGCAGGAGACTGCAGCTTTCACATTTGCTGGCATCACATGTTGACTAAATACAGACAGGTTTATAAAACACAGATGTGTTCAAAGTGCAAACTGTGCTATTTAACCCAAAACAGTGACAGGCACCTGTCAGAAAGAACTGAACGAACAAACTTGTGTGCTTTGGATGACTTTCACTTTTAATTATGTTGTGGGTGGATGTAAAAGGATTTCTGCAGCCAGATTAAGCAGGGGTCACCAGGAGACAATGAAACAACTGGTATGGGTCCCCATTGTACAGGATCCTTCTACACTGAAGAAAATAAAATACTGATTCTCTTCTCTCCGACACATCCTGTTTTGGAAGGTACATATTTTAAAGATAGCGGATCAGGGTGATGGTGAAAGAAACCAGTGTATAGGCAAGACAGCAGCAGAGAATTCTATATCAAATGCATTGTGCCCACCATGTACTTTTCATTTGTTAAGTGCTGTTTTAGTTAACTTGAGGATTCTTCACAATATTCAAGTACATGCTGCTTACTATAACTGACATTCTCTGATTTGGTCCTATTAACATAGAACATTACAGCGCAGAACAGGCCCTTCGGCCCACGATGTTGTGCCGACCAGTTACAAAAACAATGACCCACTAGCCTATACCAATCCCTTTTCGTCCATAAACCTATCCACAGATCTCTTAAACGCCCCCAAACTAGGCGCATTTACAACTGCAGCAGGCAGGGCATTCCAATCCCTCACCACCCGCTGGGTAAAGAACCTAGCCCTGACATCCGTCCTGTAGCTACCCCCCCTTAATTTAAAGCCATGCCCCCGCGTGCTAGCTTTCTCCATCCGAGGAAAAAGGCTATCACTGTCCACCCTATCTAAACCTCTAATCATCTTATATGTTTCAATAAGGTCCCCTCTTAGCCGCCTTCTTTCCAACGAAAACAACCCCAAATCCCTCAGTCTCTCCTCATAGGACCTCCCCACCATACCAGGCAACATCCTAGTAAACCTCCTCTGCACCCTCTCCAAAGCCTCCACATCCTTCCTGTAATGTGGGGACCAGAACTGCACACAGTACTCCAAGTGCGGCCGCACCAGAGTAGTGTATAGTTGCAACATGACACTGCGACTCTTAAATTCAATCCCCCTACCAATAAACACAAAGACACCGTACGCCTTCTTAACAACCTTATCTACTTGATTCCCATTAGTTTCCCTTGGGAAACTATTAGTTTCCCTTGGGTCCCCAGTGTTAATGCGTTATCATACACATCATAATCGTCTTGTTCCAACTGTCCAGCTATGGTCTACTTTGAGAATTAAAATCACCAGAATACAGTACCAGATTTTCAATTCTCAAATTACCCTTCGAGAGAAACTAGCTCTCAAAAGATATATAGATTTACAATTATACCCTAATAACAAATTGACGTCAAAGTCAGTCTGGACACAGCAGGTCAAGAAGAGTATAGTGCAATCAGTACATGACAGGACAGGGTCTCCTCGATTTGCCATAACCATAAATAATTTTCAGATGTTCACTTGCACGGAGAACACAGTAAGGATCCTGGAGATGTCCCCATGATGTTGGTGGGGAACAATTGCGATTTGTCCGAGTCCAGGCACTTGTCAGCTGTAGTTAGGACAGAAGCAGTCAAAGATCATATTAATTAACAACATTGCCTTTGGATGTCCTTGTGCACTGCATTACACCTCTAATTCTTTGCAATATTTTGCACTTCCCCACATTGTATATAGCCCTAGCGGAATCATCCGCATAGAGGTTGTGAACGTTGGTGACCTAGAAACTGAATGTGAGCATGGCAAGCGCAAACATTCACTGAAGGTCATCCAGTATTAGTGTATGTTTATATCTTACCTCCCTCAACGTCCCTGCCAATAACACATGCACTGCAACATTAGACCATTCCATTCTGGTGTGCCTTTTCAGCTTTCCAAAAACAGAATGTACAGCTGCATTAACAGCTGTACAAAGGGATCTGTATAACTATAAATACAACATGAGAAGGAGACAGCATTTTACAAAAGCAATCGCAACATTTCACCTGAATTTGAGTCAACCCTGTTCTCCCTCAATTTATCAAATTGAAACACTCCTTTGTATTGTCCAAAGTGAAAATGCATCTTCTGTTTCCTTGCATCCCCATAGTAATCACATCAGGACTTCTCCCATCACCCCGCCGCACTCCAAATTCAGATGCTGCTTTATCGTCTATCTCTAGTTTGCAAGAAGGTGGCAGTCTGTCAACTTTATTGACCTGTTAGTAGTTTGATACAATAGTGTCTTAGTCAAGACAATTTTAGAATCAACGTTGAAGAAAGACAGGTCTTTTATACAGTCAGCAAGTTTCCTCCCCAAAGCACATCAGGGAACCAGTGGCTTTTACAACTTCGTGGTCACTTGAAAATTATATTCGCTTTTTCTTTTAAACTCAAATTCACACGGGATGGTCTCCAAATTACTATTCCCTACACCCCAGCTGCTTTCCCTGCGTCCTACACCAAAGTTTTAACCCTTCACTAATAAATTACTGGGAAAAACAGTAATCCAATGTCATTTTCTGACACAGAAGCACTGTTGTGGTTCTCAAACAGTTAAAAGGTAGGATCTAAATAACCATAAGCAACAAGAGCAATCCACGGCAAAGTGCGTCAAGCAGAACTATAAACAAACGATGGAGTCAAGGCAGCCAACTGGCACACCTTCACCCTGCAATCTGACTCCATCACTATTCATGCATGTCAATACTTCATCACCTACTATTTTAATGCTGCAGTGATGTGATTAAAACAGCAACATATTAGATAAGGCCAAGCGTAAAGGGAAGCCAGGACTACAGCCAGAGTTTTAATTCTGGCATTTGGCACAGTCCTCTGAACAAACATTCCTTGATCAGAAGGTGCAGCAAAAGGGAAGAAAAGGGACAGAATGTTCCTACTTTTTACTTATGAGAATATACTCCTCAGCAATGGCCTTACATAAATGTTGCAATCTATTTTTAAAATGCTCAGGCAAGTCAGATACTGGACAAACATGCATCCCATTAGAAAGTAAACAGGACCATGAAGCTATTTGAAAGCTTTGTCCCAAGGGTGGAAGAGTCAGTTACTAGGGGGCATAAGTTTAATAAGAACATAAGAAATAGGAGCAGGAGTAGGCCATCTAGCCCCTCAAGCCTGCCCCGCCATTCAATAAGATCATAGCTGATCTGTCGTGTCTGAGTTCCACATTACCGCCCTCTCCCCAAAACCCTTAATCCCCATGCCTATCAAAAACCTATCAACCCATGTCTTAAAAATATTTAGCTAGGCAGCCTCCACCACTTCAACGGGCAGAGAATTCCAGAGATTCACCTCCCTTTGAGTGAAGAAGTTCCTCCTCAACTCCATTCTAAACTACCCCCCCTTTATCTTGAGGCTGTGCCTCCTAGTCCTACTGTCCTTTCTGAGTGGGAAGAGTCTCTCCACCTAGAGTCATCCATCTATCCAGTTAGAGACAGCAGGAGGACGTTATGTGTGGAACCGGAAGAGATTGGAGAGGCATTGAACCAATATTTCTCTTCGGTATTCACGAAGGGAGACAGAAATGTAGCTGTGGAGAACACTGGGTTACAGGGTTGTAAACTGGACAGTATTGCAGTTGATAAGGAGGATGTGCTAGATATTCTTGAGGGTTTGAAAATAGATAAGTCCCCTGGGCCGGACGGGATTTACCCTAGGGTTCTTTGGGAGGCAAGAGGCGATTGCAGAGCCTCTGGCTCTGAGCTTCAGGTCGTCGTTGGTCACAGGTATAGTGCCAGAGGATTGGAGGATAGCGAATGTTGTCCCATTATTTAAGAAGAGGAACAGAGACTTCCCCAGGAATTATAGACCGGTGAGTCTTACTTCTGTTGTGGGCAAAGTTTTAGAAAAAATTAGGGAAAGGATTTATAGTTATTTAGAAAGTAATGAATTGATTGGAGATAGTCAGCACGGTTTTGTGAAGGGTAGGTCGTGCCTTACTAACCTTTGAGTTTTTTGAGAAAGTGACCAAAGAGGTGGATGGGGGTAAGGCAGTTGACGTGGTATATATGGACTTTAGTAAGGCGTTTGATAAGGTTCACCATGGAAGGCTTCTGCAGAAAATGCAGATGTATGGGATTGGGGGTGATTTAATTAATTGGATCAGGAATTGGCTAGCAGATAGGAGACAGAGGGTGGTGGTTGATGGAAAGTGTTCGTCATGGAGTTCGGTTACAAGTGGTGTGCCTCAGGGATCTGTTTTGGGACCACTGCTATTTGTAATTTTTATAACTGATCTGGATGAGGGTATAGTTGGGTGGATCAGTAAATTTGCTGATGACACCAAAGCCGGAGGAGTGGTAGATAGTGATGAAGGGTGTCATACAGTGAGACTTAGACAAGTTGCAGAGCTGGGCCGAGAGGTGGTAGATGGAGTTTAATGTGGAAAAGTGTGAGGTAATTCACTTTGACAGGAATAACAGATGTGTAGAGTATAGGGCTAACGGTAGGACTCTGAATAGTGTTGATGAACAGAGGGATCGAGGTGTATGTGTACATAGATCCCTGAAAATTGGGAATCAAGTAAATAAGGTCGCAAAAACCAAGCTTGCAAGTGCAGCAGGTGGTCAGGAAGGCGAATGGGATGCTGGCCTTCATAGCGAGGGGGATTAAATATAAAAGTAGGGAGGTCTTGCTGCAGCTGTATAGGGCATTGGTGAGGCCGCAGCTGGAGTACTGTGTGCAGTTTTGGGCGCCGCACCTGCGCAAGGATATTTTGGCCCTGGAGGGAGTGCAGAGGAGGTTTACTAGGCTGATACTGGAGTTGAGGGGATTGAGCTATGAGGAGAGGCTGAATAAACTAGGCTTGTACTCGTTAGAGTTTAGAAGAATGAGGGGAGATCTCATTGAGACGTATATGATGATGAATGGGATGGATAGGATAGAGATGGAGAGACTCTTCCCGCTCAAAAAAGACAGTAGGACTAGGGGGCACAGCCTCACGATAAAGGGGAGGCGGTTTAGAACAGAGTTGAGGAGGAACTTCTTCACTCAAAGGGTGGTGAATCTCTGGAATTCTCTGCCCGTTGAAGTGGTGGAGGCTGCCTCGCTAAATATTTTTAAGAAACGGGTTGATGGGTTTTTGATAAGAGAAGGGATTAAGGGTTATGGGGAGAGGGCGGGAAGGTGGAACTGAGCCACGACAGATCAGCCATGATCTTATTGAATGGCGGGGCAGGCTCGAAGGGCTAGATGGCCTACTCCTGCTCCTATTTCTTATGTTCTTATAAGGTAGTTACGAAGGCATACAGTGTCTTGGCGTTTATTGGTAGGGGGATTGAATTTAGGAGCCGCAACGTCACGTTGCAACTGTACAAAACTCTGGTGCGTCCGCACTTCGAGTATTGTGTGCAGTTCTGGCCCCCACATTATAGGAAGGATGTGGAGGCATTGGAGAGGGTGCAGAGGAGGTTTACCAGGATGTTGCCTGGTATGGAGGGAAGGTCCTATGAGGAGAGACTGAGGGATTTGGGGTTGTTTTCGTTAGAAAGAAGGCGGCTAAGAGGGGACTTTATTGAAACATATAAGATGATTAGAGGTTTAGATAGGGTGGACAGTGATAGCCTTTTTCCTCGGATGGAGAAAGCTAGCACGAGGGGGCATAGCTTCAAATTAAGGGGTGGTAGATATAGGATGGATGTCAGAGGTAGGTTCTTTACCCAGAGGGTGGGTGAGGGATTGGAATGCCCTGCCTGCTGCAGTTGTAGATGCGCCTAGTTTGGGGGCGTTTAAGAGATCCGTGGATAGGTTTATGGATGTAAAGGGATTGGTTTAGGTTAGAGGGTCATTGCTTTTTTTAATTGGTCGGCGCAACATCGTGGGCCGAAGGGCCTGTTCTGCGCTGTAATGTTCTATCCATCCCATTCATCATCTTATATGTCTCAATGAGATCTCCCCTCATTCTTCTAAACTCTAACGAGTACAAGCCTAGTTTATTCAGCCTCTCCTCATAGCTCAACCCTCTCAACTCCGGTATCAGCCTAGTAAACCTCCTCTGCACTCCCTCCAAGGCCAAAATATCCTTGCGCAAGTGCGGCGACCAAAACTGCACACAGTACTCCAGCTGCGGCCTCAACAGTGCCCTATACAGCTGCAGCAAGACCTCCCTACTTTTATATTCAATCCCCCTCGCTATGAAGGCCAGCATCCCATTTGCCTTCCTGACCACCTGCTGCACCTGTAGGCTGGGTTTTTGCGACTCATGCACAAGGACCCTGAGGTCCCTCTGCACCGTCGCCTGCTGCAGTTTTTCGCCAAGTAATAGTCCTTCCTACCAAAGTGGACAACCTCACATTTGCCAACATTAAATTCCATTTGCCAGTTCCTGGCCCATTCGCCCAGCCTATCTAGATCCTTCTGCAGACTCTCCACGCCCTCCGCACAATTTGCCGTTCCACCAATCTTGGTGTCATCAGCAAATTTCGACACCACACACTCGGTTCCCTCCTCCAGGTCATCTATATAAATGGTAAATAGCTGAGGCCCCAGCACCGACCCCTGGGGCACTCCACTTGTCACCAACCGCCAATCCGAATAGCACCATTGACCCCCGCTCTCTGCCTCCTATTTGACAGCCAATCCTCTATCCACGCTAACACCCTACCACCAACTTCATGCCCCCTGACCTTCTGTAATAACCTGTGAGGCACCTTGTCAAACGCCTTCTGAAAATCAAGAAACACCACATCCACTGGCTCTCCTCTATCCACCGCCCTAGACACATCCTCTTAAAACTCCAATAAATTCGTCAGACACGACTTCCCCTTAACAAAGCCGTGCTGCATCTGCTCTATCAAACAATTCTCCTCAAGATGCCTCGCTATTTCCTCTTTGATGACGGATTCTAACATTTTACCTACAACAGACATTAAACTAACTGGCCTATAATTCCCTGCCTTTTGCCTGCCACCCTTCTTAAACAGCGTAACATTAACCATTTTCCAATCTTCTGGCACTTCCCCGGAATCCAGCGACATCTGGAAAATAACCACCAAGGCATCCACTATCACCTCCGCCATTTCTTTCAGAACCCTTGGATGCATTCCATCCAGTCCTGGGGACTTGTCTACAATCAGTCCCTCCAGTCTGTTGAGCACTGCCTCTCTAGTAACAATAAAGACATTCAGGCCCTCCACTCCTACCTTCTTTCCATCGCTAACACCCGGCAAACTATTCACGTCCTCCTCCGTGAAGACCGAAACAAAAAAGTTATTCAAGGCCTCAGCCATTTCCCCATCCCCTACCACTAAGTCCCCCCTCTCATCCTTTAAGGGTCCAACGTTCACCCTAGCCAACCTCTTCCTTTCTACATATTTATAAAAACTCTTGCTATCCTTTTTTATATTAAGCGCTAGCCCAGCTTCATAGTTTCTCCTACCCTTCTTTATCAACTTTTGTCATTCTTTGTTGACATTTAAACCTCTCCCAATCCTCTTGCCCACTACTCTTCGCTACTCTAAACGCATCCGCTTTTAATTTAACACTTTCCTTTACCGCCTTCATTATCCACGGCTGATTATCTCTCCTCCTAAGATCCTTTTTAACCATCGGAATAAATTTCTGCTGAGCACCAAGATAGATCTCCTTAAAGATCCTCCACTGTTCCTCAGCAGACCTACCTTCCAATGCGCTCCCCCAATCAACATTCGCCAATTCCTCTCTCATTCTACCGTACTCTCCTCTGTTCAAAGGACGCATGTCCAGGAACCCACTTTCTCCTCCTCCATCTGCATCAGAAACTCCACCATACAATGATCACTCTTCCCAAGAGGATCCTTCACCACAAGGTCCCTAATTCTACCCGCCTCATTACATAACACCAGATCCAAGATAGCTCACTCCCTCATCGGCTCCAACACACACTGTTTAAGGTGCAAGGGGCAAGGTTTAAAGGATGTGTAAGAGGTGTACAAGGTTTTTTTTTAAACAGAGGGTGGTGGGTGCCTGGAACTTGTTACCAGGAGATAGGGAAGCAGATACAATAATGACTTTTAAGGGGCATCTAGGCAAATAGATGAACAGGATGGAAATGGAGGGATATGGGCCCCAGAAAGGTAGAGGGTTATAGTTCAGTTGGGCAGCACGATCGGTGCAGGCTTGGAGGGCCGTAGGACCTGTCCCTGTGCTGTAATTTCTTTGTTCTTGCAATCTACCTTCTAAAACAGTTGCTCCAGGACCCAAATCTCAACCTTGACAATACTAAAAGTGGAGAAGGGGGTGAGAAAACAGTATGAGGGGAGAGAGGAAAGTTGCCATTTAGGGTCATGCAAATGAATTCTTCCTTCCCTCCCCCCATATTCTTATTCAGAATCCATAGAACATATTCACCAAGTGTTATTATCTGCCTCGAAAGCTTCTGCTGTCATGACATCTGGTCCAGCTGATTTGCCACATTGTAAGGAGATGGCTTTCCTATCAGTTTCAGATGATGGTTTGTTGCTGATATGAAGTGATTTTCTCAAGGTTGTATGTCAGCTGACTCAGTGGAGGAGTTCGGTTCAATACTGGTTGAAATGTTGAGTTGATGCTTTATGAGTGTGAGAAGTTTCCACTAGGTCCCTAATCTAGCATTTCCCCTGTCTGAATTCTAATAGCTGTTCAGTTCCCCCCCTTCCCTCCAAGCTTTATGTTACATAGAAACAAAAGTTGACAGTAGGAGGCCATTTGGCCCTTCAAGCCTGTTCCACCATTCATCATCAAATTCAATAGCCTGATCCCACCTTTCCTCCCTGCCACCATATCCACTGAGCTCCATGAGCTATACCTAATGCCTTAAAATTTAAGTTTAAAGTTTATTTATTAGTGTCACAAGTAGGCTTACATTAACACTGCAAAGAAGTTACTGTGAGAATCCCCTAGTCGCCATACTCTGGTGTAATTGGCTGTGCTAAATTCTCCCTCAGATGAACAGGTGCCAAAGTAATGTCAATTACTTTTTGGTAGTGAATTCCACACATTCACCAGCCTCAGTGAAGAAATTTCTCCCACCTCAGTCCTTAATGGTTTACCCTTTACCCTCAAACTCCCCCATCAGGAAAGTGCAAAGGAGGCTACTCAGCCCATCAAGTCTACAATGCTCCTCCGACAGGGCAGCTTACCCAGACCCACCTCCCTCACCCTATCCCTGTAACCCCTCATATTTATGTTTTGCTGCCCATTCCTTGAATGCGTCCTTCCATCTTCAAAGATTAATGGTCTTTGAATGACACACATCAACCACCAAGTTCCTGTTCTGTGCAGTCTGAAACAAACAGGCTATATGGTCTCTCCCTTTCCCTTCTCTCAAAATCCCACATCTCAGCATTAATGCCATCTGCCACTTGGCTGCCTATGCTACAAGCCTGTGTTGTTGCAGTAGATCATCAGCCTGTCACACCCCACATGGAGCAAATTTTACTCTTGAAATCAAATATCCAAATTATTTGCATACATTCACAATCGTGGTCCAAGCTTTGACCCTTGGTGGGGAACCACTGTCCACCATACTACATAAGAACACAATAGGAGCAGGAGTAGGCCATCCAGCCCTTCGAGCCTGCCCCACCATTCAATAAGATCATGGCTGATCTGTCATGGCTCAGTTCCACTTTCCCGCTCTCTCCCCATAACCCTTAATCCCCTCTCAAAAATCCATCAACCTGCTTCTTAAAAATATTTAGCGAGGCAGCGTCCACCACTTCAACAGGCAAAGAATTCCAGAGATTCACCACCCTTTGAGTGAAGAAGTTCCTCCTCAACTCCGTTCTAAACCGCCCCCCCCCCCCCTTCATCTTGAGGCTGTGCCTAGTCCTACTGTCTTTTTTGAGCAGGAAGAGTCTCTCCACCTCTATCCTACCCATCCCATTCATCATCTTATACGTCTCAATGAGATCTCCCCTCATTCTTCTAAACTCTAACGAGTGCAAGCCTAGTTTATTCAGCCTCTCCTCATAGCTCAACCCCCTCAACTCCGGTATCAGCCTCGTAAACCTCCTCTGCACTCCCTCCAAAGCCAAAATATCTTTGCGCAGGTGCGGCGCCCAAAACTGCACACAGTACTCCAGCTGCGGCCTCACCAATGCCCTATACAGCTGCAGCAAGACCTCCCTACTTTTATATTCAATCCCCCTCGCTATGAAGGCCAGCATCCCATTCGCCTTCCTGACCACCTGCTGCACCTGCAGGCTGGGTTTTTGACCCTTCTGTTTCACAAGCCTCAACTTAGTTAAGCAGATTTGTCTGGTATGAGTGATGAGTTATTAATCATCCTCACTCACCTACAATCACATGCTAAACGGTGTCTGCAGGAACAACTAGCAGTTCCACTGGCTAACCATTTACTCTGAAAAAAGTGCAATGCCATTGAAGGACATGACCCTGCTTGCAAGTTTCTATAGGGTAAACCTGACTGACCTGCAGAGGGGCAGGGAGGGGGTTTGGGATGAGGTCAGCACAAAAAGGGATTCAGTGCATGCTTCAGGAACTCAGCATCTCACAGACTGCCGTCTTCTTGTAGGAAGTGTGTTGTACCAAAGTGGCTGAATCCAGAACTTAAATCCAACACCAAGTCTAATTAAAATGTAGGATATTTAAACAGCAATATTGAAGAGTGAAACAAGGGCCGATTACTATCTGACTCGGGCAATCTGACCTCACCTGCCTCCAGCTACAAAGCAATACTTCTATTTATGGAGCTCACTTCTCTTAGCAACAAGGCAGTCTGACGTATATGTAAATCAGCTGGCTCAGCCAATGAGCAGAGAAAAAGATACAGCTACACCACAGACAGCTTAGACTGCTCGCACAAAAGAAAAGACCTGCACAGCTAAACTGAGCTACCTCTTTCAGCATTATTAAACCTCAATCTGTAACACTGAAAGATCCCACAGTACAATCTTGTCTCTCCACCACCCCCCCACCCCCATTGTTTCCAGCTGAAATGGCTGGGGATTCACCAATGCACCACATGGATCATTTACCTAGTTAAAACACTACAAAAACTTGATAGTACCAAAATCTGCATTTGAAAACTGGTTACTTGACAAAGCAGTGGTCTACATGATGGTGCTCTCCCACAGAAAAGAATGCTGACAAACCCATATTAAATCCTCACTGTCACCCTGGGCTGAGAAATGTCAGGAAGGTAATGTTTCTTTTACAATGGACTTGTCAAAGGCAGGTCAGCTGAATAACTGTGCCAGCGGTGAGGAGCTAGATACTACCTTCTGAGCTACCAAAATCAACATCTGCATTTGTCTACAAGAAATGTCTTGCAATGAAATCCCTGCTTGGAGGATGTCTAATCTGAAAATATTTTAGCAACTGGGTACAAGTAGTTATTTGTTTTAACTCCATGTTGCCAGTTTGCTATGACAATCATTCCACTTAACCCCCTTTACCTTGCACACTACTTTTCATTTCTATTTTTTCTTTAATTGTGCCTCCTTTTGTCTCCTGCAACCATCACTTCCACCCCTTAACCATTTTCCAATGCCCACTTCATCAGAATTCTACATGCCATTCAGCCCATCAAGTCTGCACCAGGCCCTATCCACATAACCTCATTTACCCTAGCTAGTATCCAACATTAAGGAACAATTTTGTTTTAGATGTCCTGATCACCAACTTGTTTTGGCCCCCACCATGCCGACACTATAGTTAAGAAAGCCCATCAACGCCTCTATTTTCTCAGATGATGGAAATTTGGCGTCAGTTACAATCAACTTTTACAGATGCACCAAGAAAGCATTCTTCCTGGTTGTATCACAGCTTGGTATGATTCCTGCTCTGCCCAAGACCACAAGGAATTACAAAAGGTTGTGAATGTAGCCCAATCGATCACACAACCAGCCTCCAATCCATTGACTGTCTACACTTCCCGCTGCCTCGGCAAAGCAGCTGCATAATTAAGGGCCCCATGCACCCCGGACATTCTCTTCCACTTTCCTCCAACAGGACAAAAAATGCAAAAGTCTGAGGTCTCCTACTGACTGATTTAAGAACAGCTTCCTAACTTGCATTCTGATCTTTCTCTACTAGCTATGACTATAACACTACATTCTGCATTCTCTTGTTTCTCCTCTATGAATGGTATGCTTTGTCTGTATTGTATGCAAGAAACAATACTTTTCATTGTATGCCAATACATGTGATAATAACAGATCAAATCAATTTAGCATAGCCAATCCACCTAACCAACATTGAGTGTGGAGAAAACCCCCACAGACACAGAATGTGCAAACTGCACACAGACACTCCCCACTCAACCCTTTTGTGGGTGGTGTTTATATCTCTTTTCCTCCCTACTTTTGTTTAGTAGTATAGAGCCAGAGTCTCAGTGGAAAAAAAAGATTGTCTCATGCTCAGTTTACATTTGTTATTTTTGAGAATGCCCTGGTGCGTACAGGGCAAAAGGTTTGATATGTTTTTTTTTCACCAATACCCAAGCATTATTATATGTCATTCATGTAGAAGTCTTTCCAGCTCCATGTCTTTGATAGATTCTGCCTAACTGGAGTGCACGAGCAGTGAAATTAAAATACAATTTTTTTTAATCACCACTCAAAAACATCCAAAAAATCATTCAATGCACTCTGGAAATGAGACAACCAGGAAACAAACAGCATAGGTAAGGGCAAGGAAAAAAGGGAAAAAGTTAATGCTTCAGCTATAACCTTGTCAGACAGCAAGTCTATCTCAAAGTATTGAAAATGTGGCCACAAACAGCAGGCTTCTTGGCCGTAGCTGGCCCCCAAAATTGACAGCAAATGAGAAGATTGTGTCCTTCTGAACATCCATCAGCTAACACCAAGATAAAAGGGGGGCGATTTAGAACGGAGTTGAGGAGGAACTTCTTCACTCAAAGGGTGGTGAATCTCTGGAATTCTCTGCCCGTTGAAGTGGTGGAGGCTGCCTCGCTAAATATTTTTAAGACGCGGGTTGATGGGTTTTTGATGAGAGGGGATTAAGGGTTATGGGGAGAGGGCGGGAAAGTGGAACTGAGCAGCGACAGATCAGCCATGATCTTATTGAATGGCGGGGCAGGCTCAAAGGGCTAGATGGCCTACTCCTGCTCCTATTTCTTATGTTATGTTCTAATGTATCTACTGTCAGCTTCGTCTCCTGTTCGCCATCCTCCCCAACCCGTTTACTGCGATTGTTCATACTTTAAGATGAAGATGGCCATTTTCACCACCTGCAGTGTTTACTATGTCTGTCAGTGACTAGAGCCCAGAAGAATCTGCTGCAATTGGGCAGGTTACTATAGATGATTGAGCTTTGGACAAAGTGCTGGCTCATGATCTCCTTGTGTTTTCTCTCTGCCTGTGATATCATTACTTTTAAAGAAAACTATTTTAATTTGATTGCTCCAGTGCAGTGATCTTGGACAAGCTTCTCCCAAGACTCAGGATGTACATCTAAATAGAACATAGAACATTACAGCACAAACAGGCCCTTCGGCCCTCGAGTTGCGCCGATCACATCAACCCCACCAATCTATAGACCTATCTATAACCCCCAATCCCATTAAACCCCATATACTCATCCAGAAGTCTTTTAAAAGACCCCAGCGAGTTCGCCTCCACCACCGATGACGGCAGCCGATTCCATTCACTCACCACCCTCTGAGTGAAAAACTTACCCCTAACATCACCTCTGTACTTCCCTCCCCACACCTTAAATCTGTGTCCTCTCGTAGCGACCATTTCAACCCGGGGAAATAGCCTCTGAGAGTCCACCCTATCTATTCCTCTCAACATTTTATAAACTTCTATCTAAACGCCCAAGTGCCCACACAAAAGGTTGTTAGAAGGTTAGGGGGCATGGAGTTGGGGGTAGGGTATTAGCGTGGATAGAGGATTGGCTGTCAAATAGGAGGCAGAGAGTAGGTGCCAATGGGTGCTATTTGGATTGGCGGTTGGTGACTAGTGGAGTGCCCCAGGGGTCGGTGCTGGGGCCTCAGCTATTTACCATTTATATGGATGATCTGGAGGAGGGAGCTGAGTGTAGGGTGTTGAAATTTGCTGATGACACAAAGATAAGCAGAAAAGCAAATTGTGCTGAGGGTGTAGAAAGTCTGCAACGGGATCTAGATAAGCTGAGCGAGTAGGCACGGACCTGGCAGATGGAATACAATGTTGGCAAGTGTGAGGTTATCCACTTTGGCAGGAATAATAGGAGGGACTACTATTTAAAGGGCGAAAAGCTGCAGCATGCTATGGTGCAGAGAGACCTGGGGGTCCTTGTGCATGAGTCGCAAAAACCCAGCCTGCAGGTGCAGCAGGTGGTCAGGAAGGCGAATAGGATGCTGGCCTTCATAGCGAGGGGGATTGAATATAAAAGTAGGGAGGTCTTGCTGCAACTGTACAGGGCACTGGTGAGGCCGCAGCTGGAGTACTGTGTGCAGTTTTGGTTGCCGCACTTGCGCAAGGATATTTTGGCCTTGGAGGGAGTGCAGAGGAGGTTCACTAGCCTGATACTGGAGTTGAGGGCGTTGAACTATGAAGAGAGGCAGAATAGACTAGGCTTGTACTCGTTAGAGTTTAGAAGGATGAGGGGGGATCTTATTGAGACGTATAAGATGAAGGGGATGGATAGGGTAGCGGTGGAGGGGTTCTTCCTGCTCAGAAAGGACAGCAGGACTAGAGGGCACAGCCTCAAGATTAGGGGGAGCAGTTTAGAATGGAGTTGAGGAGGAACTTCACTCAAAGGGTGGTGAATCTCTGGAATTCTCTGCCCGTGAAGTGGAGGCCACCTCGCTAAATATATTTAAGACGCGGGTAGATAGGTTTTTGGTAGGCAAGGGGATTAAGGGTTATGAGGAGAAAGCGGGAAGGTGGAACTGAGTCACTTCAGATCAGCCATGATCTTATTGAATGGAGGGGCAGGCTCGAGGGGCTAGATGGCCTACTCCTATTTCTTATGTTCTTAAGATAGTGCCCAGAGTTCTCCATATGGTACGTGAGTATTAGGCATTCTGATTACGTGACCAGCTCAAGTTGTGACCATCAACACGGTGCAGTGTTTAACATGCTAGCTCCGCTGAGCAACTCTGCGCCTGTTATTCTGTCCTGTTACTTGATCTCCAGAAGCAGCTCAAGTGAAAATGGTTGAGTTTCTTGGCATGACTCTGGTACACAGTCCAACCCTCAGAGTGGGCAGGCTATTATAATGCAGACTCAGTTTGCTAGTTGGACTCACTCCCATTTGCCATGCTCATGTTCAAAGTCAGTTGAAGGCTACACTTGCTTTGGCAATTCAACATTTCTCGTGATCAACACAGACAGCTTGAGAGTGTGTGTGCAAAAGAGATAAGTAAGCCTATCCTCTAGACATTTTCTGGTCCTGAATTGACACTTTGGGTGAGGTTTTTTTGTGCTGATACTAACGTTGAAGTAGCTGCAAGTCCAGGGTGCATTACAAGCCCAGCTCATGAATCAGCAGCTACTGTAGTCAGTAATTGGCAACAGAAAATCCCAATGTCCTTGGAAATTCTGGTCTTCGTCAGAGCCATCAACATGATACCTGATGTCAATACCGTTTTGCCATGCTGCTAGCACATAGCCCTGTTCAATACATTAGTAACTGCAATGGGGCTGAAGCATCCATCACCCAGGATGCAGGAGCATACCATCAAGGAATTATTGAACCACTGATGAACTCTTCCATTACCTTTCAAAGGCCCTCATGGCTGAAAGGCCTTGAGCAGATCAATAAACACGGAGCACAGGTCCGAATTCTCTTCATGGCATTTCACTTGGAGATGGCCACTATAAACACTTATCAGAGCCACACTGGGGGTGTACGCACTTGATAAGTTGTTTGCTTGTTTTTCAGGGGGAATTTAAGCACTGGTGATCACTAACCCCCTTAGGAAAGCAAGTCAACATACTAACAGCAATGCCAAAGATGGAAAGAGCTGCTTATGTTATTTTACTAGGCTTTAGATGAGTTTCTGGTTTGCAAGTGGTGAAGGCTCAGCATGGTAAATCAGTCACATTCAGAGCACAAGCCTCACTGCCAGTTTCAACAGATTCAGAATACAAACAGATGTGTGTGATGATACTGTGCCTTCAAAAAAATGTATTTTTATCATGTTTCTCTGCAGTGTGTTCTCCCCAGTGTTATTGTTGGCATTCTTCTTTTATTGTTGCTGAAGCAGGATAACTGAACCATGTTGATTTTTAATTTGGACATAAAACCCCAGGATACTATAACCCTTTTGGAACTGTTAGATTGAGCCTGATTGACAGATTAGGTGCTGGTTCTGGACTTATCCCCCCTCCCCTAGGGAAAAACACCAGTGTTTTAGCTTCATTTTGGGCAGTAGTGTTTGGACTGCAGACTGAAAACAGCATTTCCTGGAGTGAAAAGTCTGCTGTGAGGTGCAGTTGGAAGCTAGAGGCAAGCAATGTCTTGATGTCAGGGTGCTGAAAGTTCCTGGATTGGAAAAGCATCAGCATTTTCAATTCAACATCCAAAGGAGTAATCCACATCAGGTGTTGGCAAGCTGCAAGGTCCAGCATCACATGAGCATACTTGCTTTCTGTGCTAAGTATACAATGGAGCGTGTGGGAGGTTGTTTGATCAATATATTTAGCCGTTAGGGTTTACACAATATCAGTTGTTCTTTTCTCATAAGTGGAAAAAGTTTTGCTAATTTTCTCATTATACGTTAACTGTTCTGAAATAAACTTTGCTCGATAAAAGCTTGCTAGCAGATACCTGAATCATAACTGGAGTGAAACACTATGCTTACCCTAGCCAAATTCCAACAGCAAAACCTATGGTCTAGGATGACATTGTAAACACCTTAGAGGTTCCAACCTGGGTCATAACAAATGCACCAAACAACTTCTCCCAAGGGCTGTGAATCTGTGGAATTTGTTACCCTAAAGTGCCGTGGATGCGGGGACAAGAGAAAATTTGAGTTAGAGTTTTAAATGGTAAAGGGCTGAAGGGACATGGGGAGAAGGCAGGAAAATGGGGATGAAGAGCACATCAGCCATGATCGAATGGCAGAATAGACTCAATAGGTCAAATGGCCTAATTGTGCTCCCAAATCTTATGTACTTATGAATTGCCTCATTTTGCTATTGCGTATGAGTGACTTTTTGAACTGTTCAAATCTACCACATCCTTGCATGTTGTTTCCATTACAGCTGCAACAATGACGATAAAACAGGAAGGCAATCAGATTATGCATTACACAAATGAGCAACACATCTGAGCCTCACAGCAGATCGACAACACATACTGTATCTAAAGAGGAAACAGCAATTTCCTGTCTATTGCAACAAGAAGCATTAAAAATCCACACTGTCAATGATAGCTATGTAGGACTTATAACAGCTTCATACAAAGTTACTTCAGTGCAGTGACTTATACAGACAAATTCAAGTGCCTTATTTTTCTTTAATAGTAGGAACTCAGATGAATACACAGTTTGGGTTGAATGACCAATATTGGTCAGACAAGAGCACTAAAGGGAGGAAGCTCCAAAATTTTGGCCTAATAACAAAGGAATGGTCACATATGTCCAAATCAGGATGGTGTGCACCTATTGATTGCTGCTACCATCAGTAACAATGAGTTTGAAAGGTGCTGCCATAGGAAGCTTAGTAAGTGGTACACTCTACAACCTCTGTGCCAATGGAGTGAATGAAATGTTTAGTTGGTGGAAAGGATGATGATCCAGCAGACTGCATTGCCCCAACAATCAAACTCAAATGTTGTTAAAGTTGAAGACATCCAATCAAGTAGTGTTCCTGACTGGCACCTTATAGGAGGAACAGACTTTGAAGAGTCATGTGAACCACTGCAGAATTCCCAGTCCCTAGGCTGTTTTTATAGGCATAATGTTTATATAGCTGGCCCGTTTGGTGGCATAATGGTCAGTGAAGGTTATCTCAGATTGCAATGGGATCTTTATCAATTGGGCCAATAGGCCAATGAATGGCAGATGGAGTTTAATTTAAATAAATGAGATGATGCATTTTGGTAGATCGGAGCAGAACCTACTTAGTTAATAGTTGGGTGAAGGGGAGAGTTATAGAACAAAAATAGGAATGCAGATTCATAGCTTTTTGAAAGTGGAGTCACAGGTGGACAGAGTGGTGAAGGCAGCATTTGGAGTGCTTGGTTTCATTGATCAGAACACTGAATACAGGAGTTGGGACATTTTATTGAAGTTGTACAAGACATTGGTAAGGCCACACTTGGAATACTGTGTACAGTTCTGGTCACCCTATTATGGAAGGGATATTATTAAATTAGGAAGAGTGCAGAAAAGATTTACTAAGATGCTACTGAGACTTAACATTGAGTTATCAGGAAAGGTTGGATAGACTGGGACTTTTTCCCCTGGGGCATAGGAGTTAGGGATGATCTTAGAGGTCTATAAAGGTGGGGACCATAGATCAGGTAGTCAACATCTTTTCTCAAAGATATGGGAGTCTAAACTAAAGGGCACAGGTTGAAGGTGAGGGGGGAGATACAGAAAGTTCCAGAGGTGCAAATTTTCCCACACACAGGATGGCGTCTGGAATAAGCAGCCAGAGGGAGTGGTAAAGGCACATACAATTTTGTCTCTCAAAAAGCATTTAGATGGTTATATTGTTAAGATGGGGACACAGGGACATGAACCAAAAACAGGCAATTGGTACCAGCTTACTGGAAAAACCTGGGTGGCAGGGACAAGTTGGGCTGAAGGGCTTGTTTCCATGCTATAAATCTCTGACTATGAGAGCTGAGTTTCTGTTCAATGGAGACACCTCCAGATTGTTGATATTAGGACACTCCATAACACTGTCAAGAGAAGGTTTGACAAATAACGGAACATTTGTTTTGTGCACACCATGCCACCTTATCAACACATTCCAGACAAGTTACAATGTACTGCATCAACTATGCAAATTCTTAATAAGACTAATATGGTTTATAGTCCACTTTAATATAACCTCTATTTCAAATACTGAGACCAGCTGTATTATTAGCTGGTATTTCTCCCTCAGATTTCCCTTCATTTGCAGTATATTTTCCTGTACTTTGGGGATCAGTTAGCTGGACCGCTGGTTTGTGATGCAGACAGTGTGGGCTTAATTTCGATATTGGCTGACATTATTCGTAAAGGCCCTGCCTTCTCAACCTTGCCCGAGATGTGGTAACCATCAGGTTAAATCACCACCAGTCAGCGCTCCCCCTCAGAAGGGGAGAACAGCCTACGGTCACCCATGCTTTACTTTTCTGTAATTTTTAAGAACAATCTTTTCAAAGAATCAACCATTTCTGCTTTTGTAACAAATGATACACCTTGTTAACACAAGCCAATCTGATTGCATGCAACCTTTCACCCCTTTATTAACCAAGAATCTATCTAGCTCTGTCTTAAAAATATTCAGAGTCACTGCTTCCTCTCCCTTTGAGGAAGAGAGTTCCAAAGACACTCAATTTCTTCCTTAAATGGGCAATCCCTTATTTTTAAAGCATGACCGCTCGTTCTAGATTCACCCACAAGGTGAACATAAGAACATAAGAAATAGGAGCAGGAGTAGGCCATCTGGCCCCTCGAGCCTGCCCCGCCATTCAATAAGATCATGGCTGATCTGTCGTGACTCAGCTCCACCTTCCCGCCCTCTCCCCATAACCCTTAATCTCCTCTCTTATCAAAAACCCATCAACCCGTTTCTTAAAAATATTTAGCGAGGCAGCCTCCACCACTTCAACGGGCAGAGAATTCCAGAGATTCACCACCCTTTGAGTGAAGAAGTTCCTCCTCAATATTTCTCTTCGGTGTTCACGCAAGGGGACAGGAATGTAGCTGAGGAGGACACTGGGGTGCAGGGGTGTGTAATAGATAGTATTACAGTTGATACGGGGGATGTGCTGGATATTTTAGAGGGATTGAAAATAGATAAGTCCCCTGGTCCAGATGGGATTTACCCTAGGATTCTTTGGGAGGCAAGAGGGGTAATTGCGGAGCCTCTGGCTCTGATCTTCAGGTCGTCGTTAGTCTCTGGTATAGTACCAGAAGATTGGAGGACAGCAAATGTTGTCCCATTGTTTAAGAAGGGGAGAAGGGACTTCCCTGGGAATTATAGACCGGTGAGTCTTAATTCTGTGGGGGGTAAGGTTTTGGAAAGGATTATTAGAGACATATAGTTATTTGGAAAGTAATGAGTTGATTAGAGACAGTCAGCATGGTTTTGTAGCGGGTAGGTCATGCCTTACTAACCTTATCGAGTTCTTTGAGAAAGTGACCAAAGAGGTGGATAGGGGTAAGGCAGTTGATGTGGTGTATATGGATTTTAGCAAGGCGTTTGATAAGGTTCACCATGGTAGGCTTCTGCAGAAAATGCAGATGTATGGGATTGGGGGTGATCTAGGTAATTGGATCAGGAATTGGCTAGCAGATAGGAGACAGAGTGGTGGTTGATGGGAAATATTCGTCATGGAGTTCGGTTACAAGTGGTGTGCCTCAGGGATCTGTTTTGGGGCCACTGCTGTTTGTAATTTTTATTAATGATCTGGATGAGGGTATAGTTGGGTGGATTAGTAAGTTTGCTGATGACACCAAAGTCGGAGGTGTGGTAGATTGTGAGGAAGGGTGTCATAGTTTGCAGGATGACTTCGATAGGTTGCAGAGCTGGGCTGAGAGGTGGCGGATGGAGTTTAATGTGGAGAAGTGTGAAGTAATTCATTTCGGTAGGAATAACAGATGTGTTGAGTATAGGGCTAACGGGAGGACTTTGAATAGTGTGGAGGAGCAGAGGGATCTAGGTGTATGTGTACATAGATCCCTGAAAGTTGGGAATCAAGTGGATAAGGTTGTTAAGAAGGCATACGGAGTTTTGGCGTTTATTGGTAGGGGGATTGAATTTAGGAGTCGCAGCGTCATGATGCAACTGTACACATCTCTGGTGCGGCCGCACTTGGAGTTTTGTGTGCAGTTCTGGTCCCCACATTACAGGAAGGATGTGGAGGCTTTGGAGAGGGTGCAGAGGAGGTTTACCAGGATGTTGCCTGGTATGGAGGGGAGATCCTATGAGGAGAGATTGAGAGATTTGGGGTTGTTTTCGCTGGAAAGAAGGCGGCTAAGAGGGGATATCATTGAAACATATAAGATGATTAGAGGTTTAGACAGGGTAGATAGTGATAGCCTTTTTCCTAGGATGGAGAAAGCTAGCACGAGGGGGCACGATTTTAAATTAAGGGGGGGTAGTTATAGGACAGATGTCAGGGGTAGGTTCTTTACCCAGAGGGTGGTGAGGGACTGGAATGCCCTGCCAGCTGCAGTTGTAAATGCACCTAGTTTGGGGGCGTTTAAAAGATCTGTGGATAGGTTTATGGATGAAAAGGGATTGGTTTAGGCTAGTGGGTCATTGTTTTGTAACTGGTCGGCGCAACATCGTGGGCCGAAGGGCCTGTTCTGCGCTGTAATGTTCTATGTTCTATGTTCAACTCTGTTCTAAACCGCCCCCCCCTTTATCTTGAGGCTGTGCCCCCTAGTCCTACTGTCTTTTTTGAGCGGGAACAGTCTCTCCACCTCTATCCTATCCATCCCATTCATCATCTTATACGTCTCAATGAGATCTCCCCTCATTCTTCTAAACTCTAACGAGTACAAGCCTAGTTTATTCAGCCTCTCCTCATAGCTCAATCCCCTCAACTCCGGTATCAGCCTAGTAAACCTCCTCTGCACTCCCTCCAGGGCCAAAATATCCTTGCGCAGGTGCGGCGCCCAAAACTGCACACAGTACTCCAGCTGCGGCCTCACCAATGCCCTATACAGCTGCAGCAATGTTCACCCTGTCAACATAAGAACATAAGAACATAAGAAATAGGAGCAGGAGTAGGCCATCTGGCCCTTCGAGCCTGCCCCGCCATTCAATAAGATCATGGCTGATCTGTCGTGACTCAGCTCCACCTTCCCGCCCTCTCCCCATAACCCTTAATCCCTTCTCTTATCAAAAACCCATCAACCCGTTTCTTAAAAATATTTAGCGAGGCAGCCTCCACCACTTCAACGGGCAGAGAATTCCAGAGATTCACCACCCTTTGAGTGAAGAAGTTCCTCCTCAACTCTGTTCTAAACCGCCCCCCCTTTATCTTGAGGCTGTGCCCCCTAGTCCTACTGTCTTTTTTGAGCGGGAACAGTCTCTCCACCTCTATCCTATCCATCCCATTCATCATCTTATACGTCTCAATGAGATCTCCCCTCATTCTTCTAAACTCTAACGAGTACAAGCCTAGTTTATTCAGCCTCTCCTCATAGCTCAATCCCCTCAACTCCGGTATCAGCCGAGTAAACCTCCTCTGCACTCCCTCCAGGGCCAAAACATCCTTGCGCAGGTGCGGCGCCCAAAACTGCACACAGTACTCCAGCTGCGGCCTCACCAATGCCCTATACAGCTGCAGCAAGACCTCCCTACTTTTATATTCAATCCCCTTCGCTATCAAGGCCCCTCAGGATCTTGTATGTTTCAATCAAGTCACTTTTTATTCTTTTAAACTCATGGATACAAGCCTAAACTGTGTTACTTGTCCTCCCAAGACAGCCCACCCATTCCTGGTATTTGTCTAATAAATCTTCAGTATGTTCATCTCAGACACTAATACCAGTGTGAAAGGTTGAACTAGTAGCCCAGAATTCACTATTCACAATTTGACTATTGTTTAATCCAATCCTCCCATTCAGGTTATTTGATGCAAAATCTGCAGCAGGACTGAATAGATTAAGCTGCAGAGGATGACTACGGTGCAAATCAATTGAAGCGTATATATCAGTCAGGCCAGAAATGTTCTAAAGAATTGGACTGATGGCAATGCAAATTCAGACCTAGAGCTCAGAAGCATTTTTCTATCTGCCTGGTCAGTTGATTAGATGGAGTAGTGAACTTTCTCAATGAGATAAGGCAGACACTTCTAAGTGTTTGGTTGTTCAGGCTATAATTCTTGTCTATTTATAACTTGGTTAATCTGTTTGGAAAATGCAAAATGGGCCACATTGTCAGCGACACAACATTCAGTACATACAGGATGAAGACTCCATCAGCAACCCCCTTCCTCCAAACAATTGTGAGCTTGTGTGCAGAGAACTGAGGGGACTTCTTCCAAAACACAGTATGCACCTGTGCATACTAGCTTAACCATAAGTACAAATAATTTCTGCAGTTATCCAAGTCACATTTTCCTGGAGATTCTTCATTAATCATACTCTGAAATATGGACATGCTGCAATTCTGGGCTAATGTTCAAATATAATTACAACCATGAAATTTCATCATCAATTTGGACACATGTTTGACTATTGATTCAAACTTGTCATCATGCACAGAACAGAGTTGATTCAAGTTTAAACTATTGGTGACCTCATATCAGATGATAAGTGAAAGGTATAACTCACCGCCCTATAATGTGAGAGTCACCAGTCTCTATGGTAAGCTGGGAGTTCATCGCCTCAAAGTTTGTATTTTCCAACAGCTTCATCTTGGAAGACTTGATTTACGTCACCCGTGGGTCTGTAAAACGAGACTGATACTTGATGCTGAAACCACCAAAAAGAGACCAGATTATCAAGTTTTAGCATGAAATGAACTTTGCAAAAACAAGCACATATACAGATGAGCTAGTAGATTACGGCCAACAGTTCATATACAGGCTAAGTTCAATTCCCAGCTTGGGTCACTGCAGAGTCTGCATGGGTTTCTGCCCACAGTCCGAAAGATGTGCAGGTTTGGTGCTTTGACCATGCCAAATTCTCCCACTGTACCCAAACAGGTGCTGGAGTGTGACAACTAAGGTGTTTTCACAGTCCAGTGTCATAAATAGGCTTACATAAACACTGCAATAAACTTTAAATTACAATTGTTATAGCACAGGCAGCAGCTATCTAGCTTGTGTTTAAGCTGGCTTTCCATCAGAGCTATTCACCTGATGCCACTCCAAACCTTTTCCACAATATCATGCACATTCTTTCAGATAACAATCCAGTTTCTTTGAACGTCTTGATAGAACCTGCCTCTATCACAACTTAAAGTAGCACATACTTAACCAATTCTGCACAAAAACATTAATCACCACTGCTTCTTTTGCCAATTCCCTTGAATCTCTGCTCTCTGGTTCTCAATCCATCTACTAGATATTCCCCCACTCCATCTCTACTCTGTCCAAACCCCTCATGATTTTGAAATCTCCTCTTAATCTGCTCTTCTCCAAAAGTCTTGAACTCTCCAATCTATGTAATTGAAGCTCCTCATGCAAGGGCCAATGTGAATTACAGCATGCTCTTGAATGCCTAGTGCCCGGATCTGCACAAGTTCAACACTGGGTTTTTGATTTTCATATTCCACATCCCTAATAAAATCCAGGATACTATGCTTTACTAACCATTCTCAATCTGTCCTGTCATTTTTACACATATACACCCTGGTTCCTTTACTCTTTGTTGAGGCTGGGCGAATGGGCCAGGAAATGGCAAATGGAATTTAATGTTGGCAAGTGTGAGGTGGTCCACTTTGGTAGGAGGAATGGTAGGAAGGACTATTACTTACGGGGCGAAAAACTGCAGCAGGCGACGGTGCAGAGGGACCTCGGGGTCCTTGTGCATGAGTCGCAAAAACCCAGCTTGCAGGTGCAGCAGGTGGTCAGGAAGGCGAATGGGATGCTGGCCTTCATAGCGAAGGGGATTGAATATAAAAGTAGGGAGGTCTTGCTGCAGCTGTATAGGGCATTGGTGAGGCCGCAGCTGGAGTACTGTGTGCAGTTTTGGGCGCCGCACCTGCGCAAGGATGTTTTGGCCCTGGAGGGAGTGCAGAGGAGGTTTACTCGGCTGATACCGGAGTTGAGGGGATTGAGTTATGAGGAGAGGCTGAATAAACTAGGCTTGTACTCGTTAGAGTTTAGAAGAATGAGGGGAGATCTCATTGAGACGTATAAGATGATGAATGGGATGGATAGGATAGAGGTGGAGAGACTGTTCCCGCTCAAAAAAGACAGTAGGACTAGGGGGCACAGCCTCAAGATAAAGGGGGGGGCGGTTTAGAACAGAGTTGAGGAGGAACTTCTTCACTCAAAGGGTGGTGAATCTCTGGAATTCTCTGCCCGTTGAAGTGGTGGAGGCTGCCTCGCTAAATATTTTTAAGAAACGGGTTGATGGGTTTTTGATAAGAGAAGGGATTAAGGGTTATGGGGAGAGGGCGGGAAGGTGGAGCTGAGTCACGACAGATCAGCCATGATCTTATTGAATGGCGGGGCAGGCTCGAAGGGCCAGATGGCCTATTCCTGCTCCTATTTCTTATGTTCTTATGTCTTCTGGCCAAAAGTTAGTTACCTCATTGCTCTACAATAAGCTCCATCTTCCATTTGTCTGCCCATTGCACTAAACTTCTTACCCTTTTGAAGTTCTACATGATCATACCCATTCACATGCAAAGATTCGTATCATTGCAAGATTTAAAACTGTACCCTGTACAACATTAGCTACTGTTTAGCTATTTTCATTTACAGCTATTTGCCCACGTCTGTTGCACTGCAGTCAAATGCCTCATGCAAGTCCACAAACAGCACAATAAAAAGCAGCAACCTCATCTCCAACATAAGCAATCACAATTCTCCCTTAAATCCATAGTGGCCTTCCTCAAATGACTATTTTGTCCCAAATAATATCTAGGAACTTCCCCAACACAAGGGGTTGGGCTGACCTGCCTGTAGTTGCTAAGTTTATCTTTACTTTGAAAAAGAGCGCAATGTTCGAAATTACTACCCAGGCCAAAGATTGAAAAATTATAGCCAGTGTCAATTTCTATTGCTTCCCTCAGTATCCTTGAGCACATCTTATCCCAGCCACACTGCTTTATCAACTGAAATACACATATCAAATACCACCATCTTAATTTTAAGCACTTGTAACCTCCTTTCACCAATCAATAAGTATGGGAAAAAAGTACATCATTATCCACTCTGGTCTAGATGAAATACCAGTGGTTGGCTCCCAAGCCACTCAACAGTATCTTAGAAAATGCTGGGAACACTCAGGAGGTCCGAAAACACTTGGAAGTGAAGTTAATTTCTATTGATGCTAATTTTTTGAATTCTGGATCCTGAATTACAGGAAGCAGTCAAAACATAGCTCCAGGTTTAAGGTTTGATGGACAGGAAGGAGGTGCCCAGATGATGTGCAGGTCAGGTTGATGGGCAATTTATCTTAGTCACTTAGTGTCAAGAGGATTAGCAGGGTAAATATGTAGGATTACAGGAATAGGGTCTGGGTGGGATTGTCAGTGCAGACATGGGCCAAATAGCCTCTTTCTGCACTGTAGGAACTCTTGGATTCTATGGGCATTTAGCAGTTTGAGAGAACACATGAAAGTCAGGTTGAGATGTCAACATCCAGTAAAGACTTCTGTTTTTCACTCAGACCTGCTGTGCATACTGGATTCTGCCCCAAGTTATCAAAAACTAAATGCCCATGTATTTTCTGCGGCAAGGTCAGTTTCCTAAATAAAAAATTAGATTTTGAATTCCCAAATTATCAGTAACTTCAACCTTTCTGCAACATTCTAAGAGCCTAGCTTTGCAATCCAAGGATAGTCTACCGGGTGACATTATAAATCTCATTAAACTGGATCAGCTCCCCAGCTGAGAGCTCTTTAAAGCAGAACATACAATAAACAAGTTGTATGATTTGTTTTGCTAGCTGGAGAATGGAATTCAGTGCTAGAAATATCGATTTTGCTCACTAATTCTGAACCAACATTGGTTTGTGTAGCTGCTATGGGACAGATTAGAATGCAAATTTAATTTCTGTTAATAAACAAGTTCAAACACCAAGGTTTTTAGCAAGCACAATGAGGTGTGTAAAACTTCAATATCTTTTACCAGAAAAGCAGACAATCCAGATCACTTGCGACTGAAAGGATCTTATTTACTTCACAATTTGGATTTATGACAGATGGATGATAATTCTTAATTTACATCCCAAACGATGGTATTTATCCTTAACAAAGGTTATCTGGACTCAAAACATCAGCTCTTTATCTTTACAGATCTGCTGAGATTTTCCAGCATTAGCTCTTTTGGTATTCATCCTAAACCTTGAACAGCTAAATTTCCGCAGTTCTATTGAGATTTATTGAACCCATGCCTCAGAACAAAGCTATTCAGTGAAGATGTTGGCGTGGGCCTGCAATGTGATTGCGATAATGTTCTATGTGTCCAGTGACGACAGTTTTGAAATATTGAATTAAAGCAATGATTTCCAACTCTGCCACAGCACATATTACTACAAAATGTACTGAGACACCTCCCACTGAACTGCCCTCAAGCAAAAAGCTTTTATCTCTAAAATCTCAAGCCACCATCCAATATAATTTTCATCCATTTGAGTCTACAACAAATCACCAGTTGCATGTCCAATAGAATATTTGTTATTCAAAGTGCACCCATTAAAGAATATCAGTAGCAAATTTGCTATTACATTTGGTCCCCACATCCAGATCAAACACTGATCCTTGTAGTACCCCACACGTCAGCTTGCCAACCTGAGAACTCCCCATTCATTTCTACTGGTTTCTGTTAACCAATTCAATCTGTCAGTATAGTACCCACTATGCCGTATGCTCCAATTTGGCTTACTAACCCACGTGTGGGATCTTACTGGGAGCCTTCAGAAAATCTAAATACACCACAGCTATTGGTTCCTTTATGGCAAATGGTGTGTTGTCTTCATAGCGAGAGCACTGAGTATAGGAATGTTGTACAGGGTGTTGGTGAGCCCATGCCTAGTATGTACAGTTTTGATGTCTTTATCTGAGGAAGAATGCCCTTGCTATAAAAGGAGTACAGCAAAGGTTTCAGAGTGATTCCTGGGATGGCAGGTCTGGCATACAAGGAGACACTAAATCAGTTAGGATTATGTTTACTGAAGTTGAGGGGACCATATAGAAACTTAAATTTCTAACAGGATTAGAGGGTAGATTCAGAAAGATTGTTCCCAATGGTGGGGGAATCCAGAACTTGGGGTCATAGTCTGAGGACAT
The DNA here is from genome assembly GCA_037974335.1 of Prionace glauca. Taxonomy (NCBI): domain Eukaryota; kingdom Metazoa; phylum Chordata; class Chondrichthyes; order Carcharhiniformes; family Carcharhinidae; genus Prionace; species Prionace glauca. The sequence continues at coordinate 4,378,448 of CM075722.1, forward strand.
TTTAGAATTGAGGCGAGGAGAAATTTCTTCATCCAGAGGGTGGTGAATGTGTGGAATTCACTACCACAGCATGTAGTTGAGGCCAAAATGTTGTGTGATTTCAAGAAGAAATTAGATGTTGCTTTTGGGGTTAAAGCAATCAAGGCCTTTTTGGGAAGCTGGGGGGGAAATCAGGATATTGAATTTAATGAACAGCCATGATCAAAATGAATGGTGGAGCAGGCTCAAAAGGCCAAATGGCCTACTCCTGCTTCTAGTTTATGTTTCAATCTCTGATAGAGTTGTCAAATATGATTTACCTTTCAGTAATCCATGTTGATTCTGCCCAATCCTACCATTATTTTCTAAATATTCAGTTTTCATCTCCTTTACAGACTCTAGCATTTCTCCAGCATATAGTTAAAGCTATGAAAAAGATCATAACCCTGAGCTGAGTCAGATTTACAGCATGAAACAGGCCCTTCGGCCCAACTTGTCCACGCTGCGCTCTTAAAACGCCAAGCTAATCCCAATTGCCCACATTTGGCCCATATCCCTCTATACACATCTTATCCATGTAACTGTCTAAATGCATTTTAAAAGACAAAATTGTACCCACCTCTACCACCACCTCTGGCAGCTTGTTCCAGACACTCACCACCCTCAAAAAATTGAATCTCTGAACATTTGTCTCTCCCCTCACCTTAAACCTATGCCCTCTACTTTTAGACTTCCCAACCTTTGGGGAAAGATAACAAGGGGCATAGACAAGGTCAATATTTTATAGACCTCCAGGGTCACCCCTCAGCCTCCTGCGCTTCAAAGAAAAGAGTCCCAGTTTATCCAGCCTCTCCTTATAACTCAATCCATGAAGTCTGGTAGCATCCTAATAAATTTTTTCTGCACTCTTTCTAGTTTAATAATATCCTTTCTATAATAGGGTGACCTAAATTGCACACAGTATTCCAAGTGTGGCCTTATCAATGTCTTGTACATCTTCAAGACATCCCAACTCCTGTATCCAATGTTCTGACCAATGAAACCAAGCATGCCAAATGTCTTCTTCACCACTCTGTCCACCTGTGACTCCACTTTCAAGGAGCTATGAACATGTACCCCTAAATCTCTGTTCTGTAACACTCCCCAACACCCTACCATTAAGCAAGCCCTGCTCTGGTTCAAAATGCATCACCTCGTATTTGTCTACATTAAGCTCCATCTGCCATTCGTCAGCCCACTGGTCCAATTGATCAAGATCTCATTGTAATTGGAGATACCTTTCCTCACTGTCCACTATGCCACCAATCTTACTGTCATCTGCAAACTTACTAACCATTCCTCCTATATTCTCATCCAAATGTGATCAAGAAGGCATATGGTGTACTGGCCTTCATTAATCGAGGGATTGAGTTTAGGAGTCGGGAGGTAATGCTGCAACTTTATAAGACCCTTGTCAGGCCTCATTTAGAGTATTGTGCGCAGTTCTAGTCGCCTCACTATAGGAAAGATGTAGAAGCTATTGAGAGGGTACAGAGGAGATTTACAAGGATGTTTCCTGGACTGGGAGGCATGCCTTATGAAGTTAGATTGAGGGAGCTGGGACTCTTTTCCCTGGAGAGGCGAAGGTTGAGAGGCGACCTGATAGAAGTTTACAAAATGTTGAGAGGAATAGATAGGGTGGATTCTCAGAGGCTATTTCCCCGGGTTGAAATGGTCGCTACGAGAGGACACAGATTTAAGGTGCAGGGAGGGAAGTACAGAGGTGATGTTAGGGGTAAGTTTTTCACTCAGAGGGTGGTGAGTGAATGGAATCGGCTGCCGTCAGTGGTGGTGGAGGCGAACTCGCTGGGGTCTTTTAAAAGACTTCTGGATGAGTATATGGGGTTTAATGAGATTGAGGGTTACAGATAGGTCTGTAGGTTGGTAGGTGTTGATGTGATCGGCGCAACTCGTGGGCCGAAGGACCTGTTTGTGCTGTAGTGTTCTATGTTCTAAATCATTAATATAAATGACAAACAGTGGATCCAGCACTGATCCCTGAGGCACATGGCTGGTTACAGGCCTTCAGTTTGAAGAACAATTCTCTACAGCCATCATCTGGCTTCTGTTAAGAAGCCAATTTTGTATCCATTTAGATACGTCAGTCAGGATCCTGCGAGATTTAAAAACTTATGCAAAAATCTACCATGCAGTACCTTATCAAAGGCCTCGCTAAAGTCCATGTAGACAACATCAACTTCATTGCCTTTATCCACCTTCTTGGTTACCCCTTCAAAAAACCCAATCAAATTTGAAAGACATGATTTTCCACTCAAAGCCATGCTGACTGTCCCTAATGAGTCCTTCCATCTCTAAATGCTTGTAGATCCTGTCTCAGAATACCTTCCGACAATTTACCCACTACCAATGAGGCTCACAGGCCTGTAGTTCCCAGGCTTTTCCCTGAGCCCTTTTTAAACAAAGGCACATTTCCACTCAGTCTTCAGGTACCTCACCCGTGACTATTGATGAACTGGTAACATTTTTCTCTCCACAGATGCTACTATAACTGCTCAGTATTACCATTGAAAATAAAAACGAAATACTGCGGTTACTGGAAATTTGGGCTAATTCATGACTCCAAACTGCGTAGGATATCTTGATTCAAAACGTCTAGCCTCTCCACAAATACTACCGTACCTGCTGAGTTTATCCAGCATTTTGATTTCAGTATTACCAGCATTTGTTTCTGAGAAATCAGATTTCCAACACCTGCAGTATTTTGCTTTGGTACTGGAAGCTAGGATCAGAAAGTATTTACAAAAAAAATCAGCACCTTACATCACAGCAAAATAGCTCAGTGTACAAAACTGTAGGCAAGCAATGGCATATTAATATTACATGGCAGTTATCCTGAAGATCGTAGTTCCTTGGTATTTGTGAGCTCTGTAATCAAGAGCCCAGTGGCTTGATAAAACTAAAATACTTTGGGGATTCTGCTGAATCTTTTGCCCCTATGGAGATCTCTGCAGCTTGTAAATAGAACAAAGTGTGGGAAAATACTTTCTGTTCCAAATATCTTCCCATGCTTCCTCAGTGCAATATCACAAAAAATTTAACTTCAGATGGCATATTGGATGGCTATCCTTTTGATTTTAATATTCCAGGTTAATTGAATTTTAAATCCATCAGCTGCTTATAGAAGTCTTTGTTACCCAAGTGTTCCAGGGGGTTGAATGCAGGGCCAGGGAGATGGCATCTGCTGTGGACCGGTTGCAACAGTAGGCTAATTGTAGTGGATCCAGGCAGTCCTGGAAGCTGGAACTGATTTATGCCATGTCTTTCAAAGCCCCTCATAACGATGGATAGTCATTAAGGCACACTGCTTGGTACTGGGATGTTGGTCACCTTAGCCATAGAGGTTTACAGCATGGAAACAGGTCCTTCGGCCCAACTTGTCCATGCTGCCCTTTTTGTTTTAAGAACCCCTAAGCTAATCCCAATTGCCCACATTTGGCCCATATTCCTCCCTACCCATGTAACTATCTAAATGCTTTTAAAATGTCAAAATTGTACCCGTCTCTACCACCACCTCTGGCAGCTTGTTCCAGAGGCTCACCACCCTCAAAAAGTTGCTCCTCTGGGCACTTTTTATCTCTCCCCCCTGACCTTAAACCTATGCCCTTTAGTTTTAGACTCCCCTACCTTTGGAAAAACATTGACTATCTAGCTGATCCATTATAAATTTGTTTAGCCAGAGACTGGACATTTACAAGTAGGAAGCTGGGAAGGGGGGGCTTTGGGGCTGCATTGTTTCACTCATACCTGCACGTTTTCCATATTTCCTGGAGTGACTGCTTTTTTGAGCCCAGGAGACAGTGAGAAGAGTTTGTGGTGTTAAGGTACAGTTGCGTCTAATGAAGTTATTTGCTCTTAGTGTGCGGATGGAGAATTTGTGGCTTTGCTTGTGGTTCCTGCATTGGTAGATGGATCTGCATGGTCACATTCTGGGTTGCTGTTGGACTGCAATTTGGCTTTTGCCAATTGGTAGATCTGGGATGGACAGATCAAAGGCCAGTGAGTGGATGACATCCCTGTGGTTGCGGTCACAAATGAGCCAGTGGCTGGCTTTGTACATTGGGGTCGACTGGGTCACCCCCAGGTCAGAGTTATGATTGTCCAGGGTTGGACAGCACTTGAATCAACCCTGGGTGTGTAATAGCCCCAGTAACAACTAATCAGTTGCATTTGTTACAAGCTCATTAACACATGCTAGAGCAGACATCACCTGCAGGGTTCTCTGCAAACAAAAGGAGTAAGTCTTGCATCATCTTTGAATTACCCAGAAACTTGGGAAACACATGTGGTCTTCAAGGCAATGCAAGCAGTTGACTTCTCAACTGATCAGCATCCTTTTTGCCTGTCTTGAGTGCAAAACTAGTAGTTTCAGCAATATACAAGAATAATTCTTTGTATTCAGATCATTTCAAATGTTCAGTGGGCATGTCAATACAAATGCAAAGAGATAGTGATATTAACTGCCAGTCAAATAGAGAGCAAGTAATAAAATCTTATTGTCATTATCATGGACTGCCATGCACCTTATCAGCTGAACTATAGCTCCAATCATTGATGACTTTGCAGCACTATAAATCTGCAAAATCCCAGAGGACCACTGTCTGTGACCGGTGGTAATTTAACCCATGATTACCACATCTCAGGTGAGGGACAAGGTTGAGGAGGCAGAGCCTTCACAAATACCCTCAGCCAGTATGGGAACTGAACCAGTGTCACTGCGTCACAAGCCAGCAATCCAGCCAATTGAGCTAAACCAACTGCACCTACTGATACACTTCCAGGAACATATCTAGGACTACACTTGCACTTAATGTACTGTTTTATTGCTGTCATTCCCAGCAGTACTGTGCCAAGAATAGCTAACTACCACCTTCTGATAAATGTTATGAATTTATGAACATACTACTGCTCCAAAGCCACTGGAGACATTACTGCTTGTGCTTCACCAGCCCACCCCCCCCCCCCCCCCAAACAGCATTATTATTAACCATAAATGCATGTCCTGTGGGAGCACTATTTCAGCACTTTTTGATTATCATTGCCCACTTTTAATGTGATGGTTTTCACTTTCCAACAGAATTACAACCATTTCCTATTAACGCTCAAACAGCTTCTGCTTACATTAGTTCCCTGGCGGTTTTGTGACTATTACCAGCTTCATGCCAGAAAACACTGCTATCAGCTCTGGTCAAGGCTGTGCATTACAACCATGAGAGAAGTCTCAACACCAGGTTAAAGGCCAACAGGTTTATTTGACAGTAAACCCACAAGCTTTCAGGGTTTGCCAGTTGAGTGGAGAGAAGCTTGCGGGTTTACTATCAAATAAACCTGTTGGAATTTAACCTGGTATTGAGAGACTTCTTAGTGTTTACCCCAGTCCAACACCAGCATCTCCACATCTTACAACCATACCTTAATATTTAGATAAAAATCCAAAACATTCAGAGCAAGGATCATGAATATTTTCCTCTATTTCTACCTAGGAGACCTTTCCATCTCACAAAACAAACTCTGCATTAAGCATTGCCTGTGTCTCATTCAGGAGCTCCACTCATGCATTCTCTGCTACAGAAGACAGTGGACTGGGAAGGCATATTACTGTGGGGGTGTTGTGTAGACAACATAGAAACTAGGAGCAGGCCATTCAACCCTTCTCATCTCCTCTGCAATTCAATTTGATCATGGCAAATCAAATTCAATATCCTGATCCCCCTTCCTCCTACAGCTCTTTAACCCAAAGAGCTATATCTAATTTCTTGAAATCAGACAACATTTCGGCCTTAACTTCATCCTGTGGTAGTGAATTACACACACACCATCTGGAAGAAATTTCTCATCTCAGTTCTAAAAGGTTTATTCCTTATCCTCATGACTACGACTCCTAGTTCTAGAGCCTAGACTTAGTAAGCCACAGATCAGTAACTCTCCATGATCATCCTCCATACTGGAGCCCAACAAGGCTGTGCCCTCAGCCCCTTACTATACTCCTTGTACACCTGTGACAGTGACCAAATTTCCCTCCAACTTGATTTGATGACATGCTGTAGTAGGTCAGATCTCAAACAATGAGGTGGAGTAAGAAAGCAATAAAGAAGCCAATGAACTGGTGTGATGACAATCTCTCCCCTCTGTCAGTAAAATGAAGGAGATAGTCATCAACTTCATGAAGTGTAGAGGACCTGCCCCTATCTACATCAATGGGGATGAAGTAGAAATGGTCAAAAGTTTCAAGATTAAGTGTTCAGATCACCTGCAACCTGTCCTAGTCTCTCCACACGACAGTTAAGAAAACCCCACCAACACCCCTCAGGAGGCCAAGAAATTCAACATGTCTGCTACAATTCTCACCAACTTCTGTAGATGCACCATAGAATGCATCCTTTCTGGATATATCACAGCTTGGTACAGCTCCTGCTCTGACCAAGACTCCAAGAAACTACAAAAGGCTATGAATGCAGCCCAGTCCATCATACAATCCAACCTTCCATCCTCTGATTATGTACACTTCTCACTGCCATGGAAAAGCAGCCAGGATAATCAAGGTCCCCCACACATCCTGGATATACACTTCTCCAGCTACTTCCATCAGGAAAAGATACATAAGTCTGAGATCATGTACCAACTGACTCAGCTTCTTCCTTGCTGCCAGACTTTTGAACAGACTTATCTTGCATTAAGGTGACCTTTTTCTACATCCTAACTATAACACTACATTCTGCAATCTTTCCTTCTCTATGAATGGTATGCTTTGAGTATAGCGTGCAAGAAACAATACTTTTCACTGTATATCAATACATGTGACAATAATAAATAAAACTTTGGGGCAGGGTTGTGCAGGTCATCTTCTCAGCAAGGTGAGCTTCTGTTTCTGCTTGCCTCTTCCAATATCTCACCAGTCAGCCTGCTGAGATCTTAGCCATCAGCAATTGTTTGCCAGTTGTTGGTCTCAATGTCCACCATCTTCACATCTTGCTTACAGGCATCTTTGCACTGAAGGTGTGAACACCCTGGAGGTCATAGCCCACTGGCCACTTCACTGTACAAGAAGTCTTTTGTGTGTAGTCATCATCCAAAGAGCCTAGCAAGGATTGTACACAGGTAGAATCTGCATGCTCCAGGCCTTTAGCTGGTGACCTTCTCCCACTAAACATATCAGGGGTATGTCTGAGACAGCAAGGCAGAAATTGATTAACCTTTTCTTCCAGTTAGCACATATCCACGTCTCCCCACTATAGCGTGTGAAGATGATGCAGGCTTGCTAGATATGCAGTTTGATGTTCAGTTGTTGCTTGTGGCCCACAATTAACTGCAGGTGGTGATGAATACTCACTTAACTTTACAATATTTCTACAAGTGCTTGTTAAAACTCCAAACACTGACAATAAGTGTTACTGACAGTTCCTATTTTTGTTCAAGGTCTCCAGAAACCATGAGTTCCTGTCATTGTCAGCAATTTCTGAAATATTAACCCTTCTAGTCTCTGCATTTAACCTAATCTGCTGAGTTGTTTGTTCATTTTTCAGTTCCAGATTTCTAACAGCAGTTTTGCTTGTTTAAATTTTTTTTTTACATGGGCTTATTCAACTTAATCAACAATTAATTCTGCAGACAGTAGGTTAAAAATCAGGCAAAGTGCAGTCAGCAGAATTCAAAACAGTCTGGGAGACCCAAACACATCACAAATCAATTGGCCACAACCAATAGAGTTTTCTTGGTTTGGAATCAATTATTGTATTGTGTAGAACATAGAACACAGAACATTACAGCACAAACAGGCCCTTCGGCCCTCGAGTTGCGCCGATCGCATCAACCCCACCAATCTATAGACCTATCTATAACCCCCAATCCCATTAAACCCCATATACTCATCCAGAAGTCTTTTAAAAGACCCCAGCGAGTTCGCCTCCACCACCGACGACGGCAGCCGATTCCATTCACTCACCACCCTCTGAGTGAAAAACTTACCCCTAACATCACCTCTGTACTTCCCTCCCCGCACCTTAAATCTGTGTCCTCTCGTAGCGACCATTTCAACCCGGGGAAATAGCCTCTGAGAGTCCACCCTATCTATTCCTCTCAACATTTTATAAACTTCTATCAGGTCGCCTCTCAACCTTCGCCTCTCCAGGGAAAAGAGTCCCAGCTCCCTCAACCTATCTTCATAAGGCATGCCTCCCAGTCCAGGCAACATCCTTGTAAATCTCCTCTGCACCCTTTCAATAGCTTCTACGTCTTTCCTATAGTGAGGCGACCAGAACTGCGCACAGTACTCCAAATGAGGCCTGACGAGGGTCCTGTAAAGTTGCAGCATTACCTCCCGACTCCTAAACTCAATCCCTCGATTAATGAAGGCCAGTACACCATACGCCTTCTTGACCACCTCCTCCACCTGCGAGGCCGATTTAAGAGTCCTGTGAACCCGGACCCCGAGATCCTTCTGCTCTTCAACGCTACTAAGACCCCTGCCCTTAATAGTGTACTCGTTCATCCCGTTGGTTCTGCCGAAATGGACTACTACACATTTATCCGCGTTGAAGTCCATCTGCCACTTCTCCGCCCATTCCTGCATCCTATCTATGTCCTGCTGCAACTTTTGACATCCTTCCAGACCATCCACAACACCGCCGACCTTCGTGTCATCAGCGAATTTTGCTGTACAAACAGCAAAATCATTACCAGCTAGGGGCAGCATGGTGGCACAGTTTGTCACTGTCTGTGTGGAGCCTGCACGTTCTCCCTGTGTCTGTGGGTTTCCTTCAGGTGCTCCAGTTTCCTCCCAGTCGGAAAGATGTGCTGTTAGGTGCACTGGCCATGCTAAATTCTCCCTCACTGCACCCAAACAGGCACCTGAGTGTAGCAACTAGGGGATTTTCACAGCAACTTCATTGCAGTGTTAACCTAAGTGTACTTGTGACTCTAATAAATAAACTTATTCTTTATTCATCAACCTCTAACCTGCCTGCACAACACATCTCCCCCACTTTCCCTGCCATACTGCAGCAGTGGATAGTTCTTGTCATGCACCAAATGAGTAAAACCAACTCAAGTTAAGGGGCAGCCCCCCAACATTAAATCAAAATGTGGTTGTGAGGGTCTATAACGCACGCCAGCCCCTGCGGTGCCCAGCAGGCGCAGAAGGTGTCAACTGCACCCGTGGACACCGCGTGCTCCCTCTCCAGGGACACCTGGCCACGAACGCAGCCGTGGTAGAGGGGCAGGCAGTCGGGACGGACAACCCCATCGATCGCCCGCTGCCTAGACCTGTTGATGGCGCGTCGCGCCAGGCCCAGCAGCAGGTTCACAAGAAGGTCAGTGTCCTGACACGCCCCTCTCCGCACCAGGTCACTGCTGCCTTTCAGCACCTGGGACCCAGGTTCAGTTCCAGCCTTCTCCCCATGTCTGCATGGGTTTCCTCTGGGTGCTCCAGTTTCTTCCCAGTCCAACGATGTACAGGTTAAATGGAAAACAAAATGCTAGAGAAACTCAGGTCAGCCAGAGTGGTGAAACTGTGAAACTCAAACTCTGCTGCAGAAGGCTATGGAGGCCAGATCATTGAGTGTCTTTATGACAGCGATAGATAAGTCCTTGATTTGCGATCGGCGCAACTCGAGGGCCGAAGGGCCTGTTTGTGCTGTAATGTTCTATGATTAATAAGGGGAGCAGGAGTTAGGGGGAAGGCAGGAAATGGGGATTAGAAAAAGATCAGCCATGATTGAATGACAGAACAGACTTGACAGGCTGAGTGGCCTAATTCTGCTTCAATATCTTATGGTCTTGGGTCTAACAGCATCCAAGAGAGAATAGAGCCAATGTTTCAAGTCAGAATGACCCAACAGGCTCTGATGGGTCATCCTGATTTGAAACATTGACTATTCCCTCTCAGACGTTGTCAGGCCCCAACAATTTACCCCACTAATCCCCCTGACATTAAGGGGCAATTTAGCGTAGTCAATCAACCCAACTCTCTCCGTGGGAAGAAACTGGAGCACCCAGAGGGAACCCACACAGAATGTCAACAAAACAAAGGGGATTATCATCAACTTCATGAAGCGTAGTGCCGAACATGCTCTCACTTACATCAAAGGGAACGAAATAGTAATGGTCGAGAGCTTCAGGTTTTTAGGTGTCCAGATCATCAACAACCAGTCCTGGTCCCCCCCATGCTGACACCACAGTAAAGAAAGTCCATTAACGCCTCTACTTTCTCAGAAGACTAAGGAAATTTGGCACGTCAGCTACGACTCTCACCAACTTTTACAGATGCATCATAGAAAGTTTTCTTTCTGGTTGTATCAGAACTAAGTATAGGTCCTGCTCTGCCCAAGGAAACAAGGAACTACAAAAGGTTGTGAACGTAGCTCATCCATCAAGTAAACCAATCTCCCATTCGCTGACATCTAGTCTTCCCACTGCCTCAGCAAACAGCCAGCATAAGGATCCCACGTGCATAGACATTCTCTCTTCCACCTATTCCTTTCAGGAAAAAGGTACAAAAGTCTGAGGTCACATACCAACTGAGTGGCATGGGAGCACAGTGGTTAGCACTGCTGTTTCACAACTCCAGGATCCTGAGTTCAATTCCAGGCTCGGGTCATTGTCTGCATGGCGTTTGCATATTCTCCTCGTGTCTGCGTGGGTTTCCTCCGGTTTCTTCCCAGTCCAAAGATGTGCGGGTTAGGTTGATTGGCTATGCAAAGAAATTGCCCCTTAGTGTCCAGGGATGTGTAGGCAGATTAGTGGTTATAACATGTAGGGATATGGGAATAGGGCCTGGACAGGATTGTGTTCGGTGCAGACGCAATGGCCGAAGGGCCTCTTTCTGCACTGTAGTGTTCTATGTTCTATCTGACCTAAGAACAGATTATTCCCTATTGCTGTCAGACTTTTGACGGCACTTACCTCACATTAAGTTGATCTTTCTCTACACCCTACCTATGATTAACAGTACATTCTACACCCTATCCTTTCCCTCTCTGAGCAGTACACAAGAAACAATATTCTTCACTGTACATTAATATATGTGACAAATCTTGTCTGATCAGAGTCACCCAAGGCTGGAATCAAACACCAGTTACCCAGCTGTTTCGCCAGCATTTCCTGTTTTTGGCTTCAGTTTCCAGCATTTTCTGTTTTGGTTTCAGATTCCTGCACCCAGGAGTAATTGCCTGCATTTGCAGATTGGATTAGATTAGGTTAGACTAGCCATGGGGAATGTGCAGGCTGGCTAAAACACTCTGTCAAAGAGTCAGTGCAGACTGGATGGACCGAATGACCTCCCTGCTGTACTGCAGGGATTCTATGATAAGGAATCTGCACCCTTCCCCCATCCTCTGTAGCTACCCTTCCATCAGTGTTATTGTAAACAGTCCCTGACAGACAGAGGGGGCAGTGTCTGCGCCCCGGGCTCCTCACTGAGGTTCTGCGGGGCTGGGGGGGCTCCTTACCTGGCGGACCCTGAAGGGTTGCAGTGGTAGGGCCGGCCTGGGCCTCCTCCCTAGTCGAGGTCTCGGTTGTCTCTCTCTCTCTCTCTCGGTGTCCTGGGGCTCTCTTCAGGCGGAGGAGGGCCTACTCGAAGCGCCGTCTCTGCAGGGTAAGGCGGTGGCCGCCGTTCTCGCGTTGCTGCTGCTGATGATGATGAAGTGCCGCGGGTGGAAACAGAGCGAGCGCGGGGCGCAGCGACACGAAGAGGCCGGGCGGCGGGAACGGGGAGCGGCCTGGGGAACCATCACAGCCCGAGCTTCCACACACAATCACCGAACCCTGCTGCTGCGAGTGCCGCTACAGCTGCTTCTCCCTCCGCTTTCCGTTCCGCCTCACAACCCTCTTCAATCCGATCCCGATCGATCGGCCTCTCTGACCCCGCACCCGCTGTCCCACCTTTATAAACAGAGGGCGTTACCGTCGACCGTACCCACCTCCTGTACCGCCCAATGGAGGCGAGGCCCACCTTCCCACCGCCTGCTAATTGGATGGTATTGCCGTCATTCAAGCCAAATAGAGGCGGGGATTGGCCCTCATTGGCTGGGAGGGCCGTCAGTCAGGGCGAACGGGAGCGGGGCTTAGCTCCCATTGGCTGGGCGAGCTGTCAGTCAGGAGTCCCGGACGGCCGTTGACAAGGCGAGCATTTGAATTCGCTCACGCGCAACGTCCGTTAGCCGCGCCCACAGTGTCATTATGTAGATCACAGCGGCGATTGGTTAGCGGCCCAGAGCCCGCCCCATGTTGTGATTGACAAGACTATCTCGCCTTTGGTTGGCCGAGCACGCTGTCAATCAGTAGCGCTCCATCGTTCTGGTGTTGCGGAGGGGGTCGGGTGTGCAGTCCACCCAGACTGACGTACCCTCACCCCAATGGATTAGTGAGCACACAGAGCCTCCAAACAACATCCACACACAAATACACATATACAAAGTCTACTGCTTCAACAGTGTTTTCATGAAGCCGTGGAAAATAAACAGTCCATTCGGCCCATTTTGTTCGTGTTGGCACAGAAAGAGACCGTTCAGCCCATGAAAGTGTGTGACATCCCTCAAACACCTACCTATTAGAAACTGGAATAAAAATAATATACTGTGGATGCTGGAATCTGAAATAAAAACAAAATGCTGGAAAATCTCAGCAGGTCCAACAGCTCTAACAAAGGGTCATCCAGACTCCAAACGTTGACTCTATTCTCTCCATGATGTGGAGAATGCGGGCATTGGACTGGGGCAAGCACAGTAAGAAGTCACAGTAAGACTTCTTACTCTATTCCCTCCCCACAAATACTGTCAGCATTTTCTGTATTGATGCCGGCGATGGACTGGGGCAGGCACAGAAAAATAAGTAGTCTCACAATCACCAGGTTAAAGTCCAATAGGTTTATTTGGTAGCGTGAGCTTTCGGAGCACTGCCCCTTCATCAGGTGAGTGTAGGGTTTGTTTCACAAACAGGATATATGTAGACACAGACTCAATTAAGATAATGGTTGGAATAGGAGTCTTAACAGGTAATCAAGTCTTTACAGGTAAAACAATACAAGGAAAGAGGATTAAGCACAGGTTAAAGAGGTGTGAATTGTCTCCAGCCAGTAACTGAGATTTTGCAAGCCCAGGCAATTCGAGAGGGTTACGGATAGTGTGACATGAACCCAAGAACCCTATTGAGGCTGTCTTCGTGTGTGGAACTTGGCTATCAGTTTCTAGCGATTCTGCATTGTCTTTTGTTGTGAAGGCCGCCTTGGAGAACGATTACCCGAAGATCAGAGGCTGAATGCCCGTGACTGCTGAAGTTTTCATAGAACATAGAACATTACAGCACAAACAGGCCCTACAGCCCTCGAGTTGCGCCGATCGCATCATCCCCACCAATCTATAGACCTATCTATAACCCCCAATCCCATTAAACCCCATATACTCATCCAGAAGTCTTTTAAAAGACCCCAGCGAGTTCGCCTCCACCACCGATGACGGCAGCCAATTCCATTCACTCACCACCCTCTGAGTGAAAAACTTACCCCTAACATCACCTCTGTACTTCCCTCCCCACACCTTAAATCTGTGTCCTCTCGTAGCGGCCATTTCAACCCGGGGAAATAGCCTCTGAGAGTCCACCCTATCTATTCCTCTCAACATTTTATAAACATCTATCAGGTCGCCTCTCAACCTTCGCCTCTCCAGGGAAAAGAGTCCCAGCTCCCTCAACCTATCTTCATAAGGCATGCCTCCCAGTCCAGGCAACATCCTTGTAAATCTCCTCTGCACCCTTTCAATAGCTTCTACGTCTTTCCTATAGTGAGGCGACCAGAACAGCGCACAGTACTCCAAATGAGGCCTGACAAGGGTCCTGTAAAGGAAGGTGATTGTCGCCTGCCTGGTAATTGTCAAGCTGTGTCCACTCATTCATTGTCACAGCATCTGCATGGTCTCCCCAATGTACCATGCCTCAGGACATCCTTTCCTGCAGCGTCTCAGGTAGACAACGTTGGCTGAGTTGCAAGAGTATGTTCTGTGTACCTGGTGGATGGTGTTTTCACATGAGATGATGGCATCCATGTCAATGATTCGGCACACCTTGCAGAGGTTGCTGTGGCAGGGTTGTGTGGTGTTGTGGTCACTGTTCTCCTGAAGGCTGGGTCATTTGCTGTGTACAATAGTCTGTTTGAAGTTACGTGGTTGTTTGAAGGCAAGAAGTGGGGGTGTGGGCATGGTCTTGGCGAGATGTACATCTTCATCGATGACATGTTGAAGACTCCGGAGAAGATGTCATAGTTTCTCCGCCTCGGGGAAATACTGGACGACGAAGGGTACTCTGTCCCCAGTATCGGTGCAGTTTTTCGCTGTGGCATAGTGGAACTGTGGATCAATGAGTTGAGCACCATATCCTTTTTACAAGGGCATCTTTCAGCATCTGTTGTGTCTGTAGATGTCCTTCTCATCTGAGCAGATCCTGTGTATATTGAGGGGTTGTCCGTAGGAGATGGCTCCTTTAATGTAAACACATTAAAGGTTGGAAACTGGAGAAATGGAGCATTGTGAGGTTATCCATGGTCTTGCAGTACAGTGAAGTGCTGAGGTGACCGTCCTTGATGGAGATGTGTGTGTCCAAGAATGCAACCAATTCTGGAGAGTAGTCCATGGTGAGTCTAATGATGGGGTGGAACTTGTTGGTGTCATCATATAGTTGTTTCAGTGATTGTTCACCATGAGTCCAAAGGAAGAAAATGTCATCAGTGTATCTAGTGTACAGCATCGGTTGAAGATCCTGTGTGGTGAATAGGTCTTGTTTGAACCTGCGCATGAAGATGTTGGCAGATTAAGGAACGAATTTGGTCCTCATGGCTGCTCTGTGTGTTTGGATGAAGACCTGGTTTTTGAAGGTGAAGACATTGTTGTCCAGGATGAAGCGGATGAGTTGTAGAATTGCGTCTGGAGATTGGCAGTTGTTGACATTGAGTACTGAGGCAGTTGCAGCAATGCTGTCATTGTGGGGAATGTTGGTGTAGAGCGCTGAGACATCCACTGTGATGAGGAGTGTTCCTGGTTCAACTGCTCCATGTGTGCTGAGTTTCTGTAAGAAGCCCGTAGTGTTGCGACAGAAGTTGGGGGCTCTTTGTATGATAGGATTCAGGATGCCCCCAATTTAACCAGAGAGGTTCTCACACAGGGTCCCATTTCCTGATGCAATGGGAAGGCCAGGTGTATTGGCCTAGTGTATCTTCGGGAGACAATAAATCTTTATTGTTCAACACAAGGAGTGCATGGGATGAGAGCACCGAGGGTGCTCTGAAGGTCCGGATCAAAGATCTTGATCAGAGTGTTGAGTTGACAGAGTTGGTCGGATCTTGGGTAACTGTCTGTAGTGTTCCTCGAATTTCAGTTGTCGGTACATTTCTTTGCAATAATCATTCTGTTCAGTTTAACAGTGGCCCCTCCTTTGCTGGTTTGATGACAATGTTGGTCTTGAGAGCGCGGATGGCGTTGCATTGTGTTTGGGTGACGTTTGGGGCTGACTTGTGAGTGCGGCTGATGGATGTGGCATTAACGCATCCCCTGACAGACTATGCAGACGCTACAACAATGGATGAACAGACACAGCTCGACAAACACCAGGCAGGAACATCCCCTTCCTGTTGGGGAACATTTCAGCAGTCAAGGGCAGCAGCCTCTGATCTTCGAGTAAATGTTCTCCAAGGCGGCCATAATGACACACAACAACGCAGAGTCGCTGAGCAGACACTGACAGCCAAGTTTCGCACACATGAGGGCAGCCTCAACTGGGATCATGGGTTCATGTCACCCTATCTGTAATCCCCATAACTTGCCTGGGCTTGCAAAATGTCACTAACTGTCCTGGCTGAAGACAATTCATATCTCTTTAGCCTGTGCTTAACCCTCTCTCCGCTCAGATGTACCTGTAAAGACTTGATTACCTGTTAAGACTTGCATTCCAACCATTATCTTGTAATTGAGTTTGTGTCTTTATATAGGAACATAAGAAATAGGAGCAGGAGTAGGCCATCTGGCCCTTCGAGCCTGCCCCGCCATTCAATAAGATCATGGCTGATCTGTCGTGGCTCAGTTCCACATTCCCGCCCTCTCCCCATAACCCTTAATCCCTTCTCTCATCAAAAACCCATCAACCCGCATCTTAAAAATATTTAGCGAGGCAGCCTCCACCATTTCAACAGGCAGAGAATTCCAGAGATTCACCACCCTTTGAGTGAAGAAGTTCCTCCTCAACTCCGTTCTAAACCGTCCCCCTTTTATCTTGAGGCTATGCCCCCTAGTCCTACTATCCTTTCTGAGTGGGAAGAGTCTCTCCACCTCTATCCTATCCATCCCATTCATCATCTTATACGTCTCAATGAGATCTCTCCTCATTCTTCTAAACTCTAACGAGTACAAGCCTAATCTATTCAGCCTCTCCTCATAGCTCAACCCCCTCAACTCCGGAATCAGCCTAGTAAACCTCCTCTGCACTCCCTCCAAGGCTAAAATATCCTTGCGCAAGTACGGCGCCCAAAACTGCACACAGTATTCCAGCTGCAGCCTCACCAATGCCCTATACAGCTGCAGCAAGACCTCCCTACTTTTATATTCAATCCCCTTCGCTATGAAGGCCAGCATCCCATTCGCCTTCCTGACCACCTGCTGCACCTGCAAGCTGGGTTTTTGCGACTCATGCACAAGGACCCCGAGGTCCCTCTGCACCGTCGCCTGCTGCAGTTTTTCTCCACGTAAGTAATAATCCTTCCTACCATTATTCCTACCAAAGTGGACCACCTCGCACTTGCCAACATTAAATTCCATTTGCCATTGCCTGGCCCATTCGCCCAGCTAATCTAGATCCTTCTGTAGACTCTCCCCACCCTCCGCACAATTTGCCTTTCCATCAATTTTGGTGTCATCAGCAAATTTCAACACCCTACACTCGGTTCCCTCCTCCAGATCATCTATATAAATGGTAAATAGCTGAGGCCCCAGCACCGACCCCTGGGGCACTCCACTAGTCACCATCCGCCAATCTGAATAGCACCCATTGACCCCCACTCTCTGCCTCCTATTTGACAACCAGTCCTCTATCCACGCTAACACCCTACCCCCAACTCCATGCCCCCTGACCTTCTGTAATAACCTCTTGTGAGGTACTTTGTCAAACGCCTTCTGAAAATCCAGGAAGACCACATCCACCGGCTCTCCTCTATCCACCTCTATCTATATGCCCTGTTAGTGAACACAAGTCCTCACTCACCTGATGAAGGAGTGAGATTCCGAAAGCTTGTGCTGCCAAATAAACCTGTTGGACTTTAATCTGAGGAAGAAGTCTCACAACAAATTTTGGCCTCAACTACTTCCTGTGGTAGTGAATTCCACATATTCACCATCCTCTGAGTGAAGAGATTTCTCCTCACCTCAGCTCTATCCTCGGACTATGACCCCTAGTTCAGTACTCCCTCACCATTAGGAACATTCTTTCTGAATCTACCCTGTCTAACCCTGTTAGACTTTTATAATGTTATAAGTTTCTATGAGATCCCCTTTCACTCTTCTGCACTCCAATGAATATGTTCGCTTATACTCACAGCGACTTAGTCTCTCCTCATATGACAGACCTGCCATCTCAGAAATCAGCCTGGTAAATTTTCACTGTACTTCCTTTATAGCAAGGACATTCTTCCTCAGATAAGGACACCAGAACTACACACAATATTCCAGGTATAGCCTCACTAACATAAGAACATAAGAACATAAGAAATAGGAGCAGGAGTAGGCCATCTAGCCCTTCGAGCCTGCCCCGCCATTCAATAAGATCATGGCTGATCTGTCGTGACTCAGCTCCACCTTCCCGCCCTCTCCCCATAACCCTTAATCCCTTCTCTTATCAAAAACCCATCAGCCTGTTTCTTAAAAATATTTAGCGAGGCAGCCTCCACCACTTCAACGGGCAGAGAATTCCAGAGATTCACCACCCTTTGAGTGAAGAAGTTCCTCCTCAACTCCGTTGTAAACCGCCCCCCTTTATCTTGAGGCTGTGCCCCCTAGTCCTACTGTCTTTTTTGAGCGGGAAGAGTCTCTCCACCTCTATCCTATCCATCCCATTCATCATCTTATACGTCTCAATGAGAACTCCCCTCATGCTTCTAAACTCTAACATCCTATACAACGCCCTATCCCTACATTCAAATCCTTATGCTAGGAAGGCCAACGTACCATTTTCCTTCTTTACCATTTGCCTGCTGTACCTGCGTGTTTATTTTCAGTGACTGCTGTAAAATAACAGCAAATTACTCCGGATGCTGGAATGTGAATAGTCATCCTGACTTGAAATGTTAACCCGATTCTCTCTCTCCCCAGATCCTGTCAGACCCGCTGAGATTCTCATGCATTTTCTGTTTCTGAATCCACTCTAATCCCATTTTCCAGCACCTGGTCTATTGCCTTGTGTGCCACAGCATTTCAAGTACTCATCCAAGTACTTCTTAAATGTTATGAGGGTTCCCATCTCTACCACTCTTTCAGGGAGTGAGTTCCAGATTCCCATCACCCTCTGTGTGAAAAATCTACATCTTCTGGTCATGGACATTGCTGTTGATCAAAAATAAATGCTTCCAGCCACTGTTTCTCGGACCTCTCTGGGACTTAATTTTATGCACCCCAATTAAATTGCCCCTCAATCGCCCCCGTTTCAAAGAAAACAATTTCTGCCAATCTAATCTTCCTAATTCACAGACCACAATCAGTAAGGACAGGCAACGACACTTTCTCCACAGTCATCCTCAACACCAGTGCCCCACAAGGCTGTATTTGCAGCCCCTTACTGTACTTCTTATTACCCTTGACTGTGTGGCCAAATTCCCCTCCAATTTGATTTTCAAGTTTGCTGATGATACCACCGTAGTGGGTCGGATCTCAAACGACGACGAGATGGATTACAGGAAAGAGGTAGAGAATCAGATGAAATAGTGTGATGACAATAATCTCTCCCGCAATGTCCGTAAAACGAAGGAGATTGTTATCAACTTCAGGAAGCAAAGTGGAGGACATACCTCATCTACATCAGTAGGGATGAAGTCGAAATGGTCAAGAGTTTCAAGTTTCTAGGTGTCCAGATCACCAATAACCCGTCCTGGTTCCCCCCTACCATGCCAACACTGTAGTTAAGAAAGTCCACCAATGCCTCTACTTTCTCAGAAGACTAAGGAAATTTGGAATGTCGACTACAACTCTCAGCAACTTTTACAGATGCACCATAAAAAGCATTCTTTCCAGTTCTATCACGGCTTGGTATGGGCTCCTGCTCTGCAAGGAACTACAAGAGACCATGAATGCAGCCCAATCCATCACACAAACTAGCCTCCCATCCATTGACTCTGTCTACACTTTCCACTGCCTCAGAAAAGCAGCCAGCATAATCAAAAACCCCACGCACCCCAGACATTCTCTCTTCCACCTTCTTCCATTGGGAAAAAGATACAAAAGTTTGAGGTCACATACCAACCGACTCAAGATCAGCTTCTTCCCTGTTGCTGTCAGAGTTTCGAATGGACCTACCTCGCATTAAGTTGATCTTTCTCTACACCCTAGCGATGACTGTAACACTGCATTCTGCACTCTCTCCTTTCCTTCTCTATGAACAGTGTGCTTTGTCTGTGTAGCACATAAGAAACAATACTTTTTACTGTATGTTAATACATGTGACATTAATAAATCAAATTAAAATCAAATCAATCTTTCTTCACAAACAAAATTCTCCTTCTTTGTAAATTGTGTGATAACATACTTTCCTGCAATGCAGGTGACCAGGGCTGTTTTAACAATGCTACCAAGGAACCAGTTCATTGCTTTCAGTAGCAATTTGAGGAATATTTCAAAAGAGGAGATAAACCCTCAGAGAATAACTTTCACTAACATTTCAGTGCATTCAACTAAATTGCTTGCGATACTCTTAAAGATAGAGCTTTTTAAAATGTGTTCATTGGATGTCAGCACTGCTGGAAAGGCCAGCATTTGTTGTACTTCCCCATTTAGTCTCATTGAGACGTATAAGATGATGAATGGGATGGATAGGATAGAGGTGGAGAGACTCTTCCTGCTCAAAAAAGGACAGTAGGACTAGGGGGCACAGCCTCAAGATAAAGGGGGGGCGGTTTAGAACAGAGTTGAGGAGGAACTTCTTCACTCCAAGGGTGGTGAATCTCTGGAATTCTCTGCCCGTTGAAGTGGTGGAGACTGCCTCGCTAAATATTTTTAAGAAACGGGTTGATGGGTTTTTGATAAGAGAAGGGATTAAGGGTTATGGGGAGAGGGCGGGAAGGTGGAACTGAGCCACGACAGATCAGCCATTATCTTATTGAATGGCGGGGCAGGCTTGAAGGGCGAGATGGCCTACTCCTGCTCTTATTTCTTATGTTCTTATGTTAGCCTTGGAAACTTGCTGGTTAGTCATTTTCTTGAACCAGGCTAAGTATAGGCAGTAAAAAAAAACAAAATACTCAAAGAGAGAGTATGAAAAGAGGCTGATAGCCAACATTAATGGAAATCTAAATATCTTATCTAGGCAGACATATTGTAAAAGAGTAGATGTAGGGCTGTTTGGGGACAAAAATGCAACTTATACATGGAGGTGGAGGATATGGCTGAGGTATTCAATGCAAGTGTCTTTACTGAGGAAGAAGATGCTGCCTAAGAGGTGGCACAGTGGTTAGCACTGCTGCCTCACAGTACCAGGAACCTGGATTCAACTCTAGCCTTGGGTGACTGTCTCTGTGGAATCTGCACGTTCTCCCTGCGTCAGTGTGGGTTTCCTCCAGGTGCTCCAGTTTCCTCCCACTGTCAAATGGATTGACATGGATAAATGCCCCATTAGTGTCCCAAAATGTGTGGGTGAGGTGAATTAATCATGGTAAACGTGCGGGGTTATTGGTGGGGGTGGGCTTAAGTAAGATGCTCTTTCAGAGAATCAGTACATACCTGATGGGCTGAATGGCCTCCTTCTGCACTAATCTATGGATTCAAACTCATAGTAAAACAGGAGGTATTTGGGAGACTGGTTGGTTCAAAATTGATATGGGAGAGGTATTAGAAAGTCTGACTGCACTTAAAAGTTGGTAAGTCACCAGGAATGCATGAGATCCATCCGAGGATACTGAGAGAAGTGAGAGTGAAATTATAGAGCCGCTGGTTAGAATTTATAAATCCTCCTTGAACACAAGAGTGATGTTAAAGGATGGAAGAAATATAAATACTAAAACTTCATTCACACAGGGTGTAAGTACAAACCTGGAAGACATCACTCAGCATGGCAGTAAACATCATGCTGAACAGTGTGGATGTGAGCACACAGCCCTGTTTGACAACATTGGTGACTGGGAATGCCTCAGAGGATTCTCCGCCATCCAGTACTCTGGCCATCATGGAACTGGCGTACCATCTGAATGAATCTGGGGGGGGCAGCCGAATTTTGACATGATCCTCCATAGGCCTTGTCGGCTTACAGCGTCGAAGGCTTTCGCGAGGTCAACAAACGTTGCGCAGAGCTCGTGATTCTGTTCCTGACACTTCTGAAGCTGGTGCGCAGCAAAAATCATGTCAGTAGTCCCACGATCTTTGTGGAAGCCACACTGTGACTCTGGAAGCAGGCCCAGCTCCAGATGAGTGACCAGACGATTTAGCAGGACTCTTGTGTGGGTTTTTCCTGTGATAGAGAGCAGCGAGGTTCCTCGGTGGTTGTCGCATACTTGCCGATTGCCCTTCCTCTTGTAGAGGTGTACGATGGAAGCATCTTTAGGTTCCAGTGTTCCCATCCTCTCCTCATGGCTGATGCCCTCCATACCCGGCAACATCCTGGTGCATCTTTTCTGTGTCCGCTCCAAAGCCTCCACAACTTTCAGGTGGTGTGGCGATCAATTTGTCTTCCTGGCTTTGTCAAGTGTGGCTCAGTCTTTTTGGCCTGCCTGTGATTCACGAAGCTCTGGTTCTGAATTCCACTCCAGGGATTGAGCAAGGAAATCAAAGCTAATACTGAGGGAGTGTCAGGGATGAGATGGTGAACAGAGGCTCCATCTGCTTGTTTGGCTGGATGTAAAAGATCCAATCACATTATCTTGAGGAAAAGCAGTGGAGCCCAGGCCAATGTTTATCCCTCAGTCAGCATCACTGAAAGGACACATTATTTAATGATTGTGGCATTGTTGTTTGTGGGAGTTTGCTGAGCATAAAACGCTGCCTCGTTTCCTACAGTCCAACAGTGACTACACTTTAAGAACATAAGAACATAAGAACATAAGAAATAGGAGCAGGAGTAGGCCATCTGGCCCTTCGAGCCTGCCCCGCCATTCAATAAGATCATGGCTGATCTGTCGTGACTCAGCTCCACCTTCCCGCCCTCTCCCCATAACCCTTAATCCCTTCTCTTATCAAAAACCCATCAACCCGTTTCTTAAAAATATTTAGCGAGGCAGCCTCCACCACTTCAACGGGCAGAGAATTCCAGAGATTCACCACCCTTTGAGTGAAGAAGTTCCTCCTCAACTCTGTTCTAAACCGCCCCCCCTTTATCTTGAGGCTGTGCCCCCTAGTCCTACTGTCTTTTTTGAGCGGGAACAGTCTCTCCACCTCTATCCTATCCATCCCATTCATCATCTTATACGTCTCAATGAGATCTCCCCTCATTCTTCTAAACGCTAACGAGTACAAGCCTAGTTTATTCAGCCTCTCCTCATAGCTCAATCCCCTCAACTCCGGTATCAGCCGAGTAAACCTCCTCTGCACTCCCTCCAGGGCCAAAACATCCTTGCGCAGGTGCGGCGCCCAAAACTGCACACAGTACTCCAGCTGCGGCCTCACCAATGCCCTATACAGCTGCAGCAAGACCTCCCTACTTTTATATTCAATCCCCTTCGCTATGAAGGCCAGCATCCCATTCGCCTTCCTGACCACCTGCTGCACCTGCAAGCTGGGTTTTTGCGACTCATGCACAAGGACCCCGAGGTCCCTCTGCACCGTCGCCTGCTGCAGTTTTTCGCCCCGTAAGTAATAGTCCTTCCTACCATTCCTCCTACCAAAGTGGACCACCTCACACTTGCCAACATTAAATTCCATTTGCCATTTCCTGGCCCATTCGCCCAGCCTATCTAGATCCTTCTGCAGACTCTCCACACCCTCCGCACAATTTGCCTTTCCCCCAATCTTGGTGTCATCAGCAAATTTCGACACCCTGCACTCGGTTCCCTCCTCCAGATCATCTATATAAATGGTAAATAGCTGAGGCCCCAGCACCGACCCCTGGGGCACCCCACTAGTCACCAACCGCCAATCCGAATAGCATCCATTGACCCCCACTCTCTGCCTCCTATTTGACAACCAATCCTCTATCCACGCTAACACCCTACCCCCAACTCCATGTCCCCTGACCTTCTGCAATAACCTCTTGTGAGGTACCTTGTCAAACGCCTTCTGAAAATCCAGAAAGACCACATCCACCGGCTCTCCTCCATCCACTGCCCTAGACACATCGTCATAGAACTCCAGTAAATTTGTCAGACACGACTTCCCTTTAATGAAACCGTGTTGCGTCCGCCCTATCAAGCAATTCCCCTCAAGATGCCTCGCTATTTCCTCCTTAATGACGGTTTCTAACATTTTACCTACCACAGACGTTAAACTAACCGGCCTATAATTCCCCGCCTTTTGCCTGCCACCCTTCTTAAACAACGGCGTAACATTAGCCGTTTTCCAATCTTCCGGCACTTCCCCGGAATCCAGCGACGTCTGGAAAATAACCACCAAGGCACCCACTATCACCTCCGCCATTTCTTTCAGAACCCTCGGATGCATTCCATCCGGTCCTGGGGACTTGTCCACAATCAGCCCCTCCAGTCTGTCGAGCACCACCTCTCTAGTAACAGTAATGTCATTAAGACCCTCCATTCCTACCACCTTTCCATCGCTAACACCCGGCAAATTATTCACGTCCTCCTCCGTGAAGACAGAAACAAACCTTAGCCATATCCCTATCCCCTACCACTAGCTCCCCTTTCTCATCCTCTAAAGGACCAACGTTTATCCTAGCCAGCCTCTTCCTTTTTATATATTTATAAAAACTCTTGCTATCCTTTTTTATATTAAGTGCTAGCCCAGCCTCATAGCTTCTCCTACCCTCCTTTATCAATTTCTTTGTCAATCTTTGTTGACATTTAAACCTTTCCCAATCCTCTTCTCGCCCACTGCTCTTAGCTACTCTAAACTCCTCCGCTTTTAATTTAACACTTTCCTTCACCTCCTTCGTTATCCACGGCTTATTACCTCTCCTCCTACTGTCCTTTTTAACCATCGGAATAAATTTCTGCTGAGCACCAAGAAAGATCTCCTTAAAGATCCTCCACTGCTCCTCAGCAGACCTACCTTCCAACGCGTTCCCCCAGTCCACATTCGCCAATTCTTCTCTCATCCTACCATACTCCCCTCTATTCAAACAAAGGACGCGTGTCTAGGAACCCACTTTCTCCTCCTCCATCTGCACCAGAAACTCCACCATACAATGATCACTCTCTCCAAGAGGATCCTTCACCGCAAGGTCCCTAATTCTACCCGCCTCATTACATAGCACCAGATCCAAGATAGCTCGCTCCCTCGTCGGCTCCAACACACACTGTTCAAGGAAATTATCCCGGCAGCATTCCAAGAACTCCTCCTCGAGCCCACCTCGTCCAACATGGGTCGACCAATCAATATGCAGATTGAAATCTCCCATAACTACTGCCGTCCCATTCCTGCACGCTGCACTTATTTGCGCGTTAACAGCCCGCCCCACCTCCAGATCATTATTCGGGGGCCTATAGACGACACCCACTAGCGTCTTCCTCCCTTTTCTGTTCCTAATCTCCACCCACAACGATTCCACTTTCTGCTCCTTGGCTCCGATATCATCCCTTGCTACCACCTTGATACTATCCTTAATCAGCAGAGCTACTCCACCCCCTCTTTCCTCCTGCCTATCCTTCCTGAACACTTGATAACCCTGTACATTCATCTCCCAGTCCCTGTCACCTTGCAGCCACGTCTCTGTAATGGCCACCAGATCGTATCCATTTGTGTCGATCTGCGCCATCAGCTCATCCACTTTATTCCGAATGCTTCGTGCATTCAGATAAAGCGCTTTCATCCCAGCCTTCACCTGGACCCTACTTGCCGTAACGCCACCAATTGGGACATCCTTTGCCTCTTCCCTTACCTGTACCCTATCCTTAACTTTAGACCTCATAGCGTCACCTACCCTCGCACCCTCCCCCCCCCTAATTAGTTTAAAGCCTTGTCTACAGTCCTCTTTACTCGATTCGCCAGCACTCTGGTCCCAGCATGATTCAGACCAACCCCATCCTGCCCGAACAGGTCCCACCTACCCCAATACTGGTGCCAATGCCCCATAAATTCGAACCCATTCCTCCCACACCAATCCCTGAGCCACCCATTTACTTCCTTTATCCTATCAACCCTACACCCGTCTGCCCTCGGTTCAGGCAGTAGCCCAGAGATAACCACCTTGTCGGTTCTACTTTTTAATTCCATTCCCAGCTTCTCATACTCCCTTCCCAGATCCTCAGTCCGCATTTTGCCTACGTCGCCGGCACCCACATGTACTACAACGACTGGGTTCTCACCCTCCCACTCCAGATTCCTCTGCAGCCCAGATGTGACATCCTGTACCCGAGCACCAGGCAGACAACACACCCTTCTGTGCACTTTGTCATTGTGACAAAGGACAGTGTCAATACCCTTCACCCCACTATCCCCAATCACTACTACGTTCCTTTTCCCCTTCTCTTTGCCTATGTCCTGCCGCATCACTGTACCGTGTGCAGTTTGCTCACCAACCTCTCTTGCCTCGTCCTCTTCCAGACTGGAAGCAAGAACCTCAAACCTGTTATGCAGGTTAAGAGGCTGAGGCCTCCTCTCCTCACCCCCCTTCCTCCTCCCAGCAGCCCCCTTTTGTCCCTGACCCTTAGATTTAGCCAGTCTAGGGGCACCCTCTCTCCCCCTGATGAGCCTCAGTGTCTGTAGCTCAGAGGCCAGCTCATCCACCTTGAGCTGGAGCTCCTCCAGCAACCTGCACTTACTGCAGACATGGTCACTGGGAAGGACCCTGGGGTCCACCAGTTCCCACATCATACAGAAACCACACATCACATGCCCCTCCATTATTCACTGTAATTTTTTATGTGAAAAAAAATTTTTCCTTGTTTCTTGCTGTAGTAGTATTGGGAAAAAAAAATTTTTTTTTTTTTTTTCCTTGTTTTTTTTTCAAACAAACTCACCTGTCCTTTTTTCCCTCCAGCCCTTTTTGATATTAAGCCCTATTAGCTCACTCTGCTTCCCTCTCACTCCACTGCCCGCTCAGACGCTGCCCGCTTCCTACACCAGGCCTCCTTTTAAACCTGGCGCTGATTAGAAGCAGGCTCGTCCACAACTCGGTTCTAAACTAGCAGTAAAGACAATAAAATAAATGCTTTAAACAGTTCTACAAAGAACAAAGTGCTTTAAACTTATTTTAAACAGGTTTTTAACAGGTAAATTCTTAGCTCTCTCTCTCTCTGCTCAGCAAACAGTGAAAGGCTTCACCGTGTGGCCCTGATAATTAATTTAAATTAAAGCAGCTTCGTCCACAACTCATTCTAAACTAGCAGTAAAGACAATAAAATAAATGCTTTAAACAGTTCTACAAAGAACAAAGTGCTTTAAACTTATTTTAAACAGGTTTTTAACAGGTAAATTCTTAGCTCTCTCTCTCTCTGCTCGCTGCAAGCTTCTTTGAGATGTCCCAGGGTCATGAAAAACAGTCTGGAATTACAATCTTTCCACAACTACCAATGTCTTTCCCAGTGTCAACATTGAAAAATGCTTCGCTTTTTCACACCAAAATGAAAATTCCATCCTTCACATCTCACCATACTGTATTCAGTTTGTGGGTTTTGCCAGGGCTCCTTGATACCACTCTTGGTCAAATGCTGCCTTGATGTCAAGGACAGTCACTCTCACCTCACCTCTGGAATTCAACTCTTTCATCCATGTTTGACCCACGGCTGTAATGAGGTCAAGAACTGAATGGCTCTGGCAAAACCCAAACTGAGTGTTACTGAGCAGGTTGCTACTGAGTAAGTGCTGCTTGATGGAACCTTCCATCACTTTGCTGATAGAACCATAGAACCCTACAGTGCAGAAACAGGCCCTTCGGCCCATCGAGTCTGCACCGAACACAATCCCACCCAGACCCTATCCCCATATCCCTTCACATTTACCTGCTAATCCCTCTAACCTACACATCCTAGGATACTAAGGGGCAATTTTAGCATAGCCAATGAACCTAACCCGCACATCTTTGGACTGTGGGAGGAAACCGGAACACCCGGAGAAAACCCACGCAGACACGAGGAGAATGTGCAAACTCCACACAGACAGTGACCCGAGCCGGGACTCGAACCCAGGACCCTGGAGCTGTGAAGCAGCAGTGCTAACCACTGTGCTACCGTGCCGCCCTATGGGCTATGGGCTATGCTGGATGTGTCCTGCATTTTGGGTAAGTTTCCACATTGGTGGGTGGATGCCAGTATTGTCGCTGTACTGGAAGAGTTTGGCTAAGGGCACGGCAGGTTCTGGATCACAAATCTTCAGGACTATTACCGGAATATTATCAGGGCCCAGAACCTCTGCAGTATCCAGCGCCTTCAGCTTGATATCACATAGAGTGAATCAAATTGGCGGAAGACGGACATCTGTGATGGGACCTCAGGAGGAGGCCAAGATGCACCATCCACTCGACACTTCTGGTTAAAGATAGTCATGAATCCTTCAGCCTTATCTTTTGCACAGATTGCTGATTTGATTGGATTTATTACTGTCACATGTATTAACATAGTAAAAAGTATTGTTTCTTGCGCGCGCTACAAACAAAGCATACCGTTCATGGAGAAGGAAAGGAGAGAGTGCAGGATGTAGTGTTACAGCCATAGCTAGGGTGTAGAAAAAGATCAACTTAATGCGAGTTAGGTCCATTCAAAAGTCTGACAGCAGCAGGGAAGACGCTGTTCTTGAGTTGGTTGGTACATGACCTCAGATTTTTGTATCTGACGGAAGAAGGTAGAAGGGAGAATGGCCGGGGTGCGTGGGGTCGTTGATTATTCTGGCTGTTTTTCTGAGGCAGTGGGAAGTGTAGACAGAGTCAATGGATGGGAGGCTGGTTTGTGTGATGGGCTGGGCTACGTTCACAACCTTTTGTAGTTTCTTGCAGTCTTGGGCACAGCAGGAGCCCATACCAAGTTGTGATACAACCAGAAAGAATGCCTTCTATGGTGCATCTGTAAAAGTTGGTGAGAGTCGTAATTCACATGTCAAAATTCCTTAGTCTACTGAGAAAGTAGAGGCGTTGGTGGGGCTTTCTTAACTATAGTGTTGGCATGGAGTACCAGGACAGGTTGTTGGTGATCTGGACACCTAGAAACTTGAAGCTCTCAACCCTTTCTATTTCGTCCCCATTGATGTAGACAGGGGCATGTTCTCCTTTACACTTCCTGAAGTCGATGACAATCTCCTTTGTTTTGTTGTCATTGAGGGAGGGATTATTGTTGCTGCACCAGTTCACCAGATTCTCTATCTCATTCCTGTACTCTGTCTCGTCATTGTTTGAGATCCGACCCACTACGGTGGTGTCATCAGCAAACTTGAAAATCGAATTGGAGGGGAATTTGGCCACACGGACATAGGTGTATAAGGAGTATAGTAGGGGGCTCAGGACACAGCCTTGTGGGGATGATCGAGGAGGAGGTATTATTGTCTATCGTTTATTGATTGTGGTCTGTGGGTTAGGAAGTCCAGGATCTAGCCGCAGAGGGAGGAGCCGAGGCCCTGATCACAAAGTTTGGAGATGAGTCATGTAGGAATAATGGTGTTAAATGTAAAGGATGCTGTGTGTGTATAGCGTGCAAGAAACAATACTTTTCATTGTGTCCCAATACATATAACAACAATAAATCAAATCAAATAAAACCTCTCCTCCATTAAGGCTCCTCATAATCTACTTTTTGACCCAGCTTTTGGTCATCTGGCCAAACAGCTCCTTATGTAGCTGAGAGTCAGCTTTCATTTGGAAATCACTTCCACAAGGTGCCCTGGGACCTTTATTGTCTGGACCTGTAGATTACCTGTACAGCGAAATTACCATCGATGTTTTTATTCATTCCTGGGATGTGGGCATCACTGGCTGCACCAGCAATTATTTCCCAGCCCTAATTGAACTGAGTGGCTTGATTGGCCATTTCAGAGGGCAGTTAAGAGTCAACCACATTGGCTGTGGCCCTGGAGTCACATGTAGGCCAGACCGGGTAAGGATGGCAGATTTCCTTCCCTAAAGGATGTTAGTGAACCAGATAGGTTTTTATGATGTTCGATAATAATTTCATATACGCCAGGGCGGCACGATGATGCGGTAGTTAGCACTGCTGCCTCACAGCACCAGGGATCCAGGTTCAATTCCCGCCTCGGGTCACTGTCTGTGTGGAGACTGCGCGTTCTCCTCGTGTCTGCATGGGTTTCCTCCAGGTGCTCTGGTTTCCACCCACAGTCTGAACGACATGCTGGTTAGGGTGCATTGGCCATGCTAAATTCTCCCTCAGTGTACCCAAACAACTTCGGACTGTGGTGAGGGGGGGATTTTCACAGTAACTTCATTGCAGTGTTAATGCAAGCCTACTTGTGACATTAATAAATAACTTAAACATAGTCAGCATTGCTGAGATTATATTCCATAGAATCATAGGATTCATACAGTGCAGAAGGAGACCATTCGGTCCATCAAGCCTGCACCAACAGTAATTCTACCCAGGCCCTATCCCCGTAACCTCACATATTCACTCTGTCAATTACCTGACACTAAGGAGCAATTTAGCATGACCAGTTCATCTTTGGACTGTGGGAGGAAACTGGAGCACCCGGAGGGAACCCTCGCAGACACGGGGAGAACGTGCAAACTCCACACAGACAGTGACCCCCAAGG
Source organism: Prionace glauca (assembly GCA_037974335.1). NCBI lineage: Eukaryota > Metazoa > Chordata > Chondrichthyes > Carcharhiniformes > Carcharhinidae > Prionace > Prionace glauca. Next base: position 4,408,508 of record CM075722.1, read on the forward strand.
CCGGAATCGAACCCGGGTCTGTGACATTGTGAGGCAGCAGTGCTAACCACTGTGCCACCGTGCCGCCCATCAGATCTTTGAATTCACCAGCTGCCGTGGTGGGATTTGAAACTGTGCCCCCATTAGCTTGAGGCTCTGATTACCACTAGATGGCTGTCTCACCCCCTGGTGCTTGAATACATTAAAAAGCCCGATGTAAGTAAAAGTCATGGTCATTCTTAGTTGAACAAATTAACAGAGAATACAAAGTAAATGAGGAAGTGCAGATGAGCTAATAGCAAACTTCCTTTTCAAAGCAGTGTAGCTGAAAGTATAGACTGAGGAAGATGAGGATCTTGACGGTTCTGCAAAATGAATGACGTGGAGAAGGAAATGGTTCAATTACTCATTGTTTCCTCATTGGTAAAAGTGTTTCTTATCATATCTTTCAAACTGGAAGGTTCAGTGGATCTCTGAACATAGTGACGACAGAACCCAGGTCAGAAAGATTGTGATTACAGCACGGAGAAATATCTTTCTGCCCACCTTCCCCTTCTCTCCTTGGTTTACCTTCTTCTTCTCTTTCCTTCACTCCCCTCATCCTTCTCTCTTTGGCCAATCGCGGGCGACACAGCGGCACAGTGGTCAGCACAGCTGCCTCACAACGCAATAAGAAGTCTCACTACACCAGGTTAAAGTCCAACAGATATATTTGGCAGCACAAGCTTTCGGAGCACTCAGGAAAGTGGGAGTTCTATTCACGAATAGAGCATATATAGACACAAACTCAATTTACAAGATAATGGTTGGAATGTGAGCCTTTACAGGTACAGACAATGTGAGCGGAGAGAGGGTTAAGCCCAGGTTACAGAGATGTGTATTGTCTCCAGACAGTACAGTTAGTGAGATTTTGCAATCCCAGGCAAGTCACGGGGGTTACAGATAGTGGGTTGTGAACCCAGGATCTGGGTTGAGGCCATCCTCATGCCTCACCGCGCCAGGGACCCAGGTTTGATTCCCGGCTTGGGTCACTGTATGTGTGGAGTTTGCACGTTCTCCCCTGTATCTGAGTGGGTTTCCCTTGGATGCTCCGGTGTCCTTCCATATTCTGAAAGATGTGCAAAGAACAAAGAACATCCCAGCACGGGAAACAGGTCCTTCGGCCCAACGAGCCCGTACCGCCGCATCTTCCCACACCTACCCTGCCCTGTATGTCTGCAAGTGGAATCCCTAATGTAGCCAGATTCAGGGGAGAATAATTTAGGGTCAATTTGGTACACCAATCAGCCTAAGAGCACGTCTTTGGGAGGAAACCGGAGCACCCGGAGGAAACCCACGCAACCACAGGGAGAATGCGCGAACTCCCACAGACACAGGCCCAAATCCATGTGCCTGCACAGCCAGCAGTGCTAGTCACCGAGTTGTTGTGGTGCCCGTCTACCGGTCCAGGATTAAGCACACACACCGACATGAAGTACTAGGCCACTCCTGGAACTTCCAAGAGCAGCCCAGGCACGACCCGCCGTGTGAATGCCCCTCGTTTGACACGAGGTGGACCTCCACCTGCGGAATAAAAAGACAAAACGTTAACATATAAAACTACATTTCCGGTGTCGTCCCGAGGCTCTGACCCTATTTAATACCCTCTACTATAACCCTCCGTCCTTACTTTGCTCCTGTGTCTGTCTAAGTAAACCTTAAACAAGTCCAACGTTCCTGCCTCCACCACCCTACTCGGTAGCGCGTTCCATACCCCCACGACCCTCTGTGTGAAAAACCTTCCTCTCATATCCAAATTATACTTCTCCCCCCTCACCCTTAGATCGTGACCTCTCGTAATTGTCCCCAATCTAGGGAAAAGCCTACCACTGTTGACTCTGTCTATTCCCTTCAGTATTTTATATACCTCTATCATATCACCCCTTAATCTCCATCTTTCTAAGGAGAAGAGCCCCAGTGTCTCCAACCTCTCCTCGTAACCCAGTCCCCCCATGCCAGGCAACATCTTGGTAAACCTCCTCTGCACCCTTTCCAGAGTCTCCACGTCCTTCCGGTAGTAAGGTGACCAGAACTGGACGCAGTACTCCAAATGCGGTCTAACCAACGTTCTGTACAACTGAAGCATTAGACGGCAGCTCCTATACTCTATACCCCTTCCTATAAAGGCTAGCATTCCATAAGCTTTCTTCACAACCTTCTCTACTTGTGTTGACACCTTCAGAGACTTGTGCACCTGCACTCCCAAGTCCGTCTTTTTTTTTTACGTGGAGAAAAACTGCAGCAGGCGACAGTGCAGAGGGACCTCGGGGACCTTGTGCATGAGTCGCAAAAACCCAGCTTGCAGGTGCAGCAGGTGGTCAGGAAGGCGAATGGGATGCTGGCCTTCATAGCGAGGGGGATTGAATATAAAAGTAGGGAGGTCTTGCTGCGGCTGTATAGGGCATTGGTGAGGCCGCAGCTGGAGTACTGTGTGCAGTTTTGGGCGCCGTACTTACGCAAGGATATTTTAGCCTTGGAGGGAGTGCAGAGGAGGTTTACTAGGCTGATACCGGAGTTGAGGGGGTTGAGCTATGAGGAGAGGTTGAATAAACTAGGCTTGTACTCGTTAGAGTTTAGAAGAATGAGGGGAGATCTTATTGAGACGTATAAGATGATGAATGGGATGGATAGGATAGAGGTGGAGAGACTCTTCCTGCTCAGAAAGGATAGTAGGACTAGGGGGTACAGCCTCAAGATAAAGGGGGGGCGGTTTAGAACAGAGTTGAGGAGGAACTTCTTCACTCAAAGGGTGGTGAATCTCTGGAATTCTCTGCCCGTTGAAGTGGTGGAGGCTGCCTCATTAAATATTTTTAAGACGCGGGTTGATGGGTTTTTGATGAGAGAGGGGATTAAGGGTTATGGGGAGAGGGCGGGAAAGTGGAACTGAGCCACGACAGATCAGCCATGATCTTATTGAATGGCGGGGCAGGCTCGAAGGGCCAGATGGCCTACTCCTGCTCCTATTTCTTATGTTCTCTGTATTTCTATACTCTTAATCGGTCTATCTTTTATCATGTAACTCCTCCCTGCATTATTCCTTCCAAAATGCATCACCTCACATTTGTCAGGATTAAATTCCATCTGCCATCTATTTGCCCAATATACCAACTAATCTATATTCTGCTGTGTCCCCCTTCAGTCCTGCTCAGTTTCTGCCAATCCTACCATCTTGGTGTCATCCGCAAATTTGCTGATCACACGACGTACACCCTCTTCCAAGTCATTTATATATACTACAAAGAGGAGAGGTCCCAGTACTGAGCCCTGTGGCACACCACTGGTCACTGACCTCCAGCCAGAAAAGGTCCCCTTGACAACTACTCTCTGTCTCCTATTTCCCAGCCAGTTTTCGACCTACCTAGCTACCTGTCCTTGTATCCCATGTGCCTTAACCTTTTCTACCAGCCTACCGTGAGGGACTTTGTCAAACGCCTTACTGAAATCCATATAGATGACATCAACGGCTCGCCCATCGTCAACCGTTTTTGTCACCTCCTCGAAAAATTCCACCAGATTTGTAAGGCAAGACCTCCCCCGAACAAAGCCATGTTGCGTATCCCTAATCAGATCGCAACGCTCCAAATGCTCATACATCCTATCCCTAAGAATTTTTTCCAATAATTTTCCTACCACCGATGTCAAACTCACTGGTCTATAATTACCAGGGTTATCCCTACTACCCTTTTTAAACAGCGGTACCACATTAGCTACCCTCCAGTCTTCTGGGACCTCACCTGTGTCCAAAGAAGAGACAAAGATTTGCGTCAGAGGCCCAGCAATTTCATCTTTCACCTCCCTAAGCAGCCTGGGATAAATGCCATCAGGCCCTGGAGCTTTATCCGTTTTTATGCTACCTAAAAACCTTAGCACTTCCTCCCTTGTAATAGATATTTCCTTCCACTGATCTACAGCTCCCTCCAAGACACTGCACGACACCGAACCCCTCTCCTTCGTGAATACCGACGCAAAGTATTCATTCAGGATCTCCCCCATTCCCTCAGTCTCGATACATAGCTCCCCTCCCTTGTCCCTAAGAGGACCAATTTTCCCTCTAACCACTGTCTTGCTCCTAATATAAGAGTAAAATGCTTTTGGATTTTCCTTAATCCTACCAGCCAAAGCCATTTCATGCCCTCTTTTCGCCCTTCTAACTCCCCTTTTTAGCTCCCTCCTACTCTCTCTATATTCCTCCAGTGCACTCTCCATTCCCAGTTGTTTCGACCTAACATACGCCTCCCTCTTCTTCCTGACCAAGTCTTCGATACCCCCTGTAATCCACGGCTCTCTAATCCTACCTTTTCCATCCTTCCTCTTTACCAGCACGTGCCTTTCCTGCAACATTTTCAGTTTGCCCTTAAAAACCTCCCACTTACTAACCGTGGACTTGCCCGCTAACAGTCCCTCCCAATCAGTGTCCTTTAGCTCCCTCCTAATCCGACTATAGCTCACCTTTCCCCAGTTCAGCACCCTCCCCTTCGGACGGCACTCATCCCTTTCCATCTTTATCCTAAAGTAGACGGACTTGTGATCACTGTTAGCCACATGTTCGCCTACCTCGACCTCAACCACCTGCCCCGGCTCCTTTCCCAACACTAAATCCAGTATAGCCCCCTCCCTAGTCGGGCTAGTTACGTACTGCTCCAGGGACCCTTCCAACACACATTTTACAAACTCCTCTCCCTCCGTACCCCCAGCTCTAGGCACCTTCCAATCTACTCCAGGAAGATTAAAGTCACCCACTACAACCACCTTATTCTTTCTGCACCAATCTAAAATGTCTCTGCAAATACCTTCCTCCGCTGACCTCAGGCTGTTGGGTGGCCTATAGTATAATCCTAGCATCGTAATCTCTCCCTTTTTATTCCTCAACTTCACCCACAGCGACTCAATCCCTAACTCCTCCATATTGTCCTCCCTCTGCACTGCTGTGATGTGCTCCTTTACCAACTATGTGTCGAGTATAGGGATAATGGGAGGACTCTGAATAGTGTGGATGAACAGAGGGATCTAGGTGTATGTGTACATAGATCCCTGAAAGTTGGGAATCAAGTAGATAAGGTTGTTAAGAAGGCATACGGTGTCTTGGCGTTTATTGGTAGGGGGATTGAATTTAGGAGTCGCAGCGTCATATTGCAACTGTACACAACTCTGGTGCGGCTGCACTTGGAGTATTGTGTGCAGTTCTGGTCCCCATATTATAGGAAAGATGTGGAGGCTTTGGAGAGGGTGCAGAGGAGGTTTACCAGGATGTTGCCTGGTATGGAGGGGAGGTCCTATGAGGAGAGACTGAGGGATTTGGGGTTGTTTTCGTTAGAAAGAAGGCTAAGAGGGGATCTTATTGAAACATATAAGATGATTAGAGGTTTAGATAGGGTGGACAGTGATAGCCTTTTTCCTCGGATGGAGAAAGCTAGCAAGAGGGGGCATGGCTTTAAATTAAGGGGGAGTAGTTATAGGACGGATGTCAGGGGTAGGTTCTTTACCCAGAGGGTGATAAGGGATTGGAATGCCCTGCCTGCTGCGGTTGTAAATGCGCCTAGTTTGGGGGCGTTTAAGAGATCCGTGGATAGGTTTATGAATGGAAAGGGATTGGTTTAGGCTAGTGGGTCATTGTTTTTTAACTAGTCGGTGCAACATCGTGGGCCGAAGGGCCTGTTCTGCGCTGTAATGTTCTATGTTCTATGTTCTAACAACGCCACCCTACCACCTCTCTTCAACCCTCCTCTGTCACACCTAAAACACTTATACCCAGGAACATTCAGCTGCCAATCCTGCCCTTCACGTAACCATGTCTCCGTTACAGCCACCACATCTAACTTCCTCACAAACCTCAAGACCCTAAGCTCATCCGTCTTACCGGTCACACTCCTCGCATTGAAACAGACGCAGTCCAACCCACCAGTGCCACTCAGAACCTCCTTCTCCCTGTTAATTTTCCTTTCACCCAAACCTACCCTATCACCCAACTCCCTCCCGACCCCAGTGTTTACTGAGCTATCAGTCGTATCTCCACCCCCCCCTCCTTATTAGTTTAAACCCTGGCTAAACACTCCAGCTAACCTCCCTGCTAAGACATTTGTCCCTCTCCCATTCAAATTTTCCCCATCCCTCCTGTACGTGCTGGTTAGATGCATTGCCCCAAACAGGTGTGGCAACTGGGAGAACATAAGAAATAGGAAATAGGAGCAAGAGTAGGCCATCTAGCCCTTTGAGCCTGCCCCGCTTTTTTGTTTGTTCTATGTTCTATGAGATAGGAGAGTTTGCAAGGGGAAATTATGACACCATGTTTCACTGCTTCTACAGCACAGAAACTGGTCATTTGAACCAACTGGCCCATGTTAGTCTATACTTCATGTCAGACTCCTCTCCCAACTCTTTATCTAACTTAGCATCATGTTTCTTTCATTTCTTTCTCTGCCTTGTGTTTATCTAACTTATAATCATCAATGCTAATCTCAATCACTCACATTCTAAGTATGCTTTGAGTAAAGAGGCTTTATTGAATTATTATAACAATCTGAGGTCCCTATCTGTTTTAAGAAGAATGACCATCATTCCGGTATCTAAGAAAAACCAAGCAGGGTGCCTCAATGGCTATCATCCGGTGGCTCTGATATCCATCATTATGAAGTGCTTCGAAAGGCTAGTCAGGGCACAAACCAATTCCAGTTTCCCGGACTACCTGGATCCACTACAGTTTGCCTACGCCAAAATAGGTCCACAGCATACTCTATTTCACAGTGACTTCAGAGAATTTCACAGTAACTTCACTGCAGTGTTAATGTAAGCCTTACTTGCAACTAATAAATAAACTCTATAGAATCATAGAATCCCCACAGCAAGAAGGAGGTCATTTGGCCCATCAAGTCTATACCAACTATAATCCCACCCAGGCCCTATTCCTGTAACCCCACATATTTACCCTGCTAGTCCCCCTGACACTAGGGTCAATTTAAGCATTGCTAATCGACCTAACCCGCACATCATTGGTCTGTGGGAGGAAACCAGAGCACCAGGAGGAAACCCACGCAGACACGGGGAGAATCTACAGACTCCCACACAGACAGTGACCCGAGGCTGGAATTGAACCCGGGTCCCTGGTGCAGTGAGGCAGCAGTGCTAACCCACTGTGCCACCGTGCCACCCAAAACTTTCAATGGGAATGGCTGTTAACCTGTCCCCCTGTGCACTGTTTACATGTGACTGTTAACAGTGTCTGTCACCCTCTTGACCTTGGGAGGGGGAGGCATCACAGTTGTTTCCATTCACGCCTGCCATCCAATCATAGCTGGGGCTGCTGGATAGTAGTCATGATGTGGGTATGCCACCGTTGGACTGGCGTAAACACAGTAAAAAGTCTGACAACACCAGGTTTTAGTCCAACCGATTTATTTGATATTTATTTTATCAAATAAATAGGTTGGACTAAAACCTGGTGTTGTCAGACTTTTTACTGTGCTGGATAGTAACCAGGGATAGGAACTGGGTATAACTGAGATCTGTTTACCCAATATTATGGAGGGTTCAAACCTCAGGAAGTGACCTCACCTCGTGGCTCAGCTGCTGAGTGAGTGATTAGAGTAACAGTACCGATTATAATCGTTATAAAGCCAAGGTTGATTCCCCCCATGGAGAACTAACACCAAAACCCCCAAAGAGGAATACCTCAATCTCTAATCTGTAAAAAATGTGTGTGAAGTGGTGTGACCTTCTCTTCAGCAACTTCTAGTGGTTAAAAATAAATCTCTGACACTCGCTCTAGAATCAACACACAATTTATTTATCTAACCAACACTGAACAAATTAACTAAACTATTAACAAACAAAATAAATCCCTTCCCAAATGAAACAAGATCCTACTGATACGCTGTTCAATTTAATGCAATTCCCACTTATTTACAAAAGTAGAATCTAGTCACTCTCAAAATTACAACCAGGTTTTATGTCTTCTGGAATATTCTGGGCCTTCTCTGTTGATTCTTCTGTTGGGAACTTCTTTCTTCTTTGGTACCTTTGCTATCTAGATGGTGCTTTCTCTTAAGACACAGATGAAACTATGAGAGCCAGCGATTCTCTCTCTCTTGGCGGGTGGCAGTTGCTCTCCTCTTTTTGTTCCCCTGTCCCCTTCTTTTGTACCCATGGTGACATATCGATATTTCCCACAATAGGATTTGTCCTAGGTTGTCAAAACCATCAGTTTTAAATTTAATAGGTTTTTGGTATCTAAGTGCCTGATTCAAATTGATTGGCTGAATTCAAAAGCCTGTTGTCTTGTTAAAGCTGCTGCTTGGCCTTTCATTACAAATGTTTCAGTTTGGGCTCTCTGTGTACTTGCATTTTTAAATCTCTAAGCACAGAAAAAGCATCACCTTTTAACAGTATCATGCAATGCTTCACCCTGAGCATTTTATAATTTTAATTTGATTTGATTTATTATTGTCACATGTATTAGTATACAAGAAAAGTATTGTTTCTTGCATGCATAAAGACAAAGCATACTATTCATAGAGAAGGAAACAGGAGTGTGCAGAATGTAGTGTTACAGTAATAGTTAGGGTGTAAAGGAGGATCAACTTAATGCGAGGTAGGTCCATTCAAAAGTCTGATGGGAGCATGGAAGAAGCTGCTCTTGAGTCACTTTGTACATGACCTCAGACTTTTGTATTTTTTTCCTGAACAAGAAGGTGGAAGAGAGAATGTCCAGGGTGCGTGGGGTCCTTAATTATTCTGGCTGCTTTGCCGAGGCAGCGAGAACTATAGACAGTCAATGGATGGGAGGCTGGTTTGCGTGATGGATTGAGCTACATTCATGACCTTTTGTAGTTCCTTGTGGTCTAGGGTAGAGCAGGAGCCCAAACCAAGCTGTGGTACAACCAGAAAGAATGTTTTCTATGCTTTCTATACAAACACCAAATTCTAACTTCCTACCTCCCAATCTACAATTACTTCCCAGCATAACATGGAGGATAGCAGAAAAGTACGCAATAGCTGAGAAATGAAGCAAGTCAAACATAGAGTCACAGAAGTTTACAGCATGGAAATAGGCCCTTCGGCCCAACTTGTCCACGCCACCCTTATTTTTTTTAAAACCCCTAAGCTAATCCCAATTGCCTGCATTTGGCCCATATCCCTCTATACCCATCTTACCCATGTAACTATCTAAATGCTTTTTAAAAGATAAAATTGTACCCACCTCTAATGGATTTGCAACTCTCTAATGTGTTGTGCTACCTTTAAACCTTCCGTTTGTACAGCAGAGAAGCAATTTTGGTGTCACCACAGTTTTCAAAACATTTAATGAGAAAAGAAGAATCAACAATATATAATATTCCTCTTGCAGTGTTAATTAATATAGTTAGAAACTGCCCATTGGCTAGCTTCACACTGTGGGAATAAAGCACATTTGTAACCTGAAGAGTGTAGTCTTTGGCTACAAAGTGTGATCCAAAACACAAGGAAGCACAGAGGGACAATACTGCCACTTGGCTGCTCAAAGCCAATGATTTGTTAGCAGGGCAATTACCTGCCCCTTTACCTCCTCCCTGCTCACAATCCCAGGTCCTAAACACCCGTTCCAGGTGAAGCAGTGCTCCACGTGCACCTCCTTCAATCTGGTCTATTGCATTCGCTGCTCCCAATGTGGTCTCCTCTACATCACAGAGACCAAACACAGACTGGGTGACCACTTTTCTGACCACCTTCGGTCCATCCGCAAGCAGGACCCAGATCTTCCTGTCGCTTACCACTTCACCACACCACCCTGCTCTCCCCTGCCCACATGTCCGTCCTGGGCCTTTTGCAATGTTCTAGTGAACCCCAACGCAAACTGGAGGAAAAGCACTTCATCTTCCAATTGGGCTCTTTACAGCCTTCTGGACTGAACATTGAGTTCAACAACTTCAGGGCATGAACTCTCCCCTCAACCTTCACTCCATTCCCATTTATTTTATTCCATTTCATTTCATTCTCCATTTTATTGCTCTCCTTCTTTCCAGCCTCCACCCCCCCCCAACCCCTCCCCCGGCCCACCCCCCACTTAACAAAGAACAAAGAACAATCCAGCACGGGAAACAGGCCCTTCGGCCCAACGAGCCCGCGCCACCACATCACCCTACACCTATTCTACCCTGCATATCTATGAATGGAACCCTACTCAGTCAGATTCAGGGAAGAAATAGTGTCAATTTGGTAAAAACCGATTAGCCTGAGAGCACATTTTTGGGGTGTGGGAGGAAACCGGAGCGCCCGGAGGAAACCCACGCAACCACAGGGAGAACGCGCAAACTCCCACAGACACAGGACCAAATCCATGTGTCTGCACAGCCAGCAGTGCTAGTCACTGAGCTGTTGCGGCGCCCATCTACCGGTCCAGGATCAAGCACACACACCGACACAAAGTACTAGGCCACTCCTGGAACTTCCAAGAGCAGCCCAGGCACGACCCGCCGTGTGAATGCCCCTCGTTTGACACGAGGTGGACCTCCACCTGTGGAATAAAGTCAAAATATTAATCTTACAGCCTGCCTTTCCGGTGTCTCCCGAGGTTTAACCCTATTTAATATCCCCTACCATATCCCTCCATTCTCGTTTCACTCATGTGCCTATCTAACTGCATCTTAAACGAGTCCAATGTTCCTGCCTCCATCACCCTACTCGGTAGCGCGTTCCAGACCCCTACAACTTCTTCAGGCTAACTGCCACGTTCCTCAGGCAGTCCTTTACCAAGCTGTACTTTCGTTCTGCCATTCACACATTCTGATCACTGAATGGACACTTTCAACACATGGACCAAATACTGGTTAATGCCATTGGTATAGATTCCTACTTGATGATTGGCATTAATATGGTGGGCCGAAGGGCCTGTTTGTGTGCGGTGTAACTCTATGAGCGGGCTTTCTGGGCCACGCTTGCCCCAAGGCTGGAAGAAGGAGCGACGCTCTGAAAGCTTGTGCTACCAAACAAACCTTTGGATTTAACCTGGTGATTGTGAGACTTCTTACTTTGTTTACCCAAGTCCAACGCCAATAAAAACAGAAATTGCTGCAACAACTCACTGCTTTGGCAGAATCTGTGGAGAAAGAAACTGAGTTGATGTTTTGAGTCTGTCTGATTCACTTTCTGTTTTTATTCAAACCCACTCCTGACTGATCTCTAACCTTCATAAACTTGAAGTCATCTAAAATTGCAGCGAGTCCCATTCCTCCTGTGCTTATTCATAGAATCATAGAAACCTACAGCGCAGAAGGGGCCATTCAGCCCATCGGGTCTGTACCAACCACAATCCCACCCAGGCCCTATCCCCATAACCCTATGCATGCACTAAGGGGCAATTTGGCATGACCAATCCACCTCACCCACTCATCTTTGGACTGTGGGAGGAAACCCACGCCGACATGGGGAGAATGTACAAACTCCACACAGACAGTGACCTGAGGCTGGAATTGAATCCAAGTCTCTGGTGCTGTGATGCAGCAGTGCTAACCACTGTGTCACCGTGTTGACTTACTTGACTCCCATCAAGCCACATCTTGGTTTTAACATTCTCATGATTGTCATAGAGTCATAGGGTGGAATTTTCCATTCTGCCCACCACAGGAATTGTTGCAGGGGAGGTGCATGCAAACATCCATTGTCCTCAGGTGGGATTTTCCAGCCTTGGGGCAAGCGCGGCCCAAAAAACCTGCTCATAGAATCATACCGCACACAATCAGGCCCTTCGGTCCACCATATTAATGCCAATCATCAAATAGGAATCTATACTAATTGCATTTACCAGTATTTGGTCCATGTCCTGCTATGCCTTGGCATTGTTCAGATGCTTCTTAAATGTTGCGGAGCACCTACCTCTACCACCCTTACAGGCAGCGCGTTCCATATTTCCACCACTCACTGGGTGAAAAATGTCTTCCCTAGATCCCCTCTAAACTATTTTCTCCTCACCTGAAACCTATGCCATTGGTCTTAGACACTTCTGCCATGGGGAAAGATGCTTACGATTTACTCTATCTATGCCTCTGATAACTTTACCTTCAAAGCCCTAGGAAAGTCAAAACACAATCCATCAGACTCAGCATGGCATTTTGAAGGGTAAATTGTGTTTGACTAATTTAGAACGTAGAACATAGAACATTACAGCGCAGAACAGGCCCTTCAGCCCACGATGTTGCGCCGACCAGTTACAAAACAATGACCCACTAGCCTAAACTAATCCCTTTTCGTCCATAAACCTATCCACAGATCTCTTAAACGCCCCCAAACTAGGTGCATTTACAACTGCAACTGGATGGGCATTCCAGTCCCTCACCACCCTCTGGGTAAAGAACCTACCCCTGACATCAGTCCTACAACTACCCCCCCTTAATTTAAAGTCGTGCCCCCTCGTGCTAGCTTTCTCCATCCTAGGAAAAAGGCTATCACTATCTACCCTGTCTAAACCTCTAATCATCTTATATGTTTCAATAAGGTCCCCTCTTAGCCGCCTTCTTTCCAGCGAAAACAACCCCAAATCTCTCAGTCTCTCCTCATAGGATCTCCCCTCCATACCAGGCAACATCCTGGTAAACCTCCTCTGCACCCTCTCCAAAGCCTCTACATCCTTCCTGTAACGTGGGGACCAGAACTGCACACAAAACTCCAAGTGCGGCCGCACCAGAGTTGTGTACAGTTGCATCATGACGCTGCGACTCCTAAATTCAATCCCCCTACCAATAAACGCCAAGACACCGTATGCCTTCTTAACAACCTTATCTACTTGATTCCCAACTTTCAGGGATCTATGTACACATACACCTAGATCCCTCTGCTCCTCCACACTATTCAAAGTCCTCCCGTTAGCCCTATACTCAACACATCTGTTATTCCTACCGAAATGAATTACCTCACACTTCTCCACATTAAACTCCATCCACCACCTCGCAGCCCAGCTCTGCAACCTTTCTAAGTCACCCTGCAAACTATGACACCCTTCCTCACAATCTACCACACCTCCGACTTTGGTGTCATCAGCAAACTTACTAATCCACCCAACTATACCCTCATCCAGATCATTAATAAAAATTACAAACAGCAGTGGCCCCAAAACAGATCCCTGAGGCACACCACTTGTAACCGAACTCCATGACGAATATTTACCATCAACCACCACCCTCTGTCTCCTATCTGCTAGCCAATTCCTGATCCAATTACCTAGATCACCCCCAATCCCATACATCTGCATTTTCTGCAGAAGCCTACCATGGTGAACCTTATCAAACGCCTTGCTAAAATCCATATACACCACATTAACTGCCTTACCCCTATCCACCTCTTTGGTCACTTTCTCAAAGAACTCGATAAGGTTAGTAAGGCACGATCTACCAGCTACAAAACCATGCTGACTGTCTCTAATCAACTCATTACTCTCCAAATAACTATAAATCCTGTCTCTAATAATCCTTTCCAAAACCTTACCCACCACAGAAGTAAGACTCACCGGTCTATAATTCCCAGGGAAGTCTCTTCTCCCCTTCTTAAACAATGGGACAACATTTGCTGTTCTCCAATCTTCCGGTACTATACCAGAGACCAACGATGACCTGAAGATCAGAGCCAGAGGCTTCGCAATTACCTCTCTTGCCTCCCAAAGAATCCTAGGGTAAATCCCATCCAGACCAGGGGACTTATCTATTTTCAAGCCCTCTAAAATATCCAGCACATCCCCCGTATCAACTGCAATACTATCTATTTTACACCCCTGCACCCCAGTGTCCTCCTCAGCTACATACATGTCCCCTTGCGTGAACACCGAAGAGAAATATTGGTTCAACGCCTCTCCAATCTCCTCCGGTTCCACACACAACTTCCCTCTACTGTCTGTAACTGGCCCTAATCTTGCCCTAACCAACCTTCTGTTCTTGACATACCTGTAAAACGCCTTAGGGTTCTCCTTAATCCTATCAGCCAAAGTCATCTCATGTCCTCTTTTAGCCCTTCTTAACTCCCTCTTCAACTCCCTCCTAGCCAATCTAAAACTTTCTAATGCACTACCTGAGCCCTCAAGCCTCATCCGAACATAAGCCTCCTTTTTCTTCCTAACCAACGAATCAACTTTTTTAGTGCACCACGGTTCCCTGGGCCTACCAAATCCTCCTTGCCTGACAGGGATATACCTATCACAGACCCGCAATAGCTGCTCCTTGAAAAATCTCCACATCTCGGATGTTCCCAGTCCCTGTAATCTCCTAGTCTAACCAATGCTTCCTAATTCTCTCCTAATAGCCTCATAATTACCCTTCCCCCAGCTGAAACTACTGATCCGAGGTTCATGCCTATCCCTTTCCATCACTAAGGTGAACGTAATCGAATTGTGGTCACTATCCCCAAAATGCACACCAACTTCCAAGTCTAGCACCTGGTCTGGCTCATTACCCAGCACCAAATCCAATATAGCCTCACCTCTAGTCGGCCTATCTACATAATTTGCTAAAATTCTTCAAAGATGTAAGAAACAAGGTGGATAATGGAGATTTCGTAGATGTAGTATATCTGTTCTTCCAGAAAGCATTTTGTAAGGTGCCACACAAAAAGATAATATACAAGGTAAGACTCCACAGTGTTGGCTGTAATGTATTAGCTTGGATAGAAGACTGGCTAATTGACAGAATAAAAAGTCTGACAACACCAGGTTTTAGTCCAACCGATTTATTTGATAATAGACTTTTTACTGTGTTTACGCCAGTCCAACGCCGGCATACCCACATCATAATTGACAGAAGGCAGAGAGTCAGGATAAATGGGTCTTCTTCAAGTTGGCAAGGTGTAACTACTGGGTGGCACACGTTCAGTCCTTGGGCCCCAGTTATTTACAATCTATATTAATGAGTTGCATGCAAGGATAGAATGTACAACAGCTAAATATGCACATGACACTAAAATAGTTGGGATAGTAACTTGCAGAGAAATTTACAAATGGAAATGGATAGGTTAGGTGAGCGGGCTAAAATTTGGCAGATGGAAGTTAATATGGATAAGTGTGAGGTTATTCATTTTGGTCAGAGAAATAAACAGATAAGTTATTCTCTAAATGGACATAAACATTAAACTGCTCCCGTTCAGAGGGATCTGGGTGTCCTTATGCATGAATTGCAGAGAACTGGTATGTAGGTACAGCAGGTAATAAGGAAGGCAAATGGAATTCTGGCATTTATTGCTCATGAAGTAGAGTATAAAGTATAAAAGTAGGGAGGTGCTTTTGCAACTGCATTGGTGAGACCACACCTGGAGTACTGCGTGCAGTTTGGTTTACTTTACTGAAGGAAGGATATAACTACCTTGAAGGCAGTTCAGAGAAGATTCACTAGGTTGATTCCAGGGATGAATGACTTGTCTTATAATGAAAGATTGAACAGTTTAGGCTTATACTCACTGAGGACAATGACAGCTATTTCTAATTTACAATAAGCAGTCCATTGGTTCCCTGGAGTCCCAGAAAACTGTTAAAAATATCACACTGATCACATTGTGAACAACTGTGCTATAAATTATACCTTTGCTTTTAAGATGAAAGGGAGTTAATATGAAAGAGAACTTATTATCATGAGTTTCTCATCACATATCATTAATATGTTGCCATAAAGAAGAGGAGAGAAGAAACCATTTCGCAGGCTTCTCTATAAATGCAGATATAGCATAGACATGAAACAGTTGCAACTTTTGTCTCATGTGGCCTGCAGCCAACTGAAAGGAAGAGAGTAGACTAGAGTCAGTCAGATTGACAAAGGGTCAGTGCTGAGGGAGTGCCACACTGTCAGAGGGGCAGTGCTGAGGGAGTGCCGCACTGTCAGAGGGTCAGTGCTGAGGGAGTGCCGCACTGTCAGAGGGGCAGTGCTGAGGGAGTGCCGCACTGTCAGAGGGTCAGTGCTGAGGGAGTGCCGCACTGTCAGAGGGTCAGTGCTGAGGGAGTGCCGCACTGTCAGAGGGTCAGTGCTGAGGGAGTGCCGCACTGTCAGAGGGTCAGTGCTGAGGGAGTGCCGCACTGTCAGAGGATCAGTGCTGAGGGAGTGCCGCACTGTCAGAGAGTCAGTGCTGAGGGAGTGCCGCACTGTCAGAGGGTCAGTGCTGAGGGAGTGCCGCACTGTCAGAGGGTCAGTGCTGAGGGAGTGCCGCACTGTCAGAGGGTCAGTGCTGAGGGAGTGCCGCACTGTCAGAGGGTCAGTGCTGAGGGAGTGCCGCACTGTCAGAGAGTCAGTACTGAAGGAGTGCCGCACTGTCAGAGGGTCAGTGCTGAGGGAGTGCCGCACTGTCAGAGGGTCAGTGCTGAGGGAGTGCCGCACTGTCAGAGGGTCAGTACTGAGGGAGTGCCGCACTGTCAGAAGGTCAGTACTGAGGGAGTGCCACATTGTCAGAGAGTCAGTACTGAGGGAGTGCCACACTGTCAGAGGGTCAGTACTGAGGGAGTACCGCACTGTCAGAGGGTCAGTGCTGAGGGAGTGCCGCACTGTCAGAGGGTCAGTGCTGAGGGAGTGCCACACTGTCAGAGAGTCAGTACTGAGGGAGTGCCACACTGTCAGAGGGTCAGTACTGAGGGAGTACCGCACTGTCAGAGGGTCAGTGCTGAGGGAGTGCCGCACTGTCAGAGGGTCAGTGCTGAGGGAGTGCCACACTGTCAGAGAGTCAGTACTGAGGGAGTGCCACACTGTCAGAGGGTCAGTACTGAGGGAGTGCCGCACTGTCAGAGGGTCAGTGCTGAGGGAGTGCCACACTGTCAGAGAGTCAGTACTGAGGGAGTGCCACACTGTCAGAGGGTCAGTACTGAGGGAGTACCGCACTGTCAGAGGGTCAGTGCTGAGGGAGTGCCGCACTGTCAGAGGGTCAGTGCTGAGGGAGTGCCGCACTGTCAGAGGGTCAGTGCTGAGGGAGTGCCTCAGAGGGTCATAAGAACATAAGAACATAAGAAATAGGAGCAGGAGTAGGCCAACTAGCCCTTCAAGCCTGCCCCGCCATTCAATAAGATCATGGCTGATCTGTCGTGGCTCAGCTCCACCTTCCCGCCCTCTCCCCATAACCCTTAATCCCCTCTCTTATCAAAAACCCATCAACACGCGTCTTAAAAATATTTAGCAAGGTAGCCTCCACCACTTCAACGGGCAGAGAATTCCAGAGATTCACCACCCTTTGAGTGAAGAAGTTCCTCCTCAACTCTGTTCTAAACCGTCCCCCCTTTATCTTGAGGCTGTGCCCCCTAGTCCTACTGTCCTTTCTGAGCGGGAAGAGTCTCTCCACCTCTATCCTATCCATCCCATTCATCATCTTATACGTCTCAATGAGATCTCCCCTCATTCTTCTAAACTCTAACGAGTACAAGCCTAGTTTATTCAGCCTCTCCTCATAGCTCAACCCCCTCAACTCCGGCATCAGCCTAGTAAACCTCCTCTGCACTCCCTCCAAGGCCAAAATATCCTTGCGTATGTATGGCGCCCAAAACTGCACACAGTACTCCAGCTGCGGCCTCACCAATGCCCTATACAGCCGCAGCAAGACCTCCCTACTTTTATATTCAATCCCTCTCGCTATGAAGGCCAGCATCCCATTCGCCTTCCTGACCGCCTGCTGCACCTGCAAGCTGGGTTTTTGCGACTCATGCACAAGGACCCCGAGGTCCCTCTGCACCGTCGCCTGCTGCAGTTTTTCTCCACGTAAGTAATAATCCTTCCTACCATTATTCCTACCAAAGTGGACCACCTCGCACTTGCCAACATTAAATTCTAGTACTGAGGTCAGTACTGAGGGAGTGCCACAGTGCTGAGGGAGGGCCGCACTGTCAGAGGGTCAGTGCTGAAGGAGTGCCGCACTGTCAGAGGGTCAGTGCTGAGGGAGTGCCGCACTGTCAGAGGGTCAGTGCTGAGGGAGAGCCGCACTGTCAGAGGGTCAGTGCTGAGGGAGTGCCGCACTGTCAGAGGGTCAGTGCTGAGGGAGTGCCGCACTGTCAGAGGGTCAGTGCTGAGGGAGTGCCGCACTGTCAGAGGGTCAGTGCTGAGGGAGTGCCGCACTGTCAGAGGGTCAGTGCTGAAGGAGTGCCGCACTGTCAGAGGGTCAGTGCTGAGGGAGTGCCGCACTGTCAGAGGGTCAGTGCTGAGGGAGAGCCGCACTGTCAGAGGGTCAGTGCTGAGGGAGTGCCGCACTGTCAGAGGGTCAGTGCTGAGGGAGTGCCGCACTGTCAGAGGGTCAGTGCTGAGGGAGTGCCGCACTGTCAGAGGGTCAGTGCTGAGGGAGTGCCGCACTGTCAGAGGGTCAGTGCTGAGGGTGTGCCGCACTGTCAGAAAGTCGGTACTGAGGGAGTGCCGCACTGTCAGATAAGCAGGGAAAATGCTAACTTTAGCTCTCACTGTGTAGAGTGAGGATGGGAGCTCACACTCAATTTGAAAACTTTGAGTTTATGAAGAGTAAAAAGGTCCAAAAGACTTGCCTAGCTAGGAGCTAGAGGAAGTAATCAACAGGATGATCCTCTGAGTGAGAGGTAGTTCAGTGATGAGAAGTTACCTGGGAAAAGTAAAAGGAAAAGCTTTGTTGGTTACTGAGAGCAACAATGACCTATTTTCTACACAAAATGTAACTCCATAGAGAGTGCAATGTGTGAGAAGTTATAAAGCCATAGTTTAAGATACATGCAAAATACTGCAGATGCTGGAATCTGAAACAAAAACTGAAAATCCTGGAAAATCTCAGCAGATCTGACAGCATCTGTGGAGAGAGAGAGAGTAGAGCCAACATTTCAAGTCTAGATGACCCTTCACCAGCTTTGTTGCTCTACTAAGTATAAATTGCCCTCAAGAAAAAAGTTGTATTTAGTCAATCTTGTACTTTAATAAGTTATTTGATTCTGTAAAAGTTTTTGAAACCTGAATTTTTGAAGTCATCCTTTCAACTAAAGTAATTTCAAATTGGTCTTTAAAAGATGGTGTGGAGATTGGACTGGGGTGGGCACAGTAAGAAGTCTCGCAACACCAGGTTAAAGTCCAACAGCTTTATTTGGTATCACAAGCTATTGGAGCACTGTTCCTTCATCAGGTGAGTGATTCATAAAGAGGCATATGGAGACACAGATTCAATTACAAGATACATACAATACCACTGACACCGCAAACTGCCAGTCCAAAAAGTGGAGAAGATTGCCAAGAAGATTGTGCACATCAACAGAGACATCAAGTTTATACAAAGACTGACATTCCAACCATAAGCTTGTAATTGAGCCTGTGTCTATATATCGCCTGTTTGTGAACCCAACTCATTCACCTGACGAAGGAGCAGCACTTCCTCCAAAAACTCATGCTATCAAATCAACCTGTTGGACTTTAACCTGGTGTTGTGAGATTTCTTACTGTCTTGACAAAAGATATTAGGTTCTTCTTGGCGACTGTAACATGCTGGAAATACTGGATCATTGGCCTCGTGATATCAAAACATAAGAACATAAGAACATAAGAAATAGGAGCAGGAGTAGGCCATCTGGCCCTTCGAGCCTGCCCCGCCATTCAATAAGATCATGGCTGATCTGTCGTGACTCAGCTCCACCTTCCCGCCCTCTCCCCATAACCCTTAATCCCTTCTCTTATCAAAAACCCATCAACCCGTTTCTTAAAAATATTTAGCGAGGCAGCCTCCACCACTTCAACGGGCAGAGAATTCCAGAGATTCACCACCCTTTGAGTGAAGAAGTTCCTCCTCAACTCTGTTCTAAACCGCCCCCCCCCCTTTATCTTGAGGCTGTGCCCCCTAGTCCTACTGTCTTTTTTGAGCGGGAAGAGTCTCTCCACCTCTATCCTATCCATCCCATTCATCATCTTATATGTCTCAATGAGATCTCCCCTCATTCTTCTAAACTCTAACGAGTACAAGCCTAGTTTATTCAGCCTCTCCTCATAGCTCAATCCCCTCAACTCCGGCATCAGCCTAGTAAACCTCCTCTGCACTCCCTCCAGGTCCAAAATATTCTTGCGCAGGTGCGGCGCCCAAAACTGCACACAGTACTCCAGCTGCGGCCTCACCAATGCCCTATATAGCTGTAGCAAGACCTCCCTACTTTTATATTCAATCCTCCTCGCTATGAAGGCCAGCATCCCATTCGCCTTCCTGACCACCTGCTGCACCTGCAAGCTGGGTTTTTGCGACTCATGCACAAGGACCCCGAGGTCCCTCTGCACCGTCGTCTGCTGCAGTTTTTCGCCCCGTAAGTAATAGTCCTTCCTACCATTCCTCCTACCAAAGTGGACCACCTCACACTTGCCAACATTAAATTCCATTTGCCATTTCCTGGCCCATTCGCCCAGCCTATCTAGATCCTTCTGCAGACTATCCACACCCTCCGCACAATTTGCCTTTCCCCCAATCTTGGTGTCATCAGCAAATTTCGACACCCTGCACTCGGTTCCCTCCTCCAGATCATCTATATAAATGGTAAATAGCTGAGGCCCCAGGGGCACCCCACTAGTCACCAACCGCCAATCCGAATAGCATCCATTGACCCCCACTCTCTGCCTCCTATTTGACAACCAATCCTCTATCCACTCTAACACCCTACCCCCAACTCCATGTCCCCTGACCTTCTGCAATAACCTCTTGTGAGGTACCTTGTCAAACGCCTTCTGAAAATCCAGAAAGACCACATCCACCGGCTCTCCTCTATCCACTGCCCTAGACACATCCTCATAGAACTCCAGTAAATTTGTCGGACACGACTTCCCTTTAATGAAACCGTTTGGCGTCCGCCCTATCAAGCAATTCCCCTCAAGATGCCTCGCTATTTCCTCCTTAATGATGGATTCTAACATTTTACCTACCACAGACGTTAAACTAACCGGCCTATAATTCCCTGCCTTTTGCCTGGCACCCTTCTGAAACAACGGCGTAACATTAGCCGTTTTCCAATCATCCGGCACTTCCCCGGAATCCAGCGACGTCTGGAAAATAACCACCAAGGCATCCACTATCACCTCCGCCATTTCTTTCAGAACCCTCGGATGCATTCCATCCGGTCCTGGGGACTTGTCCACAATCAGCCCCTCCAGTCTGTCGAGCACCACCTCTCTAGTAACAGTAATGTCATTAAGACCCTCCATTCCTACCACCTTTCCATCGCTAACACCCGGCAAATTATTCACGTCCTCCTCCGTGAAGACAGAAACAAATAAGTTATTCAAGACCTTAGCCATATCCCCATCCCCTACCACTAGCTCCCCTTTCTCATCCTCTAAAGGACCAACGTTCACCCTAGCCAGCCTCTTCCTTTTTATATATTTATAAAAACTCTTGCTATCCTTTTTTATATTAAATGCTAGCCCAGCCTCATAGCTTCTCCTACCCTCCTTTATCAATTTCTTTGTCAATCTTTGTTGACATTTAAACCTTTCCCAATCCTCTTCTTGCCCACTGCTCTTAGCTACTCTAAACTCCTCCGCTTTTAATTTAACACTTTCCTTCACCTCCTTCGTTATCCACGGCTTATTACCTCTCCTCCTACTGTCCTTTTTAACCATCGGAATAAATTTCTGCTGAGCACCAAGAAAGATCTCCTTAAAGATCCTCCACTGCTCCTCAGCAGACCTACCTTCCAACGCGCTCCCCCAGTCCACATTCGCCAATTCTTCTCTCATCCTACCATACTCCCCTCTATTCAAACAAAGGACGCGTGTCTGGGAACCCACTTTCTCCTCCTCCATCTGCACCAGAAACTCCACCATCCAATGATCACTCTCTCCAAGAGGATCCTTCACCGCAAGGTCCCTAATTCTCCCCGCCTCATTACATAGCACCAGATCCAAGATAGCTCGCTCCCTCGTCGGCTCCAACACACACTGTTCAAGGAAATTATCCCAGCAGCATTCCAAGAACTCCTCCTCGAGCCCACCTCGTCCAACATGGGTCAACCAATCAATATGCAGATTGAAATCTCCTATAACTACTGCCGTCCCATTCCTGCACACCGCACTTATTTGCGCGTTAACAGCCCGCCCCACCTCCAGATCATTATTCGGGGGCCTATAGACGACACCCACTAGCGTTTTCCTCCCTTTTCTGTTCCTAATCTCCACCCACAACGATTCCACTTTCTGCTCCTTGGCTCCGATATCATCCCTTGCTACCACCGTGATGCTAACCTTAATCAGCAGAGCTACGCCACCCCCTCTTTCCTCCTGCCTATCCTTCCTAAACACTTGACAGCCCTGTACATTCATCTCCCAGTCCCTGTCACCTTGCAGCCACGTCTCTGTAATGAAACAGAACTGAGAAAACATGAAACATCAGTTCTGGTTTTCCTATTTCTTGATGTGGGTATGCCGGCCTTGGACTGGCGTAAACACAGTAAAAAGTCTGACAACACCAGACTTTTTCCTATTTCTTTCCAGACCTGCTGTGTATTGAACACATATTCCATTTCAGATTTGCAGCATTTTGCTTTGATATCATGTCCTGCAGGGATTCGGATTTGCCCAGATGTACAGATTACAGGACCTGTTCCACCATAGTTCCATAATGCAATTAAACCAAGCAGAGTTACATTTTCAGAGGACTGATTTAAGGTGTTGACAGTGATTGAGTTTCAAGCTCAGATGCTGGGATATCTCAGACACTGAGCAGGAGGGGGCGGGTAGGAACCTCTGTGTGGAACCTGTTTGCCGCCCGGTCCCTGGGTGCGGTGCGCAGATTCCAGTGGGAGGGAGTCACAGCGACAGCAGTCCGCCAGGCGCTGCTCCGCGGGATGGCGGCGAGCGAGGCCCGGGGCCACGGGCAGGCCCCTCAGCAGATCACGGTGCTGATGTCGTGCCGGGTGTCGCAGGGGGAGGGTGGAGGCCCCGAGGTGGCGGCCGCGGCCACGGCCGGCGGGGAACACCCGGCCCTCCGCCTGCAGCTGAGTATGGAGCGGCCCGGGGAGTTCCGGCTGGGAGTCCGCTACACCGACACCCTGCTGGGGAAGAGCCTGGTGAGAGTCCCCGCTTCACACCCACTGGAAACCTCAGCACCGACCCTCTGACAGTGCGGCACTCCCTCAGCACTGACCCTCTGACAGTGCGGCACTCCCTCAGCACTGACCCCCTGACAGTGCGGCACTCCCCCAGTACTGACCCTCTGACAGTGCGGCACTCCCTCAGCACTGACCCTCTGACAGTGCGGCACTCCCCCAGTACTGACCCTCTGACAGTGCGGCACTCCCTCAGCACTGACCCTCTGACAGTGCGGCACTCCCTCAGCACTGACCCTCTGACAGTGCGGCACTCCCTCAGCACTGACCCTCTGACAGTGCGGCACTCCCTCAGCACTGACCCTCTGACAGTGTGGCACTCCCTCAGCACTGACCCTCTGACAGTGCGGCACTCCCTCAGTACTGACCCTCTGACAGTGCGGCACTCCCTCAGTACTGACCCTCTGACAGTGCGGCACTCCCTCAGTACTGACCCTCTGACAGTGCGGCACTCCCTCAGCACTGACCCTCTGACAGTGCGGCACTCCCTCAGCACTGACCCTCTGACAGTGCGGCACTCCCTCAGTACTGACCCTCTGACAGTGCGGCACTCCCTCAGTACTGACCCTCTGACAGTGCGGCACTCCCTCAGCACTGACCCTCTGACAGTGCGGCACTCCCTCAGTACTGACCCTCTGACAGTGCGGCGCTCCCTCAGCACTGACCCTCTGACAGTGCGGCGCTCCCTCAGCACTGACCCCCTGACAGTGCGGCACTCCCTCAGTACTGACCCTCTGACAGTGCGGCACTCCCTCAGTACTGACCCTCTGACAGTGCGGCGCTCCCTCAGCACTGACCCTCTGACAGTGCGGCGCTCCCTCAGCACTGACCCTCTGACAGTGCGGCACTCCCTCAGCACTGACCCTCTGACAGTGCGGCACTCCCTCAGTACTGACCCTCTGACAGTGCGGCGCTCCCTCAGCACTGACCCTCTGACAGTGCGGCGCTCCCTCAGCACTGACCCCCTGACAGTGCGGCACTCCCTCAGTACTGACCCTCTGACAGTGCGGCGCTCACTCAGTACTGACCCTCTGACAGTGCGGCACTCCCTCAGCACTGACCCCCTGACAGTGCGGCACTCCCTCAGCACAGACCCTCTGACAGTGCGGCGCTCCCTCAACACTGACCCTCTGACAGTGCGGCGCTCCCTCAACACTGACCCTCTGACAGTGCGGCACTCCCTCAACACTGACTCTCTGACAGTGCGGCACTCCCTCAGCACTGACCCTCTGACAGTGCGGCACTCCCTCAGCACTGACCCTCTGACAGTGCGGCATTCCCTCAGCACTGACCCTCTGACAGTGCGGCACTCCCTCAGCACTGACCCTCTGGCAGTGCGGCGCTCCCTCGGCGCCAACCCTCTGGTAGTGCGGCGCTCCCTCGGCGCCAACCCTCTGGCAGGGCGGCGCTCCCTCGGCGCCGACCCTCTGGCGGTGCGGCGCTCCCTCGGCGCCGACCCTCTGGCGGTGCGGCGCTCCCTCGGCGCCGACCCTCTGGCGGTGCGGCGCTCCCTCGGCGCCGACCCTCTGGCGGTGCGGCGCCGACCCTCTGGCGGTGCGGCGCTCCCTCGGCGCCAACCCTCTGGCGGTGCGGCGCTCCCTCGGCGCCAACCCTCTGGCGGTGCGGCGCTCCCTCGGCGCCAACCCTCTGGCGGTGCGGCGCTCCCTCGGCGCCAACCCTCTGGCAGGGCGGCGCCCCCTCGGCGCCGACCCTCTGGCGGTGCGGCGCTCCCTCAGTTGTTGGATGCAATTAAAAATATCTGTGCCTGTTACTGATATTAGCTGCCCAATGTATAGTTCACAAAGTTTTTACTTCATAGATTCGTAAATTCTTGCTTGTTTATTATGTGATGATACTGTATCTCTAAGATATGTATTTGTATTGTTTCTGTTGTGAATGGAATATTTTATTCTTCAGCTCTGATTATCGTGCTGATTGCTGTGTTCCAGGGAGTCCACATGCTGAGAATATAGAAGAATAATTGATCCTAAATATTGCAGTGTTTGTTTTAACCTGACTTATTTCAGTTTTGTTTATTTTTGTGTTGTCCCCTGGATTTTATAGTGGGCTTTAATTATGTTGATTGACAAAAGCATGTTAATAGGTGGAGTTAGGCTTACAGAGGGAGAAAGCAGGCAGTTTCTGCTTGGATTCTCTCTCTGGGGATTGAAGTCTGGAACCTGCTCAAATGGGCATCCCTCTTTTTCTCTTGAAGTGTCCTGGAGGTTTGCGTGTTAGCAGCCCGCATGTCAGCACATAAGCCTGTTTGCTAACTGATTTTGATCTGGAGATGTTGGCATTGGACTGGGATAGGCACAGTAAAAAGTCTTAACAATACCAGGGTGAAGTCCAATAGATTTATTTGGAATCATGAACTATTGGAGTGCTGCTCCTTCATCAGGTGTTGAAGAAATATGGAATATTGTTTAAATTGTAATCAATAGAGAGAGAGGTTTGCAATTTTGTGTCTTGTCATGTTTGAGTATTTTAATTGGAAAAAGTTATGCCAATTCTTTTTATTACAGTTAAAATGTATTGTTATGTAAAGTTTGTTTTGATAAAAGCTTCCTAGTGCGTTAATGGAATGACACCTGGAATGAAACACGATCACACCAATGTCAAAAAAATGGGGTCAATGCCAACTTCATAACATACCCTGGAGTTTCTGATCCGATGTCTGACACTTAAATATTTACTTTTGGGAGAAAAAAAAACTCAATTCTAACTTCTTGGAAACTTTATATTCTTACCTTTTGAATTAAATGTTCTTTCTATCTTGCTGTCTACTGCTGAAGAGAGCTCAGCTTCTCAATCGCAGTTAAATCTTCATCCCCACAAGCCAGCTTAATGGTTCAATGGCCTTGAAATTACTGGATTGTGGTTAAAAACACGACCGCTTCATTCGTGTCCTTTAGGGAAGGAAATCTGCTGTCCTTATGTGGTCCGTGTCTGGACCCACATCAATATGTTAACAACGCATGGCCATTACTGCAGGAAAACACAGTAAAAAGTCTGACAACACCAGGTTTTAGTCCAACCTATTTATTTGATAATATACTCACAAGCTTTCAAGGGGACTGCCTCTTCGTCAGGTGAATGGAGTGTTCTGGCCTCAGACAGAGCATATAAAGCACAGACAGTTTAGAGATTACTGATTAGAATGCGAATCCTTACACCTAACCTGCTGTTCAAGACCTAAAGTGGCTGATAATGTGAGTGGAAGGAGCACTGATCATAGGTTGAAGAGATGTGTATTGTCTCCAGACAGTACAGTAAGTGAGGTTTTGCAAACCCAGGCAAGTCACGGGGGTTACAGATAGTGCGACATGAACCCAAGATCCCTGTTGTCATGTGTCCTCATGTGTGCGGAACTTGGCTATTAGTCTCTGTTCAGCGACTCTGCGCTGTCGTGTGTCATGAAGGCCGCCTTGGAGAATGCTTACCCAAAGGTCAGAGGCTGAATGCCCGTGACCACTGAAGTGTTCGCCAACAGGAAGGGAACAGTCTTGCCTGGTGACTGTCGAGCGATGTTCATTCATCCGTTGTCGTAGCGTCTGCATGGTCTCCCCAATGTACCATGCTTCGGGACATCCTTTCTTGCAACGTGTCAGGTAGACAATGTTGGCTGAGTTGCAAGAGTATTTACCATGTACCTCGTGGATGGTATTCTCACGTGTGATGATGGTATCCATGTCGATGATCCGGCATGTCTTGCAGAGGTTGCTGTGACAGGGTTGTGGTATTGTGGTCACTGTTCTCCTGAAGGCTGGGTAGTTTGCTGCGAACAATGGTCTGTTTGAGGTTGTGTGGTTGTCTGAAAGCAAGAAGTGGGGGTGTGGGGCAGGAACCAGACTCTGGGAGAAGGTGGCATCACATTACAAGAATAGCTAGACTGAGAAAATGCTTCATAGAACATGGAACATAGAACACTACAGCACAAACAGGCCCTTCGGCCCACGTGTTGCGCCGATCACATCAACACCTACCAACCTACAGACCTATCTATAACCCTCAATCTCATTAAACCCCATATACTCATCCAGAAGTCTTTTAAAAGACCCCAGCGAGTTCGCCTCCACCACCACTGACGGCAGCCGATTCCATTCACTCACCACCCTCTGAGTGAAAAACTTACCCCTAACATCACTTCTGAACTTCCCTCCCTGTACCTTAAATCTGTGTCCTCTCGTAGCAACCATTTCAACCCGGGGAAATAGCCTCTGAGAGTCCACCCTATCTATTCCTCTCAACATTTTGTAAACTTCTATCAGGTTGCCTCTCAACCTTCGTCTCTCCAGGGAAAAGAGTCCCAGCTTCCTCAACCTAACTTCATAAGGCATGCCTCCCAGTCCAAGCAACATCCTTGTAAATCTCCTCTGTACCCTCTCAATAGCTTCTACATCTTTCCTACAGTGAGGCGACCAGAACTGCGCACAATACTCTAAATGAGGCCTGACAAGGGTCTTATAAAGTTGCAGCATTACCTCCCGACTCCTAAACTCAATCCCTCGATTAATGAAGGCCAGTACACCATACGCCTTCTTGACCACCTCCTCCACCTGCGAGGCCGATTTAGGAGTCCTGTGGACCCGGACCCCTAGATCCTTCTGCTCTTCAACATTACTCAGACTTCTGCCCTTGATAGTGTACTCGTTCATCCCGTTGGTTCTGCCGAAATGGACGACTACGCATTTATCCGCGTTGAAGTCCATCTGCCACTTCTCCGCCCAGTCCTGCATCCTATCTATGTCCTGCTGCAACTTTTGCCATCCTTCCAGACCATCCACAACACCACCGACTTTAGTGTCATCAGCGAACTTACTTACCCATCCCTCCACTTCCTCATCCAGGTCATTTATGAAAATGACAAACAACAAGGGTCCCAGAACAGATCCTTGAGGCACTCCGCTGGTGACTGACCTCCATTCAGAAAAAGCCCCATCCACAACCACTCTCTGCCTTCTGCAAGCAAGCCAGTTCTGGATCCACAAGGCCAAAGGCCCTTGGATCCCATGCCCTCTCACCTTCTCAAGAAGTCTTGCATGGGGGACCTTATCAAACGCCTTGCTGAAGTCCATGTACACTACGTCCATGGCACTTCCTTCGTCAATGTGTTCAGTCACATTATCGAAGAACTCAACTAGGCTTGTAAGGCACGACCTGCCCTTGACAAATCCATGCTGACTATTCCTGATCATGTCAAACCTCTCCAAATGTTCGTAAATCTTGTCCCTCAGAAGCCTCTCCATCAGCTTACCAACCACTGAGGTCAGACTCACCGGTCGGTAATTTCCCGGGCTATCTCTGTTCCCTTTCTTGAAAATAGGAACTACATCCGCAATCCTCCGGAACCTCTCCCGTCCCCATTGACGACGCAAAGATCATCGCCAGGGGCTCCGCAATCTCTTCCCTTGCCTCCCACAGTATCCTGGGGTATATCCCATCTGGTCCAGGCGACTTATCTACCTTGATAGAGTTCAAAAGTTCCAACACATCCTCCTCCTTAATATTCACGTATTCAATCTTTTCCATCTGCTGCAAATCCATAACAAAATCTCCTGGATCAGCTTCCACTGTGAATACTGAGGCGAAGTACTCGTTAAGCACCTCCGCCATTTCTTCTGGTTCCACACAAACCTTTCCCCCCTCACCTTTTATAGGTCCTATCCCTTCTCTTCTTATCCTTTTACCTTTCAAAAGCACATGGGGTCACGGAAAACTTTAATTCTTTCTGAAAAATCAGGCGGTCATTTGAAAGGCTGAAACGGAGCTGGATGGATTTTTGTTTCATAGAATCCCTACAGTGCAGAAGGAGGCCATTTGAGCCTCCACCGACCACAATCCCACCCGGGCCCTATTCCCATAACCCCATGCATTTACCCTAGCTCGTCCCCCTGACACTAAGGGGCAATCCATCTAACCCACACATCTTTGGAGTGTGGAATGAAACTGGAGCACCCAGAAGAAACCCATGCAGACCCAGCACAGATAGTGACCCAAGCCAGGAATTGAACCCAGGTTCCCGGTGCTCTGTGCCACCATGCTGCTCTTTTGGCAGGGATATTCAGGGTAAGGTAGATGGAATCAACATGCCGTTCCGCCATTATCTAAATGGTGTCACAGGCTCAGTGGGCTGAATGGCCTCATCCTTTTACTCTTGGATCAGACATGACAAAGCAACATTGAAGAACCAGACAAGAACAACCTTGGCTTTCGCTTTTGTTTCAACTTCCACCCCGTGATTGTGGTTTCACATGCGGAACAGGGTTGTTCAGTAACCTTGCACAAGAGGAATTCTTTTCATAAATTCCCCAGCTTGTTTTTTCTGACAAGAAACAATTGATATCCATTGATGCAGTGAGAGTTGGAGTTGTAGAGTGGTGCGTTTCAGCTGGGTGGTGTGCCTCAGATGGAGCCATGATCCGCAGCAGAACCATAAGCATATTCATAGGAGAATTTTGATTTTATCCTTGTCGCATGTATTAACATACAGTGAAAAGTATTGTTCCTTGCACACTATACAGACAAAACATACTGTTCATAGAGAAGGAAATGAGAGAGTGCAGAATGTAGTGTTACAGTCATAGCTAGGGTGTAGAGAAAGATCAACTTAATACAAGGTAGGTCCATTCAAAAGTCTGACAGCAGCAGGGAAGAAGCTGTTCTTGAGTTGGTTGGGGTACGAGACCTCAGACTTTTGTATCTTTTTCCCAACGGAAGAAGGTGGAAGAGAGAATGTCTGGGGTGTGTAGGGTCCTTAATTATGCTGGCTGCTTTGTCGAAAGTGAGAAGTGTAGACAGAGTCAATGGATGGGAGGCTGGTTTGTGTGATGGATTGGGCTACATTCACAACGTTTTGTAGTTCTTTGCAGTCTTGGGCAGAGCAGGAGCCCATACCAAGCTGTGATACAACCAGAAAGGATGCTTTCTATGGTGCATCTGTAAAAGTTGGTGAGAATCGTAGCTGACATGCCAAACTTCCTTCGTCTTCTGAGAAAGTAGAGGCGTTGGTGGTCTTTCTTAACTATAGTGTCAGCATGGTGGAGGCAGGGGGAAGAACCAGGACAAGTTGTTGGTGATCTGGACACCTAAAACCTGATGCTCTCAACTCTTTCTACTTTCGCCCCACTGATATAGACAAGGGCATGTTCTCCTTTACGCTTCCTACTCCAGGGAATCATGGTTTGAAGATGTTAAATGGGTAATGTATCATTGGATAGTGATGATCCTGGACTTCTCACTCCTGGTCAAAAAACCCAGGGAATTTAAGCTGAGATCCTTCTTTTGAATTGGTGGCAGGTCAATGCTGAGGAAGTACTGCATTGTTGGGAGATCAGCACTGAGGGAACGGTAGGAGCCGGCAGGGTAGATGCTCAGGATGCTCCATGTGGTTGGAGGGTTACATGAACACTATGTATTAACATGAGTGCACCATATGACCCATCATATGATGGACCCTGCTCCACCATTCAGCACTCCATTTCTTTGCCCTTTCTAATTAAATGCCCGCGACACCAAAAAATTTAAGTACGAGAACATCACTCCGCTATCAAAGGGATGGCATGGTGGCACAGTGGTTAGCACAGCCTCACAGCGCCAGGGATCTGGATTCTTTTCACTGTCTGCAGAGTCTGCGTGTTCTCCCTGTGTCTACATGGGTTTCCTCCGAGTGCTGCAGTTTCCTCCCACACTCCAAAGATGTGCATGTTAAATCCAACTCTCACCACCTTTTACAGGTGCACCATAGAGAACATTCTTTCTGGTTGTTCCATGCTAAATTGCCCCTTTCTGTCAAGGGATTAAAAGGGTAAATACAGTGGGGTTCGGGAATAGGGCCTGGGTGGGATTGTGGCCAGTGCAGACTCTGGGCCGAATGGCCTCCTGAACTCCAGGGATTCTATGAAAATGGCAGGACGGAGCAAGCGCTGTGCTACTGGCAGAATTCCTTCAGCACTGACCCTTTGATGAGATCAAAGGGTCTTTGATCTCATCAAAGACCTCCACGCTGACCTTCGGTTTGCTGATAGATATTTTTGGACAATATAGTTGTGGTCCTCACCATTGAGATGATTGAACTGGTCGGTTATTGCACTTTAACATAGAACATAGAACATTACAGCGCAGAACAGGCCCTTCGGCCCACGATGTTGCGCCGACCAGTTACAAAACAATGACCCACTAGCCTAAACCAATCCCTTTTCATCCATAAACCTATCCACAGATCTCTTAAACGCCCCCAAACTAGGTGCATTTACAACTGCAGCTGGCAGGGCATTCCAGTCTCTCACCACCCTCTGGGTAAAGAACCTACCCCTGACATCTGTCCTATAACTACCTCCCCTTAATTTAAAATTGTGCCCCCTCGTGCTAGCTTTCTCCATCCTAGGAAAAAGGCTATCACTATCTACCCTGTCTAAACCTCTAATCATCTTTTATGTTTCAATGAGATCTCCTCTTAGCCGCCTTCTTTCCAGCGAAAACAACCCCAAATCTCTCAGTCTCTCCTCATAGGATCTCCCCTCCATACCAGGCAACATCCTGGTAAACCTCCTCTGCACCCTCTCCAAAGCCTCTACATCCTTCCTGTAATGTGGGGACCAGAACTGCACACAAAACTCCAAGTGTGGCCGCACCAGAGTTGTGTACAGTTGCATCATGACGCTGCGACTCCTAAATTCAATCCCCCTACCAATAAACGCCAAGACACCGTATGCCTTCTTAACAACCTTATCTACTTGATTCCCAACTTTCAGGGATCTATGTACACATACATTAATCGCCTTCATTAATCGAGGGATTGAGTTTAGGAGTCGGGAGGTAATGCTGCAACTTTACAGGACCCTCGTCAGGCCTCATTTGGAGTACTGTGCGCAGTTCTGGTCGCCTCACTATAGGAAAGACGTAGAAGCTATTGAAAGGGTGCAGAGGAGATTTACAAGGATGTTGCCTGGACTGGGAGGCATGCCTTATGAAGATAGGTTGAGGGAGCTGAGACTCTTTTCCCTGGAGAGGCGAAGGTTGAGAGGCGACCTGATAGAAGTTTATAAAATGTTGAGAGGAATAGATAGGGTGGACTCTCAGAGGCTATTTCCCCGGGTTGAAATGGTCGCTACGAGAGGACACAGATTTAAGGTGCGGGGAGGGAAGTACAGAGGTGATGTTAGGGGTAAGTTTTTCACTCAGAGGGTGGTGAGTGAATGGAATCGGCTGCCGTCGTCGGTGGTGGAGGCGAACTCGCTGGGGTCTTTTAAAAGACTTCTGGATGAGTATATGGGGTTTAATGGGATTGGGGGTTATAGATAGGTCTATAGATTGGTGGGGTTGATGCGATCGGCGCAACTCGAGGGCCGAAGGGCCTGTTTGTGCTGTAATGTTCTATGTTCTATGTACACCTAGATCCCTCTGCTCCTCCACACTATTCAAAGTCCTCCCGTTAGCCCTATACTCAACACATCTGTTATTCCTACCGAAATGAATTACCTCACACTTCTCCACATTAAACTCCATCCGCCACCTCTCAGCCCAGCTCTGCAACCTTTCTAAGTCTTCCTGCAAACTATGACACCCTTCCTCACAATCTACCACACCTCCGACTTTGGTGTCATCAGCAAACTTACTAATCCACCCAACTATACCCTCATCCAGATCATTAATAAAAATTACAAACAGCAGTGGCCCCAAAACAGATCCCTGAGGCACACCACTCGTAACCGAACTCCATGACGAATATTTCCCATCAACCACCACTCTCTGTCTCCTATCTGCTAGCCAATTCCTGATCCAATTACCTAGATCACCCCCAATCCCATACATCTGCATTTTCTGCAGAAGCCTACCATGGTGAACCTTATCAAATGCCTTGCTAAAATCCATTTACACCACATCAACTGCCTTACCCCTATCCACCTCTTTGGTCACTTTCTCAAAGTTTAAGGGAAAGTACTGCTGATGCTGGGAGTTGTGAGCAGCTCAGTCTGGCGGGTGAAATATTGGGGTGAGTTTTCAGGATGATGACACTTGGTCAGCCCTGGGGATGAGCAGTTTCTCAGCAGATACCGAGTTAGCGGACAGTAGGTGTTAAAATAGTGATGAGACTGGAAATCTGACTGCTTTGAGGTTAGGAGGCAATGGAGGTGGTGATTGAGTGAGATAAGGGGACTTGGAGGATCTGCTACAGGTATCTCCCACTGAAAGCTCCTGCTGTCCCTGAGTACAGAGAACAGCATTCATTCCCTCCAGCCAGTTGCAAACCTCTTCTTCATTCTTTCCTAGGCCTGGTACCTCCTCATAAACTGTACAGTTAAGATTAATACACATCAACCTGAAATATTTATCCACTACCTGTCTCTCTATGAATTCTGCCTCAGCTGCTGACAGTGCTGTCTGTAGTTTTCACAAGCATGCGAGCTTTGCTAAAGTTATCCAGATTTCTGTGGTTAAGTAAGGCGTTTAAAGCAGACATTTCAATGCATCAACCAACTTTCAGCTGTAAATTTCTCACTCCTCTCTCAAATTCACACACCCCTCTTTCTGACCTATTTTCAGAGCCTTTATGAATTTAATTTAAAAGATATCATCTATGAATTCAAGAGTATGACCTGCCATGGAATCAGTATGAGGAGCCAACCCTCTGAGCAGCTAACCTATCACTTTGAGGATGAGAAGGAGGCGCAGAAATGGTCGACAATCATCACCAGCTCTTTGAGAGAGATTGAGAAAGGTGGGTAAGGGGAGAAACAGCGGTTATTCTTCTTAAGCGAGCTTGGTAAGGTTAGCTAGTGACCACTGAAGCACTCGGTCTCTGATGTGGTCCTGATGGCTTCCTGTGCCTCTTAGGCAGTCGGACCCTCAGCATCAAAGATAACTCGCTTCAACTGTGCTTCTCTGGATTCTGAGACAGCTGATAGGTCTGATGTCTGAGCTATAGACTGTCACATTGTGCTTGAAGGGTTAGGTGGGTGAATTGTCTGGAGGTCTGACCACTCCCTCTGACCTCCCCCTCTGCATCTTCCTTCTCTTGATGTATTCGCTGCCTCCTGAATGAATCTTCTCCATTTTGGTCAGTCACAAACCAGGGTCTTTTTTAAAATTCTGGCTGGCCAGCACTTATTGTCCAACCTAAGTTGCCCTTGGAGGACAGTTGAGAGACTACCACTGCTGTGGCTTGGGAGTCATATGTAAGCCAGACTGGGTAAGGACAGCAAATTCCCTTAAGGACAATCGTGAACCAGATGGGTTTTTCCGACAATGGTTTCATGGTCAGCGGTAGATTTTAATTCCAGATATTTTTTTATTGAATTTACATTCCACCATCTGCTGTGGCAGGATTCGAACCTGGGGCTCCAGAATGTTAGCTGAGTTACTGGATTAATAATCTTGCAATAATACCACTGAAGTCACCATGACCCATCAAACAATGGGAACTTTGTTTAATTTATGGGGTGTGGGTGTCGCTGGCTAAACCAAAGTTCATTGCCCATCCCGAGTTGACCTTCAGGAGGCGGCAGTGAGCTGCCTTCTTGATCTCCTGCAGATGATTTGAGAACACCCTGGAAGTGTTTCTTCTGCCCTCCTATCACGACTGACTTCCAGGTAGAACAATTATTTTGGATTGTGGTCTCAGGCATTCAAGCATGTTCCACTCGCAGGAACTTATTGTCAGTCATTCATGCCTCGATAATTTTCATTTCTGGAAATTTGGGGAGGAAATGGCACAGTGGTATTGTCACTGGATGTGTAACCCAGACACCCAGGGTAATGCAGTGGAGAGTCGGCAGGTTGTGGTGGGCTGCTCTTGGACATTGCTTCGGGAGTTGCCTACTGCTTCATGTCGTTGGTGTGCGTAAACTGGACCATCTCGAGGGCATCATGACAGCTCAGAGGCTATCTCTGTTGCTGTGCAGACACATGGATTTGGGCCTGTGTCTGTGGGAGTTTGCGCGTTCTCCCCATGGTTGCGTGGGTTTCCTCCGGGTACTCCAGTTTCCTCCCACATCCCAAAAATGTGCTTTTAGGCTGATTGATTGGGTAACAAATTGTCCCTATATTGGACCTCCCTGATCCTCACACATTAGGCATAGACTAAAATCATGAATAGGTTACTGACAATGGGACGGCGGCGCGGGCTCGTTGGGCCGAAGGGCCTGTTTCCCGTGCTGTGTTGTTCTTTGTTCTTTGTTAGTCCCACCACAGCAGATGGTGAAACTTGAACACAAATCTGAATTAAAACCGTTATTGATTTTGGGGTGGCACAGCGGTTAGCACTGTTGCCTCTCAGCGGGTTCAATTCCGGCTTCGGGTCACTGCCTGTGTGGAGTTTGCACGTTCTCCCTGTGTCTGCGTGTGTTTCCTCTGGGTGCTCCAGTTTCCTCCCACAATCCAAAGTTGTGAGGTTAAGTTAATAAGAACACAAGAACTAGGAGCAGGAGTAGGCCACCTGGCCCCTCGAGCCTGCTCCGCCATTCAATAAGATCATGGCTGATTTTTTCGTGGACTCAGCTCCACTTACCCGCCCACTCACCATAACCCTTAATTCCTTTACTGTTCAAAAATGTATCTATCCTTGCCTTAAAAACATTCAATGAGGGAGCCTCAACTGCTTCACTGGGCAGGGAATTCCACAGATTCACCACCCTTTGTGTGAAGAAGTTCCTCCTCAACCCAGTCCTAAATCTGCTTCCCCTTATTTTGAGGCCATGCCCTCTTGTTCTAGTTTCAAGTGCCAGTGAAAACAACTTCCCTGCTTCTATCGTATCTATTGCCTTCATAATCTTATACGTTTCTATAAGATCTCCCCTCATTTTTCTGAATTCCAATGAGTATAGCCCCAGTCGACTCAGTCTCTCCTCATAAGCCAACTCTCTCAACTCCGGAATCAACCTAGTGAATCTCCTCTGCACCCCCTCCAGTGCCAGTATATCCTTTCTCAAGTAAGGAGACCAAAACTGTACACAGTAACTCCAGGTGTGGCCTCACCAGCACCTTATACAGCTGCAACATAACCGCGCTGTTTTTAAACTCCATCCCTCTAACAATGAAGGTCAAAATTCCATTTGCCTTCTTAATTACCTGCTGCATCAGCAAACCAACTCTTTGAGATTCCTGTACAAGGACACCCAGGTCCCTCTGCACAGCAGCATGCTGCAATTTTTTTACCATTTAAAAAATTGTCCAATTTGCTGTTATTCCTACGAAAATGGATGACCTCACATTTACCAGCATGCTAAACCCTCTAGACCATGCTCCACCTGCTAGACCCTCGCCCACTCAAATTATCTGTATCCTTTTGCAAACTTTCAGCATCCTCTGCACCCTTTGCTCTGCCACTCATCTTACTTTCATTTTTGAATTTTGACACACTACACTAGGCCCCCAGTCCAAATCATCTATGTAAATCATAAACAATTGCGGTCCCAACGCAGATCCCTGAGGCACACCACTAGTCACTGATTGCCAACTAGAAAAGCATCCATTTACCCTCCTCTCTTTGCTTTCTGTTAGTTGATTGGCCATGTTAAATTGAGTCTAGTGTAAGGGGGATTAGCAGGCTGTAGGTTGTGGAAAGAGGGCCTGAGTGGGATTGTAGTCAAAGCTGACAAAGGTTATCGGGACTCAAAATGTCAGCTCTTAGCTCTCATTACAGATGCTGTAAGATCTAGTGAGATTTTCCAACATTTTCTCTTCTGCTCAATATTGAGGTATTTGGATAGAGAAATTAAGAAGAGCAATGGTCCCACTGCTAAGTGCTAGGTTTCAGGAAGCATGTGTTGAATTTGGGAGATACATTGCGGATTGACCAAAATGATACTGGGACTCAAAAGGTTAAGTTACAAAGACTGATGACAGCAGCTCAGCTTCTTGGCCCTCAGGTTCAGCAGCTGAATGGCGTGGCGCTCCCTCGGCACTCACCCTCTAACGGCGCGGCGCTCCCTCGGCACTGACCCTCTGACGGCGCGGCGCTCCCTCGGCACTGACCCTCTGACGGCGCGGCGCTCCCTCGGCACTGACCCTCTGACAGTGCGGCGCTCCCTCAGCACTGACCCTCTGACAGTGCGGCACTCCCTCAGCACTGACCCTCTGACAGTGCAGCGCTCCCTCGGCACTGACCCTCTGACAGTGCGGCGCTCCCTCAGCACTGACCCTCTGACAGTGCGGCGCTCCCTCAGCACTGACCCTCTGACAGTGCAGCGCTCCCTCGGCACTGACCCTCTGACAGTGCGGCGCTCCCTCAGCACTGACCCTCTGACAGTGCGGCGCTCCCTCAGCACTGACCCTCTGACAGTGCGGCACTCCCTCAGCACTGACCCTCTGACAGTGCAGCACTCCCTCAGCACTGACCCTCTGACAGTGCGGCGCTCCCTCAGCACTGACCCTCTGACAGTGCGGCACTCCCTCAGCACTGACCTTCTGACAGTGCGGCACTCCCTCAGCACTGACCCTCTGACAGTGCGGCACTCCCTCAGCACTGACCTTCTGACAGTGCGGCACTCCCTCAGCACTGACCTTCTGACAGTGCGGCACTCCCTCAGCACTGACCCTCTGACAGTGCGGCACTCCCTCAGCACTGACCCTCTGACAGTGCGGCACTCCCTCAGCACTGACCTTCTGACAGTGCGGCACTCCCTCAGCACTGACCCTCTGACAGCGCGGCGCTCCCTCGGCACTGACCCTCTGACGGCGCGGCACTCCCTCAGCACTGACCCTCTGACGGCGCGGCAAGCCTCCCTATACTGCCCTTTCGGTGTTATTACTCTGGGTGTGTCATTCTGGATTCTGGACTGCAGTCTTTGGGAGTGAACCTGTGACTTTGGACTGAAGTGAGAATTCTTGATAGGGTTGTTTTAGCAAATGAGCTGATTCCAAATTCCTCTGTGTGTTCGTCTTGTTTAGTTTTGATGGATTTATCTTCCCGCAGCAAGTTCCACCCTTGGTCAACAGAACCAAAACGGGTCAACGGGAACCTCATTGCAGTCAGCTCCGCCTGTGACAGAGGGAGGTGCCGGGCTACGGGCAGAACCTCCAAGAGCTGGCCCAGACATCTCCAGAACAGCAATGGATATCTCCAGAACAGGTACACTTCCGCTCAAATCCCCTTCTGGAGTAACTGCATCCATTCTGGGCACTGCTGCTCAGGAAAGAGAGATTGGATTCAATATGAGTGCAGTACTGATTCAGAACCATGATACCAGGGTTGAAAGGGTTAAAATATGTGGATTGGTTGGCAGTGACTAAGCTTATATTCCCTCAAATCTAGAAGATTAAGAGATAATCTAATTGAGATGCTTCAGATGTAAAGAAGTTCGGAAGGGAGACAGAAAGAAAATATTTCCTTTGTTGTTGGGGAGAGTCCAGAACAAAAGTTCAGAACCATGATGTATAGGAAGCTTTAGTCTGTATTTAACCCTGTGCTGTACCTGTCTAAGGAGTGTTTGATGAGCAGATGCTGGCGTTGGATTGGGGTAAGCACAGTAAGAAGTCTCACAACATGAGGTTGAAATCTAACAGGTTTATTTGGTAGCACGAGCTTTCGGAGTCTTCTTGCTCTTCGTCAGGTGAGTGGGAGTTGTGTTCACCAACAGAGGGCATATACAGACTCAAACTCAATTTACAAGATAATGGTTGGAGTGCGAGCCTTTTCAGCTAATCAAGTCTTAAAGGCACAGACAGTGTGAGTGGAGAGAGCATTAAGCACTGGTTAGAGATGTTCTCTAGCTAGGACAGCTAGTGATATTTTGCAAACCCAAGCAAGTCATGGGAGTTACAGACAGTGTGACATGAACCCAGGATCCCGGTTGAGACTGTCCTCGTATGTGGAACTTGGCTATTAGTCTCTGTTCAGCGACTTTGTGTTATGTGTCATGAAGGCCGCCTTGGAGAATGCTTACCCGAAGATCAGAGGCTGAATGCCTGAGACTGGTGAAGTGTTCCCTGACTAGAAGGGAACAGTCTTGTCTGGTGATTGTCGAGCGGTGTTAATTCGTCCATTGTTGTAGCATCTGCATGGTCTCCCCAACGTACCATGCCTCGGAACATCCTTTCCTGCAGCATATCAAGTAGACAATGTTGGCCGAGTTGCAAGAGTATGTACCGTGTACCTGGTGGATGGTGTTCTCATGTGAGATGATGGTATCCGTGTTGATGATCTGGCACGTCTTGCAGTGGTTGCTGTGGCAGGGTTGTGTGGTGTCATGGTCACTGTTCTCCTGAAGGCTGGGTAGTTTGCTGTGGACAACGGTCTGTTTGAGGTTGTGTGGTTGTTTGAAGGCAAGAAGGGGGACTGAGTGTGGGGATGGCCTTGGCAAGATGTTCGTCTTCATTGATGACTTATTGAAGGCTCCGGGGAAGTTCTGGATGACAAAGGGTACTCTGTCTGCCGTGTCCTGTGTTTGTCTTCTGAGGAGGTTGGTATGGTTTTTTGCTGTGGTGTGTCGGAACTGTGGATCGATGAATTGAACGCCATATTCTGTTCTTACGAGGGCGTCTTTTACGTCTATTGATGTTTGATGGGGGGACAGTGTAGAGGGAGCTTTACTCTGTATCTAACCCCGTGCTGTACCTGTCCTGGGAGTGTTTGATGGGGGGACAGTGTAGAGGGAGCTTTACTCTGTATCTAACCCCGTGCTGTCCCTGTCCTGGGAGTGTTTGATGGGGGGACAGTGTAGAGGGAGCTTTACTCTGTATCTAACCCCGTGCTGTACCTGTCCTGAGAGTGTTTGATGGAGGGACAGTGTAGAGGGAGCTTTACTCTGTATCTAACCCCGTGCAGTACCTGTCCTGGGAATGTTTGATGGGGGGACAGTGTAGAGGGATCTTTACCCTGTATCTAACCCCGTGCTGTACCTGTCCTGGGAGTGTTTGATGGGGACAGTGTAGAGGGAGCTTTACTCTGTATCTAACCCCGTGCTGTACCTGTCCTGGGAGTGTTTGATGGGGGGACAGTGTAAAGGGAGCTTTACTCTGTATCTAACCCCGTGCTGTACCTGTCCTGGGAGTGTTTGATGGGGACAGTGTAGAGGGAGCTTTACTCTGTATCTAACCCCGTGCTGTACCTGTCCTGGGAGTGTTTGATGGGGGGACAGTGTAGAGGGAGCTTTACTCTGTATCTAACCCTGTGCTGTACCTGTCCTGGGAGTGTTTGATGGGGTAAAAAGTCTGACAACACCAGGTTTTAGTCCAACCGATTTATTTGATAGTAAACGCACAAGCTTTCGGGGTTAGTCCCTTCGTCAGGTGAATGGAGAGTGAATTCAGAACTCTCCATTCACCTGACGAAGGGACTAACCCCAAAAGCTTGTGCGTTTACTATCAAATAAATCGGTTGGACTAAAACCTGATGTTGTCAGACTTTTTACTGTGTTTACGCCAGTCCAACGCCGGCATACCCACATAGTGTTTGATGGGGACAGTGTACAAACAACAAAGAAAATTACAGCACAGGATCAGGCCCTTCAGCCCTCCAATCCTGCTGCCTGAGTTAACTAAAACCCCCTACCCTTCAGGGGACCGTATCACTCTATTCCCATCCTATTCATGTATTTGTCAAGTCACCCCTTAAAAGTCACTCCCGTATCTGCTTCCACTATCTCCCCTAGCAATGAGTTCCAGGCACCCACTACCCTCTGCGTAAAAAATCTGCCTCTCCTTTAAAACTTGCCTCTTGCACCTTAAACCTGTGCCCCCTAGTAATTCATTCTTCTACCCTGGGAAAAAGCTTCTGACTATCCAGTCTGTCCTGGACTGGGGGAGTGCGTTGGAGGGAGGGTCTGCTGAGGAGCAGTGGAGGATCTTTAAGGAGATCTTTCTTGGTGCTCAGCAGAAATTTATTCCGATGGTCAAAAAGGACTGTAGGAGGAGAGGTAATAAGCCGTGGATAACGAAGGAGGTGAAGGAAAGTGTTAAATTAAAAGCGGAGGCATTTAGAGTAGCGAAGAGGAGTGGGCGAGAAGAGGATTGGGAGAGGTTTAAATGTCAACAAAGATTGACAAAGAAGTTGATAAAGGAGGGTAGGAGAAACTATGAAGCTGGGCTAGCGCTTAATATAAAAAAGGATAGCAAGAGTTTGTATAAATATATAAAAAGGAAGAGGCTGTCTAGGGTGAACGTTGGTCCTTTAGAGGATGAGAAAGGGGACCTAGTGGTAGGGGATGGGGATATGGCTCAGGTATTGAATAACTTTTTTGTTTCCGTCTTCACGGAGGAGGACGTGAATAATTTGCCGGGTGTTAGTGATGGAAAGGTGGTAGGACTGGAGGGTCTTAATGACATTACTGTTACTAGAGAGGCGGTGCTCGACAGACTGGAGGGGCTGATTGTGGACAAGTCCCCAGGACCGGATAGAATGCATCCGAGGGTTCTGAAAGAAATGGCGGAGGTTATAGTGGATGCATTGGTGGTTATTTTCCAGACGTCGCTGGATTCCGGGGAAGTGCCGGAAGATTGGAAAACGGCTAATGTTACGTCGTTGTTTAAGAAGGGTGCCAAGCAAAAGGCGGGGAATTATAGGCCGGTCAGTTTAACGTCTGTGGTAGGTAAAATGTTAGAATCCGTCATTAAAGAGGAAATTGCGAGGCATCTTGAAGGGAATTGCTTGATAGAGCAGACGCAGCATGGTTTCATTAAAGGGAAGTCGTGTCTGACAAATTTACTGGAGTTCTATGAGGATGTGTCTAGGGCAGTGGATAGAGGAGAGCCGGTGGATGTGGTCTTTCTGGATTTTCAGAAGGCGTTTGACAAAGTACCTCATAAGAGGTTATTGCAGAAGGTCAGGGGACTTGGAGTTGGGGGTAGGGTGTTAGCGTGGATAGAGGATTGGTTGTCAAATAGGAGGCAGAGAGTGGGGGTCAATGGGTGCTATTCGGATTGGCGGATGGTGACTAGTGGAGTGCCCCAGGGGTCAGTGCTGGGGCCTCAACTTTTTACCATTTATATAGATGATCTGGAGGAGGGAACCGAGTGTAGGGTGTCGACACTCTCTGCCTCCTATTTGACAACCAATCCTCTATCCACGCTAACACCCTACCCCCAACTCCAAGTCCCCTGACCTTCTGCAATAACCTCTTATGAGGTACTTTGTCAAACGCCTTCTGAAAATCCAGAAAGACCACATCCACCGGCTCTCCTCTATCCACTGCCCTAGACACATCCTCATAGAACTCCAGTAAATTTGTCAGACACGACTTCCCTTTAATGAAACCGTGCTGCATCTGCTCTATCAAGCAATTTCCTTCAAGATGCCTCGCAATTTCCTCTTTAATGACGGATTCTAACATTTTACCTACCACAGACGTTAAACTGACCGGCCTATAATTCCCTGCCTTTTGCTTGGCACCCTTCTTAAACAACGACGTAACGTTAGCCGTTTTCCAATCTTCCGGCACTTCCCCGGAATCCAGCGACGTCTGGAAAATAACCACCAATGCATCCACTATAACCTCCACCATTTCTTTCAGAACCCTCGGATGCATTCCATCCGGTCCTGGGGACTAGTCCACAATCAGCCCCTCCAGTCTGTCGAGCACCGCCTCTCTAGTAACAGTAATGTCATTAAGACCCTCCAGTCCTACCACCTTTCCATCGCTAACACCCGGCAAATTATTCACGTCCTCCTCCGTGAAGACGGAACAAAAAAGTTATTCAATACCTGAGCCATATCCCCATCCCCTACCACTAGGTCCCCTTTCTCATCTTCTGAAGGACCAACGTTCACCCTAGACAGCCTCTTCCTTTTTATATATTTATACAAACTCTTGCTATCCTTTTTTATATTAAGCGCTAGCCCAGCTTCATAGTTTCTCCTACCCTCCTTTATCAACTTCTTTGTCAATCTTTGTTGACATTTAAACCTCTCCCAATCCTCTTCTCGCCCACTCCTCTTCGCTACTCTAAATGCCTCCGCTTTTAATTTAACACTTTCCTTCACCTCCTTCGTTATCCACAGCTTATTACCTCTCCTCCTACAGTCCTTTTTGACCATCGGAATAAATTTCTGCTGAGCACCAAGAAAGATCTCCTTAAAGATCCTCCACTGCTCCTCAGCAGACCCTCCCTCCAACGCACTCCCCAAGTCCACATTCGCCAATTCTTTTCTCATCCTACCATACTCCCGTCTATTCAAACAAAGGACGTGTGTCCGGGAACCCACTTTCTCCTCCTCCATCTGCACCAGGTTCCAGCACTGATCCCTGAGGAATGCCA
This sequence comes from Prionace glauca, assembly GCA_037974335.1. Classification (NCBI taxonomy): domain Eukaryota; kingdom Metazoa; phylum Chordata; class Chondrichthyes; order Carcharhiniformes; family Carcharhinidae; genus Prionace; species Prionace glauca. The sequence continues at coordinate 4,451,712 of CM075722.1, forward strand.
CTTGTCACAGCCCTCCATTCAGAAATGCACCCTCCCACTGTTACTCCCTCTCTTTGACTGAGCCAGTTTTGTACCCACCTTGCCATCTCATCTCTGATCCCATGTGACTTCACCTTCTGCACCAGTCTGCCATGAGGGACCTTGTCAAAGGCCTTACTGAAGTCCATGTAGACAACATCCACTGCCCTGTCCCCATCAATCATCTTTGCCACTTCCTTGAAAAAGTCGATCAATTTTGTGAGACACAACCTCCCTTTCACAAAACCATGTTGCATCTCGCTGATACGTTATTTCCAAGTGGGAATAAATCCTGTCTTGAAGAATCCTCTCCAATAATTTCCCTACCACTAATGTAAGGCTCACCGGCCTGTAATTATCTGGATTATTCTTCCTACCCTTATTAAAAAAAGGAACAACATTGGCTATTCTCCAGTTCTCTGGGACCACCTCTGTAGCCAGCGAGATACAAAGATTTCTCTCAAGGCCCCAGCAATTTCCTCCCTTGTCTCTCTCAGTATTGTAGGGTATATCCCATCAGGCCCTCGGGAGTTGTCTACCTTAATGTTCCTCAAGAATCCCAGTACTTCCTCCTTTTTGATTTCAACATGACTCAAATTATCTACACACCCTTTCCCAGACTCATCATCCACCAAGTCCTCATTCACCAAGTGTAGCGGGAGCTTTACTCTGCATCTAATCCCGTGCTGTACCTGTCCTGGGAGTGTTTGATGGGGATAGTGTAGAGGGAGCTTTACTCTGTATCTAACCCTGTGCTGTACCTGTCCTGGGAGTGTTTGATGGGGACAGTGTAGAGGGAGCTTTACTCTGTATCTAACCCCGTGCTGTACCTGTCCTGGGAGTGTTTGATGGGGGACAGTGTAGAGGGAGCTTTACTCTGTATCTAACCCCGTGCTGTACCTGTCCTGGGAGTGTTTGATGGGGACAGTGTAGAGGAAGCTTTACTCTGTATCTAACCTCATGCTGTACCTGTCCTGGGAGTGTTTGATGGGGACAGTGTAGAGGGAGCTTTACTCTGTATCTAACCCCGTGCTGTACCTGTCCTGGGAGTGTTTGATGGGGACAGTGTAGAGGGAGCTTTACTCTGTACCTAACCCTTTATCTTTACTCTGTATCTAACTTTACTGTGTATCTATCAAGTGGAAATGTTGTTGAACCTGAATTGTGTGATATGTTTATTTCTAATGCTAGAGGATCTGATTCAGCAACTTGCCCGGGCGATAGAAGCCGGTGATTCCACTGCATCTTCAGAGTGCGCTATGAGTCTGGCACAGCGGAAAGTGTGTCTCAGTATCTGGATGAAAGAGGCTGCCTATCCTAACCAGCAGATCAGGTAGCTGCTCATTCACATCATTCCCTGTGATCCACAGGACGTTGCCAATCCCAAAGAACAAGCTTGCATTTCTATCGCGATGCTTCCAGTCATGTTTTAGTCAAAGATGTTCAAAATGATGAAAAGATTATGATCGTGTAACAGGAGGGTCAGTAGTGCGAGGGGACAGATTAGCATAATTTACAACTCTGAGGAGAGATGAAGACAGTTTTTGCACCTTGGGTTATTGTGTTCTGGGAGGAGCTGTCTGAAAGGGGAATGGAAGCAGATTCAATGACAACTTTCCAACGGATTTGGATAAATACTTCAGGAGGAAATAGTTGCAGAGCTATTGGACAAGGAGCAATGTGGTGAGACTAATTTGATAGCTCTGGGCAAGAGCTGGTACTGACCAGCCATCTGTGTGTGTGTGGGCTGCCTGACTTTAGGTGAGGCAGTGTTCTGAATTAGCAACCTCCATAGATGCTGACTGTACAACTTCAGGAAACTTTCCCCTAATTATCTGTCTCATTGCTGAATTTACCAGATGTGGGTGTACAATTTATCTGTGGTAAAGAGGGTGATGTTTTCCAAATCTTCCAAAATTCAACAGGAACAAGTCAGTGTGTTAGAAAACGTGCGCAGGGTGTTGCGCTAAATCAGCACCATCTGAGTTGTATCATTCTGTAGATGTTGGCCTGGTGAACAGTTGAATGTTTGGGGTGCTTTGCAGTGCGTTCCCGCTTGGCTGCGGTTGGGAGTCTGGCCTTTTCTAAAGTCTTGTTGTTCCTCCTCTTTCCCTTCAGTATGAGAGTTGGAGTGGAGGATGCCGCCTCTTCTGCCACTATTGTCGTGAAGGTCTTCCCCTATGCAACTGTCTCTACTCTAAAGCAGCAGGTACCTGCTCTCTCTGCAACTGAGGTACAGAGGTCGCTGTGACCAGACACGGGACAGGTGTTGAAAGCTGATTAGGGTCTGTAAAGATTAGGGAAGAGTGCATCGGGTAGATGTAGAGCAGATACTTCCACTTGTTGCATGTGTCCTAACTCACACCAAATCCTATTTCCCTATTCCCTCACTGACTCACACTGAGTCCTGTTCCCCCCGTGCCCACTGGCCCACACTGCCCCCCCCCGTGCCCACTGGCCCACACTGCCCCCCCCCGTGCTCACTGACTCACACTGCGTCCTGTTCCCCCCCGTGCTCACTGACCCACACTGCCCTCCCCCGTTCCCCCCTGTGCTCACTGACCCAAAATTCCCCGCCCCGTTCCCCCCCATGCTCATTGACCCACACTGCCCCCCCCCGTTCTCCCCCATGCTCATTGACCCACTCTGCCCCCCCCCCGTTCTCCCCCATGTTCATTGGCCCACACTGCTCCCCCCATTCTCCCCTGTACTCACTGACCCACACTGCCCCCCCCGTTCTTCCCCATGTTCATTGACCCACACTGCTCCCCCCGTTCCCCCCCGTGCTCACTGACCCACACTGCCCCCCCCCATTCTCCCCTGTACTCACTGACCCACACTGCCCTCCCCCGTTCCCCCCGTACTCACTGACCCACACTGCCCCCCCCGTTCCCCCCTGTGCTCACTGACCCACACTGCCCCCCCCGTGCTCACTGACCCACACTGCCCCCCCCGTTCCCCCCTGTACTCACTGACCCACACTGCCCCCCCCGTGCTCACTGACCCACACTGCCCCCCCCGTGCTCACTGACCCACACTGCCCTCCCCCGTTCCCCCCGTACTCACTGACCCACACTGCCCCCCCCGTTCCCCCCGTACTCACTGACCCACACTGCCCCCCCCGTGCTCACTGACCCACACTGCCCTCCCCCGTTCCCCCCGTACTCACTGACCCACACTGCCCCCCCCGTTCCCCCCGTACTCACTGACCCACACTGCCCCCCCCGTACTCACTGACCCACACTGCCCCCCCCGTTCCCCCCGTACTCACTGACCCACACTGCCCCCCCCGTGCTCACTGACCCACACTGCCCTCCCCCGTTCCCCCCGTACTCACTGACCCACACTGCCCCCCCCGTTCCCCCCGTACTCACTGACCCACACTGCCCCCCCCGTGCTCACTGACCCACACTGCCCCCCCCGTGCTCACTGACCCACACTGCCCTCCCCCGTTCCCCCCGTACTCACTGACCCACACTGCCCTCCCCCGTTCCCCCCGTACTCACTGACCCACACTGCCCCCCCCGTTCCCCCCTGTGCTCACTGACCCACACTGCCCCCCCCGTGCTCACTGACCCACACTGCCCTCCCCCGTTCCTCCCTGTGCTCACTGACCCACAATGCCCTCCCCCGTTCCTCCCTGTGCTCACTGACCCACACTGCCCCCCGTTCCCCCCGTGCTCACTGACTCACACTGCCCCCCGTTCTCCCCTGTGCTCACTGACCCACACTGCCCTCCCCCGTTCCTCCCTGTACTCATTGACCCACACTGCCCCCTCCCCCGTTCCTCCCTGTGCTCACTGACCCACACTGCCCCCCGTTCTCCCCTGTGCTCACTGACTCACACTGCCCCCCGTTCTCCCCTGTGCTCACTGACCCACACTGCCCTCCCCCGTTCCTCCCTGTACTCACTGACCCACACTGCCCCCCGTTCTCCCCTGTGCTCACTGACCCACACTGCCCCCCCCGTGCTCACTGACCCACACTGCCCCCCCCGTTCCCCCCCGTGCTCACTGACCCACACTGCCCCCCCCCCGTGCTCACTGACCCACACTGCCCTCCCCCGTTCCTCCCTGTGCTCACTGACCCACACTGCCCCCCCCGTTCTCCCCTGTGCTCACTGACCCACACTGCCCTCCCCCGTTCCCCCTGTACTCACTGACCCACACTGCCCCCCCCGTTCCCCCCTGTGCTCACTGACCCACACTGCCCCCCCCCGTGCTCACTGACCCACACTGCCCCCCCCGTTCCCCCCCGTGCTCACTGACCCACACTGCCCCCCCCCCGTGCTCACTGACCCACACTGCCCTCCCCCGTTCCTCCCTGTGCTCACTGACCCACACTGCCCCCCCCGTTCTCCCCTGTGCTCACTGACCCACACTGCCCTCCCCCGTTCCCCCTGTACTCACTGACCCACACTGCCCCCCCCGTTCCCCCCTGTGCTCACTGACCCACACTGCCCCCCCCGTGCTCACTGACCCACACTGCCCTCCCCCGTTCCTCCCTGTGCTCACTGACCCACAATGCCCTCCCCCGTTCCTCCCTGTGCTCACTGACCCACACTGCCCCCGTTCCCCCCCGTGCTCATTTGACCCACATTGCCCCCTCCCCCGTTCCCCCCCTGTGCTCACTGACCCACACTGCCCCCTCCCCTGATCCCCCCCGTGCTCACTGACCCACACTGCCCCCCATTCCCCCCACCCTCTGTACTCACTGACCCACACTGCCCCCCCCGTGCTCACTGACCCACACTGCCCCCTCCCCCGTTCCCCCCCTGTGCTCACTGACCCACACTGCCCCCCCCATTCTCCCCTGTACTCACTGACCCACACTGCCCTCCGCCGTTCCCCCCGTACTCACTGACCCACACTGCCCTCCCCCGTTCCCCCCTGTGCTCACTGACCCACACTGCCCTCCCCCGTTCCCCCCCTGTGCTCACTGACCCACACTGCCCCCCCCGTTCCCCCCTGTGCTCACTGACCCACACTGCCCCCCCCGTGCTCACTGACCCACACTGCCTCCCCCCATTCTCCCCTGTGCTCACAGACCCACACTGCCCCCCCCGTGCTCACTGACCCACACTGCCCTCCCCCGTTCCCCCCTGTGCTCACTGACCCACACTGCCCCCCCCGTGCTCACTGACCCACACTGCCTCCCCCCATTCTCCCCTGTACTCACTGACCCACACTGCCCTCCCCCGTTCCCCCCGTACTCACTGACCCACACTGCCCCCCCCGTTCCCCCCTGTGCTCACTGACCCACACTGCCCCCTCCCCCGTTCCCCCCCTGTGCTCACTGACCCACACTGCCCCCCCCGTTCCCCCCTGTGCTCACTGACCCACACTGCCCTCCCCCGTTCCCCCCCTATGCTCACTGACCCACACTGCCCCCCCCGTTCCCCCCTGTGCTCACTGACCCACACTGCCCTCCCCCGTTCCCCCCCTGTGCTCACTGACCCACACTGCCCTCCCCCGTTCCCCCCCCGTGCTCGCTGACCCACACTGCCCCCCCATTCTCCCCTGTACTCACTGACCCACACTGCCCTCCCCCGTTCCCCCCGTACTCACTGACCCACAATGCCCTCCCCGTGCTCACTGACCCACACTGCCCCCCCCGTGCTCACTGACCCGCACTGCCCTCCCCGTACTCACTGACCCACACTGCCCTCCCCCCGTTCCCCCCTGTGCTCACTGACCCACACTGCCCTCCCCCGTTCCCCCCTGTGCTCACTGACCCACACTGCACCCCCGTGCTCACTGACCCACACTGCCCTCCCCCGTTCCCCCCTGTGCTCACTGACCCACACTGCCCCCCGTTCTCCCCTGTGCTCACTGACCCACACTGCCCCCCCCGTGCTCACTGACCCACACTGCCCTCCCCCGTTCCTCCCTGTGCTCACTGACCCACACTGCCCCCTCCCCGTTCCCCCCCGTGCTCACTGACCCACACTGCCCCCTCCCCCGTTCCCCCCCCCCCCCGTGCTCACAGACCTACACTGCCCCCCCCGTTCCCCCCGTGCTCACTGACCCACACTGCCCCCCCTATTCCCCCTGTGCTCACTGACCCCCCCCCCGTTCCCCCTCGTGCTCACTGATCCACACTGCCCCCCGTTCCCCCCGTACTCACTGACCCACACTGCCCCCCGTTCCCCCCGTGCTCACTGACCCACACTGCCCCCCGTTCCCCCCGTGCTCACTGACCCACACTGCCCCCCGTGCTCACTGACCCACACTGCCCTCCCCCGTTCCCCCCTGTACTCACTGACCCACACTGCCCTCCCCCGTTCCCCCCTGTACTCACTGACCCACACTGCCCCCTCCCCGTTCCCCCCCGTGCTCACTGACCCACACTGCCCTCCCCCGTTCCTCCCTGTGCTCACTGACCCACACTGCCCCCTCCCCGTTCCCCCCCGTGCTCACTGACCCACACTGCCCCCTCCCCCGTCCCCCCCCCCCCCCCGTGCTCACAGACCTACACTGCCCCCCCCCGTTCCCCCCGTGCTCACTGACCCACACTGCCCCCCCTATTCCCCCTGTGCTCACTGACCCCCCCCCGTTCCCCCTCGTGCTCACTGATCCACACTGCCCCCCGTTCCCCCCGTACTCACTGACCCACACTGCCCCCCGTTCCCCCCGTGCTCACTGTCCCACACTGCCCCCCGTTCCCCCCGTGCTCACTGACCCACACTGCCCCCCGTTCCCCCCGTGCTCACTGACCCACACTGCCCTCCCCCGTTCCCCCCTGTACTCACTGACCCACACTGCCCTCCCCCGTCCCCCCCTGTACTCACTGACCCACACTGCCCTCCCTCGTTCCCCCCCTGTACTCACTGACCCACACTGCCCTCCCCCGTTCCCCCCTGTACTCACTGACCCACACTGCCCTCCCCCGTTCCCCCCTGTACTCACTGACCCACACTGCCCTCCCCCGTTCCCCCCTGTACTCACTGACCCACACTGCCCTCCCCCGTTCCCCCCCATGCTCATTGACCCACACTGCCCCCCCCCGTTCCCCCCGTGCTCACTGACCCACACTGCCCTCCCCCGTTCCCCCTGTGCTCACTGACCGCCCCCGTTCCCTCCTGTGCTCACTGACCCACACTGCCCCCCCCCCCGTTCCCCCCTGTGCTCACTGATCCCCCCCATTCCCCCCCCGTGCTCACTGACCCACACTGCCCCCCCCCCGTTCCCTCCTGTGCTCACTGACCCACACTGCCCCCCCCCGTTCCCCCCTGTGCTCACTGATCCCCCCCATTCCCCCCCCGTGCTTATTGACCCACACTGCCCCCCCCCGTTCTCCACTGTGCTTATTGACCCACACTGCCCCCCCCCGTTCTCCACTGTACTCACTGACCCACACTGCCCTCCCCCATTCCCCCCTGTACTCACTGACCCACACTGCCCCCCCCCGTTCTCCACTGTACTCACTGACCCACACTGCCCTCCCCCGTTCCCCCCTGTACTCACTGACCCACACTGCCCTCCCCCGTTCCCCCCTGTGCTCACTGACCCACACTGCCCCCCCCGTTCCCCCCTGTGCTCATTGACCAAACTGCCCCCCCCCGTTCTCCACTGTGCTCATTGACCCACACTGCTCCCCCCGTTCCCCCCCGTGCTTACTGACCCACACTGCCCCCCCCCGTTCTCCCCTGTGCTCATTGACCCACACTGCCCCCCCCCCGTTCTCCACTGTGCTCACTGACCCACACTGCTCCCCCCGTTCCCCCCCGTGCTCACTGACCCACACTGCCCCCCCCCGTTCCCCCCTGTAATCACTGACCCACACTGCCCCCCCCGTTCTCCCCTGTGCTCACTGACCCACACTGCCCCCCCCCGTGCTCACTGACCCACACTGCCCCCCCCGTTCTCCCCTGTGCTCACTGACCCACACTGCCCCCCCCCGTGCTCACTGACCCACACTGCCCCCCCCCGTTCCCCCCTGTAATCACTGACCCACACTGCCCCCCCCGTGCTCACTGACCCACACTGCCCCCCCCCGTTCCCTCCTGTGCTCACTGACCCACACTGCCCCCCCCCCCGTTCCCCCTGTGCTCACTGACCCACACTGCCCCCCCCCCCGTTCCCCCCTGTGCTCACTGACCCACACTGCTCCCCCCGTTCCCTCCTGTGCTCACTGACCCACACTGCCCCCCCCCCCCGTTCCCCCTGTGCTCACTGACCCACACTGCCCCCCCCCCCGTTCCCCCCTGTGCTCACTGACCCACACTGCCCTCACCCGTTCCCCCCTGTAATCACTGACCCACACTGCCCTCCCCGTTCCCCCCTGTGCTCACTGACCCACACTGCCCCCCCCGTTCCCCCCTGTGCTCACTGACCCACACTGCCCTCACCCGTTCCCCCCTGTAATCACTGACCCACACTGCCCTCCCCGTTCCCCCCCGTGCTCACTGACCTACACTGCCCCCCCCCGTTCCCTCCTGTGATCACTGACCCACACTGCCCCCCCCGTTCCTTCCTGTGCTCACTGACCCACACTGCCCCCCCCGTTCCCCCCCGTGCTCACTGACCCACACTGCCCCTCCATTCCCCCTGTGCTCACTGACCCACACTGCCCCCCCCCCGTTCCCCCTGTGCTCACTGACCGCCCCCGTTCCCTCCTGTGCTCACTGACCCACACTGCCCCCCCGTTCCCCCCTGTGCTCACTGACCCACACTGCCCCCCTATTCCCCCTGTGCTCACTGACCCCCCCCGTTCCCTCCTGTGCTCACTGACCCACACTCTTCTGCAATGCCACAACCCTATGCTGTATCGATGCCCCTCTATTTTTGTCCACTTAAGCATATCTAAGTGTAATCGCTCCATTGTGTTTGCAGCCAAACCTGCAGTTAGCCAGGCCCACGGTCTAATCCTCGCCAAGTCCCTCCAATCACTTTCCAGCTTTAAAGCCCTCTTTAAAATCTACCTCTCTGACCAAGCTTCTGATCGTCTCACCTTATCCTCCTTAATTCCTCCAGTGGCTGGTATCAAGTGTTGCCTGTGAAACCTCAGAATGTTTTAACTACATTAGAGATGCTATATCACAGATTACTCCAGTGCAGAAGAGGCCCTTCAGCCCATCGAGCCTGTACCGATGCACGAAAAGCGCAGACCTGCCCACCTAATCCCACTTGGCCCTTAGCCTTGAATATTACGACATGCCAAGGACTCATCCAGGTACCATTTAAAGGATGTGAGGCATCCCGCCTCCACCACTGCCTTCCCCACCACCGCTTTCCAGACTGTCACTGCCCTCTGGGTAAAACAGCTTTTTCTCAAACACTCCCTAAACTTCCCACCCTTCACTTTAAATTTGTGTCCCCTCAGAACCAACCCTTCAACTAAATGGAACAGCCGCTCCCTCTCCACCCTGTCCGTGCCCTTCATAATCTGAACACGTCAATCAGGTCTCCCGTCTTTTCTGCTCCAGAGAAAACAACCTGAGCCTATTCGACCTCTCTTCATAACTTAACTATTATATATCCAAGTTGTTGTATCAATCCCCAGACTAATCCCACTGCCCCACTCTCTCCCCATAGCCCTGTATCAATCCCCAAACTAATCCCACTGCCCCACTCTCCCCCCATAGCCCTGTATCAATCCCAAACTAATCCCACTGCCCTGCTCTCTCCCCATAGCCCTGTATCAATCCCCAAACTAATCCCACTGCCCCACTCTCTCCCCATAGCCCCGTATCAATCCCCAAACTAATCCCACTGCCCCACTCTCTCCCCATAGCCCTGTATCAATCCCCAAACTAATCCCACTGCCCCGCTCTCTCCCCATAGCCCTGTATCAATCCCCAAATTAATCCCACTGCCCCACTCTCTCCCCATAGCCCTGTATCAACCCCCAAACTAATCCCACTGCCCCACTCTCTCCCCATAGCCCTGTATCAATCCCCAAATTAATCCCACTGCCCCACTCTCTCCCCATAGCCCTGAATCAATCCCCAAACTAATCCCACTGCCCCACTCTCTCCCCATAGCCCTGTATCAATCCCCAAACTAATCCCACTGCCCCACTCTCTCCCCATAGCCCTGTATCAATCCCCAAACTAATCCCACTGCCCCGCTCTCTCCCCATAGCCCTGTATCAATCCCCAAATTAATCCCACTGCCCCACTCTCTCCCCATAGCCCTGTATCAACCCCCAAACTAATCCCACTGCCCCACTCTCTCCCCATAGCCCTGTATCAATCCCCAAACTAATCCCACTGCCCCACTCTCTCCCCATAGCCCTGTATCAATCCCCAAATTAATCCCACTGCCCCACTCTCTCCCCATAGCCCCGTATCAACCCCCAAACTAATCCCACTGCCCCACTCTCTCCCCATAGCCCTGTATCAATCCCCAAACTAATCCCACTGCCCCGCTCTCTCCCCATAGCCCTATATCAATCCCCAAACTAATCCTACTGCCCCGCTCTCTCCCCATAGCCCTGTATCAATCCCCAAACTAGTCCCACTGCCCCTCTCTCTCCCCATAGCCCTGTATCAATCCCCAAACTAGTCCCACTGCCCCACTCTCTCCCCATAGCCCTGTATCAATCCCCAAACTAATCCCACTGCCCCACTCTCTCCCCATAGCCCTGTATCAATCCCCAAACTAATCCTACTGCCCCGCTCTCTCCCCACAGCCCTGTATCAATCCCCAAACTAATCCCACTGCCCCGCTCTCTCCCCATAGTCCTGTATCAATCCCCAAACTAGTCCCACTGCCCCTCTCTCTCTCCATTGCCCTGTATCAATCCCATTCTGACCTTTGATCACCAAGTCTCTGTATTGTGTTTGGAAATGTTGCTGTGAAGCAGCTTTGAGGCCTCCTCTTGCTGAAGGTGCTATCTAAATGCTGTTATTGTGTGTGTCAGGTGTTCCGGGATTTTGGATTCCATCCTCTAGTTCAGCGCTGGATTATTGGCCAGTGCCTCGCCGTAGATCACCGAACGCTGTGCTCGTATGGTGTGAAGAAGGATGGAGATTCTGCCTTCCTATACCTGCTGTCGGCAAAGTTGGGCGGTTTGCTGCGGCGCCAGTACGAGGACGACCAAGCCCTGGCTGTTATGGTACACGCTGAGACAGGCATCAATGTGCAGAGGAGGGAAAGCCTGGAAGACGAGAAGAGAAAATACAGCACGTTACCGAGCAAGCTGCCTGTCAATAAAGGTGACGAGAAAAACTCTCTTCCTTTCTTTCCTAGGGTAGAAAAGTCAAGTGCTCGGGGACGTAGGTTTAAGGTGCAAGTTTAGAGGAGATGTGTGAGGCAAGCTTTTCGCACAGAGGGTGGTGAGTTTCTGGAACCTGCTGCCGGGGGAGGTGGTGGGAGCAGGTACGATAGCGGCGTTTGAAGGGCAACTAAATGAAGAACCTGCTCCAGTGCTGTGTTCTTCTTTGTCCTTTTTACTAAACACGTCCATAAAAGCACGTAGTGGATGCTGGAATTGAAACAAAAGCTGCGGGAAAACCTTAACAGGTCAGCTCTATTCTCCCTTCACACGTGCTAACTAACGTTTAAAGTCTGCATGACCCATCGTCTCTCCATAGGTGCTGTCAGACTAGCTGAGTGTCACTGAACATGTCATTCATAGAATCGTAGAATTGTTATGGTTCAGGTCAGAAACTGGGAGTGTTTTGTGGAACCCGCCTGGATCATAGGTTTTGCAGAGAATACTACAGTGCCGAGGGAGCGCCGCACTGTCAGAGGGTCAGTGCTGAGGGAGCGCCGCACGGTCAGAGGGTCAGTGCCGAGGGAGTGCCGCACTGTCAGAGGGTCAGTGCCGAGGGAGTGCCGCACGGTCAGAGGGCCGGTGCCGAGGGAGCGCCGCATGGTCAGAGGGTCGGTGCTGAGGGAGCGCTGCACTGTCAGAGGGTCAGTGCTGAGGGAGCGCCGCACGGTCAGAGGGTCGGTGCCGAGGGAGCGCCGCACGGTCAGAGGGCCGGTGCCGAGGGAGCGCCGCACGGTCAGAGGGCCGGTGCCGAGGGAGCGCCGCACTGTCAGAGGGCCGGTGCCGAGGGAGCGCCGCACGGTCAGAGGGCCAGTGCCGAGGGAGTGCCGCACGGTCAGAGGGGCCTCTTCCCTCTGGAATGGGTGTGAAAGTTGCCTTCTTTACAGATTGGCCACCCGTACGTTTTATATGAATGGCTGCGGGTGCCATTGCCAGGCCAGTCTTTGTTGTCCATCTCTAATCCTGCTCGCAAAGGGTGTAAATGAACCTTCTCTGTCTCAGCAGGTCGACCAGCCCATAAAGATAGGGATGGAAGGATGGACATCAACAATATTGCTCAGTGCATCAATCTGGAACTGAAGTCACTTCAGCCTGTCCCATCGCAGGATACGTGGAGCAGACCCTGGCAAGCTTCCCCCGCTCACCCGTCAACACAGGTACTGTCGGAAACCAGGCAGGCTGTGACTGATCTCAGTGGATCTGTGTTACAGAAAGGAAATAGGCACACTAGAGATGGTCCGTAGGGAAATGAGGCAGTTATACCTCTTAGGAATGAGTGAGGATAATCTCACCATTGATGCCCATACCTTCAACTGCCTGGACCCCAAATTCCCTAAATCTCTCCACCTCTCCTTCTCCCTTCAAGACCTTCCTTAAAACCCACAACTTTGACCCTGTTTCTGACCAGCTGTTACGTTATTCACGAGTATACCTCATTGAATTATAGAATCCCTATAGTGCAGAAGGAGGCCGTTCGGCCTATCAAGCCTGCACCAACACTATCCCCATAACCCCACACATTTATCCTGCTAATCCCCTGACAATAGAGGCAATTTAGCGTAGCCTATCAACATAATGGCATCATGGCAGCTCAGAGGCTATCTCTGTTGCTGTGCGGACACATGGATTTGGGCCTGTGTCCGTGGGAGTTTGCGCATTCTCCCCGTGGTTGCGTGGGTTTCCTCCGGGTGCTCCGGTTTCCTCCCACATCCCAAAAATGTGCTTTTAGGCTGATTGATTGGGTAACAAATTGTCCCTATATTGGACCTCCCTAATCCTCACACATTAGGCATAGACTAGAGTCATGAATAGGTCACTGACCATGGGACGGCGGCGCGGGCTCGTTGGGCCGAAGGGCCTGTTTCCCGTGCTGTGTTGTTCTTTGTTCTATAACCAGCACGTCCTCGGACTGTGGGAGTGAACCGGAGCACCTGGAGGAAACCCATGCAGACATGGGGAGAATGTGCAGACTCCACACAGACAGTGACCCGAGCTGGGAATCGGTCCCGGGTCCTTGGCACTGTGTGGCAGCATTGCTAACTGTGCTGCCCTCAACTTGTGGTAATGCTTGGGAAGCACTGTGTGAATGCAAATTTTTGCACTATGTCCTGTAATAGGGAACATTCCCTTGCTGATCTTGATGACTAAAACAGATTCAAGGAACAGTTGTTCTTTTGATTGGCTTGCCATTGTGTGTGAGGTTTGATTCTGCTAACAGAACCTGTGCTTTATTTCAATTTGTTTTAGTGACAGGATAAAGGCTTTGAGATTTTCCTCTTCTCTTCCCCATTTTTCTGTGTAGCAGTCAGGCTGGGCATGTGAAACGTGTACCTACATAAACAAACCCACCCGGCCAGGATGTGAGATGTGCAGCAGCCCCCGACCACCAGAATACACTGTGCCCCAGGATTATAAACCTGACGATGAGGAACTGTGTCGCATCTTACAGGAGAAGGAGGCAGTGCAGAAATACCAACAGGTAGAGTGAAACCACTCAATTACAGATATCTTGGGGACTGGCATCAGCTGCTTTTGAGTTATTTATGGTCAAAATGACTCACTGAGGGTTCTGCAAAAATTCTCAGGAGAATGGAATGTACTTTATCCATAGTGCCAGAAAAGACTCTCTATTCCTAGGATTGAACCATGCCAGCATTCAATCCCAGTGATAGAGCACTTTGGTAGTCTGATGGTAATGTCTCTGGGCTAGTAATATGGGGGCCTTGGCATAGGTTCACAAGAATCACAAAAATTCTGGCAGGCAGCTCCAATGAGTAGTTAAGAAGGCATTTTGACCTTTATTGCAAAGGGATTGGAGTTGAACAAATGGGAGGTTTTGTTGCAATTGCATAGGGTGTTGGTGAGGCCTCACCTGGAACACTGTGTACAGTTTTGGCCCCCTTACCTTAAAAACATTGGAGGCAGTCCAAAGAAGATTCACCAGGTTAATTGCTGGGTTGTCCTACCAAGAGAGACTAAGTAGTCCGGTCCTGCATTCTTTGGAATTCAGAAGATAGCCATGAGGTGGAGATGCCAGAATTGGACTGGGGTGGGCACAGTAAGAAGCTTCGCAACACCACGTTAAAGTCCAACAGGTTTATTTGGAATCACGAGCTTTCAGAGTGCTGACCCTTCATCAGGTGATGTATCTGGTGTTGAGACTTCTTATGGAGTTCAGACAAGTGAGGGGTGACCTTATTTAAACATATAATATCCTCAGAGGGCTTAACAGGGTAGATGGCAACATGTTTTCACTAGTGGGAGAGTCTCGAATAAGGGGACATAGCTACAAGATAAAGGACCAGTCATTTAAAACTGAGGTGCGGAGAAATTTCCTTTCACAGAGGGTGGTGAATCTCTGGAATTCTCTGCCCCAAAGGGCGGTGGAGGCTAGATCTTTAGTAAGTATTCTAAGTGGAGGTGGTCAATCTTGATTGATTGATCGATCAATATTTGATCAATCGAGGAATAGAGGACTATGGGGAAATGGCACAGAGAAGGAGCGGAGGTTGACATGGATCAGCTATGATCGTTTTGAATGTCAGGGCGGGTTTGAAGGGCCTGGTGGCCCACTCCTGCTTCTATTCCTTGTGCTTTCCGCTACAAAAGATGACCATTTGGAATGACGTCAGCAGCTTCTTTATTTCAGCGATCAGTCGACCAGATTCTTAGTGGCTTACTCGGTGGATATCTTGACGATATTCTGAATACTGGTGTAAGTGAACAGAAACATTTGAAGAATCTAGAAGCAATGCTGAAATGTCTTCAAGATGCAAAGACTGATTAGGGACAGTCAGCATGGCTTTGTGAGTGGAAAATCATGTCTCACAAATTTGATTGAGCTTTTTGAAGGGGTAACCAAGAAGGTAGATAAGAGCAGTGCAGTTGACGTTGTTTACAAGGAATTTAGCAAGGTCTTTGACAAGATCCCGCATGGTAGGTTGTTGCATAAGGTTAAATCTCACAGGATCCAGGGTGAGGTATCTAAATGGATACAAAATGGTTTCTTGCAGAAGCCAGAGGATGGTTGGAGAGAGTTGTTCTTCAAACTGGAGGCCTGTGACCAGAAGTGTGCCTCAGGGATCAGTGCTGGATCCACTGTTATTTGTCATTTATATTCATGATTTGGATGAGAATATAGAGAGCATGGTTAGTAAGTTTGCAGATGATACCAAGATTGTTGGCATAGTGGACAGTGAAGACAATTGCAACGGGATCTTGATCAATTGGGCCAGTGGGCTGCCGAATGGCGGATGTAATTTAATTTAGACAAATGCAAGGCAATGTACTTCGGTAGATTGAACCAGGGCAGGACTTACTCAGTTAATGGTAGGGCGTTGGGGAGAGTTACAGAACAAAGAGATCTAGGGGTACATCTTCATAGCTCCTTGAAAGTGGAGTCACAGATGGACAGAATGGTGAAGAAGGCATTCAGCATGCTTGGTTTCACTGGTCAGAACATTGAATACAAAAGTTGAGATGTCTTGTTGAAGTTGTACAAGACATTGGTAAGGCTGCATTTGTGTGCAATTCTGGTCTCCCTATTATAGAAAGGATATTATTAAACTTATTATTATTAAAGAGTGCAGAAAAGATTTACTAAGATGTTATTGGGACTTGATGGATTGAGTTTTAAGGAGAGGCTGAATAGACTAGGACTTTTTTCCCCAGAGTGTAGGAGACTGAGGGGTGACCTTATAGAGCTCTATAAAATAATGAGGCGCATAGACAAGGTAGATAGTCAATATCTTTTCCCAAAAGTAGGAGAGCCTAAAACTGGAGGGTATTGGTTTAAGATGAGAGGGGTGAGATATAAAAATGTCCAGAGGGGCAGTTATTTCACACAGAGGGTGGTGAGTGTCTGGAACAAACTGCCAGAGTAGTAGTAGAGGCGGGTACAATTTTAGCTTTTAAAAAGCATTTAGATAGTTAGGATAGGTATAGAGGGATATGGGCTAAATGTGGGCAATTGGTATTGGCTTAGGGGTTTAAAAAAAATACGGGTTGCATGGACAAGTTGGGCCGAAGGGCCTGTTTCCATGCTGTAAACCTCTATGGCTCTCTGACTCTAAGTGCACGAGCTTTGTGCCTGGAAAGACAATAGTTGGGTCACATGCTTGATAAGAAAGGGTTACATAAAGCACCAAAGAAGATGGAAGCTCCATGTCCAATGAACGTGATGCATTTAAGCTCTTTTTTTAGTCTGGGCAACTACTATGGCAACTTTATCTCAAATTGTTGAAGCCACTACATAATCTGTTGTGCATTAAACAGTCTTGGCATTGGACACCCAGATGCCAAGAAACGTGCAAGGCTGTTAAGGATACCTCATAGAAGTCTGGAGTATTGGTTCATTTTAACTCTACGTTGCCGTTGTGACCCTTCACTCTATGGAACAGGGGCTGTCATTTCACGTATTTTACCTTCAGTGGAGGACAGGCGGAGAACATTTGATTCACAAACACTGACTGGCGCTAAAGCTAACTATGCTCAGTTGGAGAATGTGTATTATTTTTAGTATCTAATGGTTATCATTGCACTTTATTGACAAAATCATCCAACTGTAACAGCCATTTTTATGCCATATAAAGGTACACCTTCACTCGCTGAGAGTAGATTGCGACCTTGTCACCACATTCATATGACATAAAATATCAGCAGTCAGAGAGCCAGGTTAATGCGTTATCGTGTTTCTGTTTGCCTGCTGCTCACATGCCTCTCAGCAGTGTTAGAACAAAGAACAAAAAAAATTACAGCACAGGAATAGGCCCTTCAGTCCTCCAAGTCTGCCCCCTACCCTTCTGGGGTCCGTATTCCTCTATTCCCATCCTATTCATGTACTTGTCAAGATGCCCCTTAAAAGTCACTATCGTATCCGCTTTCACTACCTCCTCCGGCAGCGAGTTCCAGGCACCCACCACCTGTGTTTTAAAAACAAAACTTATCTCATACATCTCCTTTAAATCTTGCCCCTCGCACCTTAAACCTGTGCCCCCTAGTAATTGTCTCTTCCACCCTGGGAAAAAGCTTCTGACTATCCACTCTGTCCGTGCCCCTCATAATCTTGTAGACTTCTATCAGGTCTCCCCTCAACCTCCGTTGTTCCCATGAGAACAAACCATGTTTCTCCAACCCCTCCTCATAGCTAATGCCCTCCATACCAGGCAACATCCTGGTAAATCTTTTCTGTACTCTCTCCAAAGCCTCCACATCCTTCTGGTAGTGTGGCAACCAGAATTGAACACTATATTCCTCACTAAGTTTCTATGAAGCTGCAACATGACTTGCCAGTTTTTAAACTCAGTGCCTCGGCTGAAGGCAAGCATGCTGTCAGCCTTCTTGACTACCTTCTCCACTGTGTTGCCACTTTCAGTGATCTGTGCACCTGTACACCCAGATCCCTCTGCCTATCAATACTCTTAAGGGGTCTGCTATTTACTGTGTATCTGTCTTAGATCTTCCAAAATGCATTACCTCACATTTGTCCAGATTAAACTCCATCTGCCATCTCTCCAACCAAGTATCCAAATGATCTATATCCTGCTGTATCATCTGATGGTCCTCATCGCTTACAAGTGGTGTGCCTCAGGGATCTGTTTTGGGGCCACTGCTGTTTGTGATTTTTATAAATGATCTGGATGAGGGTATAGAAGGATGGATTAGTAAATTTGCTGATGACACCAAAGTCGGAGGAGTGGTAGATAGTGAAGAGGGGTATCATAGTTTACAGAGAGAGTTGGACAAGTTGCAGAGCTGGGCTGAGAGGTGGCAGATGGAGTTTAATGCGGAAAAGTGTGAGGTAATTCACTTTGGCAGGAATAACAGATGTGTAGAGTATAGGGCTAACGGTAGGACCCTGAATAGTGTTGACAAACAGAGGGATCTAGGTGTATATGTGCATAGATCCTTGAAAGTTGGAAATCAAGTCGATAAGGTTGTTAGGAAGGCATACGGTGTCTTGGCGTTTATTGGTAGGGGGATTGAATTTAGGAGCCGCAACGTCACGTTGCAACTGTACAAAACTCTGGTGCGGCCGCACTTGGAGTATTGTGTACAGTTCTGGTCCCCACATTATAGGAAGGATGTGGAGGCATTGGAGAGGGTGCAGAGGAGGTTTATCAGGATGTTGCCTGGTATGGAGGGGAGGTCCTATGAGGAGAGACTGAGGGATTTGGGGTTGTTTTCGTTAGAAAGAAGGCGGCTAAGAGGAGACCTTATTGAAACATACAAGATGATTAGAGGTTTAGATAGGGTGGACAGTGATAGCCTTTTTCCTCAGATAGAGAAAGCTAGCATGAGGGGACATGGCTTTAAATTAAGGGGTGGTAGTTATAGGACAGATGTCAGAGGTAGGTTCTTTACCCAGAGGGTGGTGGGGGAATGGAATGCCCTGCCTGCTGCAGTTGTAGATGCGCCTAGTTTGGGGGCATTTAAGAGATCCGTGGATAGGTTTGTGGATGGAAAGGGACTGGTTTAGGTTAGAGGGTCATTGCTTTTTTAATTGGTCAGCGCAACATTGTGGGCCGAAGGGCTTGTTCTGCGCTGTAATGTTCTATATTCTATCGCTATCTGCAAATCCACCAACTTTTCTGTTGTCCACAAACTTACTAATCAATCCAGTTACATTTTCTCCAAATCATTTTTATATATGTTTATATTTTTATATATATATCATGTTCCCAACATTGTCTGTTTTCCCAAATAGATAACATATGTGTGACTTCATTGCAAGTGTGAATAAATCTCAGAAATGATGCGGTGATGGGCAAGGTGTTGATTATTGATAGCTGGGATGTATCCTGATCTCAATCCACATGCATAAAGAAAGCTGGAGTTGCCAGTCCAGGGAGGATTCTTGTGGGGAATCTGTGATCATTCCCCCTAACTTGTAACAGAAACTGCTGGAGCTATTGCACAAAGGGCAACCGGGCATCATCCAGATGGAAAAATCTTCCTTGATTTTACTTTTGACGGCCAGATATTGACGCCCATGGAGGAAAAAGCAGCTCAGTGTCAGTCATGTGCTCGTGTGAGGAACTTACCACGTGGGAATGACCTGAGATGCCATGGTAACGCTTACAGACTGATTTCGCTGGTCCATTTGAGGGTCACATGTTCTTGATCATAATTGATGCGCACTCTGAGTGGCCAGAAGTTGTGATGAAATCCACCACCACTGAGCAAAGCATTGAGAAACTGGGTGAGATCTTTGCATGGTTTGGTAAGCTGGAACAAAGGGACAAAGGTTCACCGTTTATTTCACAAGAGTTTGAAGATGATCTCAGAATGATATCCAACATATCAGAATCACCGTCCTATCATCCAGCTCCTAATGGGCCAGCTGAAAGACTTGTTCAATTCTTAAAACACTCAGTGAAAGCATCTCAAGGCTGAGGATCATTAACCCAACGTATTAATCACTTTCTGACATCCTACAGAAATACTACACGTGACACAGAATTCCCCCACATTGCAGAGAAAGCTGAGAATGACGTTTTAATCCTTTCATACCCCAAGAAACACCAGCGACAGAATAAAACCAACAATCCCAAATTTCCAGGAAACAGAGTGCCGAACATTACTTGCTCCAGCAAGGAGAACAAGTGTTGGCGTGGAGCTAGACTGCGAGAGAAAAGTGTGGGAAATGATCCCATTTTGTATCCGGTTCAAAGCGAGGGTGAACTGGTTTGGAGACACCAGGCTGATCAGTTGCTGGTTCACGCACTGGGTTGTTAGAATCACCTCGAGGTGAGCCCCTGTCTCCAGCTTTTCATGTTGGGCCTGTCACTACAGATAATCACCTGAGTCTGAAATAACTGATGATCCCATTGCTGATGTGGGTTGGTTGTTTTCTGTACACAAGTGGTTTCATCTCGTATAGCTATCAACTGGATCCTGAGGATCTCCCTAATGACTCCAGAGTAAATACACTGCCAAATTGTGGTTTACAAACAAACAAGTTTGTATGTCCAAAGTGTTTTTCACAACCTCTGGGTGTCTGGAATTGTTTTCCAGCCAGTGTAGTGTTTGTGACATACCATTTGTAACTTGGGAAACCCAGCAGTCACAAAGTGCACTGCCAGTTCCACAAATTGCTCTGAATGAAATGAGCAGGCAGGCGCTGATGTTGGTTAAGAGATAAATATTGACGGATGCGAGGAGGAGCTCAACAAAAACAGAAAATGCTGGAACATCTCAACCGATCTGACAGTATCTGCGGACAGAGGATAGAGCCAGCATTTTGAGTCTGGGTGATCCTTCGTCAGAACTCTAACTGTCAAAGGATCATCCAGACTTGAAACATTGGCTCTATTCTCTCTCCACAGATGCTGTCAGACTGGCTGAGATGTTCCAGCATTTTCTGCTTTCATTTCAGATTCCAGCATTAGCAGTCATTTGCTTTTACCAGGGAAAACTTCCCTACCCTCTTCAAAACTATGGCTATGAATCTTTACCTCTAACTGAGAGATTGGGCTAGGTTTAATACATCTGAAAGACTGCACATCAACAGAGCGGCGCTCCTTCTGCAATGCCCCTCCTGACAGTGTGGCACCCCCTCTGCACCGACCCTCCTGACAGTGTGGCACCCCCTCTGCACCGACCCTCTGGACAGTGTGGCACCCCCTCTGCACCGACCCCCTGGACAGTGTGGTACCCCCTCTGCACCGACCCCCTGGACAGTATGGCACCCCCTCTGCACCAGCCCTCTGGACAGTGTGGCACTCCCTCTGCACCGACCCCCTGGACAGTGTGGTACCCCCTCTGCACCGACCCCCTGGACAGTATGGCACCCCCTCTGCACCGACCCTCTGGACAGTGTGGCACCCCCTCTGCACCGACCCTCTGGACAGTGTGGTACCCCCTCTGCACCGACCCTCTGGACAGTATGGCACCCCCTCTGCACCGACCCTCTGGACAGTGTGGCACCCCCTCTGCACCGACCCCCTGGACAGTGTGGCACCCCCTCTGCACCGACCCCCTGGACAGTGTGGTACCCCCTCTGCACCGACCCCCTGGACAGTGTGGTACCCCCTCTGCACCGACCCTCTCGACAGTATGGCACCCCCTCTGCACCGACCTCTGGACAGTGTGGCACCCCCTCTGCGCCGACCCCCTGGACAGTGTGGCACCCCCTCTGCACCGACCCTCTCGACAGTATGGCACCCCCTCTGCACCGACCTCTGGACAGTGTGGCACCCCCTCTGCACCGACCTCTGGACAGTGTGGCACCCCCTCTGCGCCGACCCTCTTGGCAGCACCAACCCTCCCGATGGTGTGGCACCCTCTCTGCACTGACCCTCCCGACAGCACCGACCCTCCCGATGGTGTGGCGCCCCCTCTGCACCGACCCTCTCGGCAGTGCGGCATCCCCTCTGCACCGACCCTCCCGATGGTGTGGCACCCCCTCTGCACCAACCCTCTCGGCAGCACCGACCCTCCCGATGGTGCGGCGCCCCCTCTGCACCGACCCTCCCGATGATACGGCGCTCCCTCTGCACCGACCCTCTCGACAGTGTGGCACCCCCTCTGCACCGACCCTCTCGGCAGCACCGACCCTCCCTATGGTGCGGCGCCCCCTCTGCACCGACCCTCCCGATGATACGGCGCTCCCTCTGCACCGACCCTCTCGACAGTGTGGCACCCCCTCTGCACCGACCCTCTCGGCAGCACCGACCCTCCCGATGGTGCGGCATCCCCTCTGCACCGACCCTCTCGGCAGCACCAGCCCTCCCGATGGTGCGGCGCCCCCTCTGCACCGACCCTCCCGATGGTGCGGCGCCCCCTCTGCACCGACCCTCTCGGCAGCACCAGCCCTCCCGATGGTGCGGCGCCCCCTCTGCACCGACCCTCCCGATGGTGCGGCGCCCCCTCTGCACCGACCCTCTCGGCAGCACCAGCCCTCCCGATGGTGCGGCGCCCCCTCTGCACCGACCCTCTCGGCAGTGTGGCATCCCCTCTGCACCGACCCTCCCGATGGTGTGGTGCCCCCTCTGCGCCGACAGTGCAGCGCTGAAAGTATCAGCCCTGATGGTTTTGCTCAGGTCTCTGGAGTGGGACTGGAACCATGGCTTTCTGACTTCGGGGCAGGAGCTCTATCGCTGAACAGTGGTCCTCACAGACTTCACCATCCAGTCCGGCTGTGCTCCTGCTCCCTGCTTACAAACAAAAACTGAAGCGGGAGAATCTATCAAAGAAAGCCATGCAATGTTGATCTGAGGAATCGGATGATCTCCTAAGGGGCTGCTTGGAGTCAGTATTTAAAAACCCTGTGACCAGTCTGTACGAATACGCCACTACAGTAACTGACTTCATTAGTAAATGTGTAGAAGAAGCCAAAGAAGCCAATCTGTGTGTTGCCCAACCAGAAACCATGGATGAACAGGGATAACCACTGCTTGCTCAAGTCCAGGTTTGAAGTCAGGTGACCCTGACCTATACAAGACAGCCAGATACGATCTGAGGAGATCCATTAAAGATGCCAAAAGACCGTATCAGACTAAGCTAGTCCCAGGCTAGCCACGCCGACCCCCGCCGACTATGGCAAGGTCTGCAAGACATAACAGGCTAGAAGTTGAAGGCATGGAAAATCACCATCTCCAACGCACCCCTCCCTGATGACTTCAATGCATTCCATGCCAGTTTTCAGCAGGTCAGTGAGAGCATGCACTCCACCCCGGAAGCCCATGATGAACATGTATCCAAGGTCACAAACGTCAAGCAGCTTTCTCGAAGGTCAACCCATGGAAAGCGACTAGCCCAGATGGGATACCCGGACGAGCACTCAGATCCTGCGCAGATCTGGCAGGGGTATTCGCAGATGTTTTCAACCTCTCTTTACAACAATCTGAGGTCCCTATCTACTTCAAGAAAACGACCATCGTCCCAGTACCTAAGAAAACCAAGCAGCCTTAATGACTATCGGCCGGTGGCTCTGACACCCATCATTATGAAGTGCTTCGAAAGGCTAGTCATGGCACGAATCAATTCCAGCCTCCCAGATTGCCTGGATCCACTACAGTTTGCCTACGGCTGCAACAGGTCCACAGCAGACCCCATCTCCCTGGCCCTGCACTCAACCCTGGAACACCTAGATAACAAAGACACCAATGTCAGACTCCTATTTATTGACTACAGCTCAACCTTCAACACCATTATTCCCATGAAACTCATCTCCAAACTCTGTGCTCTGGGCCTCAGCACCTCCCTCTGTGACTGGATCCTGAAGTTCCTAACTCTCAGACCACAATCAGCAAGGGTAGGCAACAACACCTCCTCCACGATCATCCTCAACACCAGTGCCCCACAAGGCTATGTTCTCAGCCCCCTACTATACTCCTTATACACCTATGACTGTGCGGACAAATTCCACTCCAATTCGATTTACAAGTTTGCTGATGACACCACCGTAGTGGGTCGGATCTCAAACAGAGTACAGGAATGAGATAGAGAATCTGGTGAACTGGTGCGACAACGATAATCTCTCCCTCAATGCCAACATAATGAAGGAGATTGTCATTGACTTCAGGAAGCATAAAGGAGAACATGCCCCTGTCTACATAAACGGGGATGAAGTGAAAAGGGCCAAGATTTTCAAGTTTCTAGGTGTCCAGGTCATCAACAACCTGTCCTGGTCCCCCCCCATGCAGACACTATAGTTAAGAAAGCCCATCAATGCCTCTACTTTCTCAGAAGGCTAAGGAAATTTGGCATGTCAGCTACGATTCTCACCAATTTTTACAGATGCACCATAGAAAGCATTTCTTTTGGTCGTATCACAGCTTGGTCTGGGCTCCTGCTCTGCCCAAGACTGCAAGGAACTACAAAAGGTTGAGAATGTAGCCCAATCCATCGCGCAAACCAGCCTCCCATCCATTGACATTGTCTACACTTCCTGCTGCCTCGGCAAAGCAGCCAGCATAATTAAGGACACCACGCACCCCGGACATTCTCTCTTCCACCTTCTTCCATCGGGAAAAAGATACAAAAGTCTGAGGTCACGTACCAACTGACTCAAGATCTTTGAATGGACCTACCTCAAGTTAAGTTGATGTTTCTTACACTCTAGCTATGAGAGTAACACTACATTCTGCACCCTCTCTTTTCCTTCACTATGAATGGTATACGTTGTCTGTATAGCGCGCAAGAAACAATACTTTTCACTGTATACTAATACACGTGACAATAATAAATCAAATCAAAGGATCTTTGCTGTGATCGCAGATCTGAGCCAGATAGTATTACTGGGGGTGTTAGAGCCAATCTCTGGTACATTGCCTCCTTGGTTCAAGGTGGAGAGTCAGTAAATGGCTGTTAGACCTTCTGAGCAGGGAAGGTGAGCAGAGATTGTGGGCCTAATTGGCACCAGCGACATGGGGATAATGAGCACGGGATCATGTCCTACAAAGGCACCTATGTCAGACTCAAAGGAGGTACAGTGGGTGTACACAGACTGCAGCGGCCCAAGGAAGCAGCTCAGCATCATCTTGTTGACAGCAATAAGAACAAAGAACAACACAGCACGGGAAACAGGCCCTTCGGCCCAACGAGCCCGCGCCGCCGTCCCATGGTCAGTGACCTGTTCATGATTTTAGTCTATGCCTAATGTATGAGGATCAGGGAGGTCCAATATAGGGACAATTTGTTACCCAATCAATCAGCCTAAAAGCACATTTTTGGGATGTGGGAGGAAACCGGAGTACCCGGAGGAAACCCACGCAACCATGGGGAGAACGCGCAAACTCCCACGGACACGGCCCAAATCCATGTGTCCGCACAGCAACAGAGATAGCCTCTGAGCTGTCATGATGCCCTCGAGTAAATAAACTCCTATTTATTGACTATAGCTTGACCTTCAACACCATTATTCCCATGAAACTCATCTCCAAACTCTTGTGCTCTGGGCCTCAGCACCTCCCTCTGTTAATGGATCCTGAAGTTCCTAACTCACAGACCACAATCAGCAAGGGTAGGCAACAATACCAGGGAGCTGGGAAATAAATGTAAAGGTTTGACCTGAAAGGTGATAAATTTCCCTACTCAAGTATATATATTTATTAGTCACAAGTCGGCTTACATTAACACTGCAATGAAGTTACTGTGAAAATCCCCTAGTCGCCACACTTCCGCACCTGTTTGGGTTACACTGAGGGAGAATTTAGCACAGCCAATGCACCCTAACCAGCACGTCTTTCGGACTGAGGGAGGAAACTGGAGCACCCGGAGGAAACCCATGAGGAGAATGTGCAAACTCCACACAGATAGTGACCTAAGTTGGGAATCGAACCTGAGTCCCTGGTATTGTGAAGCAGCAGTGCCAATCATTGTGCCAACATTTTGAAATGGGAGGATGGTGCAGCTGGATGGATGGCAGGAGAGATGATGCAGGAAGGACAGTTTCACATTCCTGAGGGAATTGGGTCCAGATCTGGGGGAGCTGTGCCCTGTACAAGCCGGATGGGTCGCACCTCAACAGGGGTCCAGGCCAAGGTGGGGATTTGTGCAGATGATGTTGTTGAGCTCTGAATGCGTTTGACAGGGGAATGGGAACCTGAGTGTGGGTTCAGAATGTCAATGAACAAAGCTAGCATTGGAAGGTAGAAGGTTAATAACTGATCTGTATTGTAATCTGTAATTTTGTATTTGTATAATTAGTCACGTAAGGTGCTGTGAAGTCAGCAGAGGTATTTGCAGGATTTTACCTCTCTTCCATGTTGGTATTCAACCAGACAATACCTTGTAAATAAAGCTGCAATGGTTTGTTTAAATAACCCACAGCGTGGCACCTCAGAAATACTTTCTCTTTGTCATCAAATGGGTCAGAAACAATGCACATGGAAACATAGAGACACAGAAACCAGGTGGTCATTTGGCCCTTCGAGCCTGCTGTACCATTCATTTTGATCATTGCTGATCATATTCAATATTCTGGATTTTTCACCCCTCGCCCCATATCCCTCGATCCCTTTAGCCCCAAGAGCTATATCTAATTTTTTCTTGAAATCAGGCAATGTTTTGGCCTCAACTACTTTCTGTGGGAGTGAATTCCACACATTCACCACCCTCTGGGTGAAGAGATTTCTCCTCATCTCAGTTCTAAATGGTTTACCCCTTATCCTCAAACTCTGACCCCTAGTTCTGGACTCCCCCACCACTGGGAACATTCTTTCTGAATCTACCCTGTCTAACCCTTACACTTGGAATACTGTGTGCAATTCTGGTCACGCTATTATAGAAAGGATATTATTAAACTAGAAAGAGTGCAGAAAAGATTTACTAGGATGCTACCAGGACTTGATGGATTGAGTTATAAGGAGAGGCTGGATAGACTGGGACCTTTTTCTCTGGAGCGTAGGAGGCTGAGGGGTGATCTTATAAGAGGTCTATAAAATAATGAGGGGCACAGATCAGCTAGATAGTCAATATCTTTTCCCCAAAAGTAGGGGAGTCTAAAACTAGAGGGCATAGGTTTAAGGTGAGAGGGGAAAGATACAGAAGGGTCCAGAGAGGCAATTTTTTCACACAGAGGGTGGTGAGTGTCTGGAACAGAGGCAGTAGTAGAGGCGGGTACAATTTAGCCTTTTAAATAGGATTTAGACAGTTACATGGATAGGATGAGTATAAAGAGGTATGATCCAAATGTGGGCAATTGGGACTAGCTGAAGGCTTTTAAAAAAGGGGTGGCATCATCAAGTTGGGCCAAAGGTCCTGTTTCCGTGCTGGAAACCTCTGACTCTATGCTGCCTCAGAGCACCAGGGACCCGGGTTCAGTTCCTGGCTCGGGTCACAGTCTGTGTGGAGTTTACACATTCGTCCTGTGTCTGCTGGGTTTCCTTTCTCCAGGTGCTCCAGTTTCCTCCAACAGTCTGAAGATGTGCTGGTTGGGTTGGTTGGCCATGATAAATTACCCTTTATCCAGCTAATCCTCCTGATACTAAAGTACAAAGAAAACAAAGAACAACACAGCACAGGAAACAGGCCCTTCGGCCCTACAAGCCCATGCTGCCCATTGTAATGCTCAGTGAGTGTCTCATTCCAATCCTCCTTTTATCTATGACTTTTGTCTACATCTAGTGGACTCTACAGTAAAGGGGTGCAAATACATGGGATAAACGGGTAGGATTGTGGTTGGTATGGACCCGATGGGCCGAATGGCCCCCTTTTGCACTGTAGGATTCTATCATTCTATGAAATACGTTTCCACAAAGAAAAAAGGTGAGTCTCCCAAATCTAGATCCCTCCCTGGGTACCAAAGAGCAAATAAGGCAGAAAAAAGAGTGAAGCTGATGTCAGATACTGAGAACTCAGAAAGATGAGAGGAGCTCAGAAAGTGCAACAGTTTATTTATCAGTGTCACAAGTAGGCTTACATTAATATTGCAATGAAGTTACAGTGAAAATCCCCTTATCGCCACACTCCGGCGCCTTTTTGGGTACACTGAGGGAGAATTTAGCACCTAACCAGCACATCTTTCAGACTGTGGAGTAAACTGGAGTACCTGGAGGAAACCCATGCAGACATGAGGAGAATGTACAGACTCTATAGAGACAGTGATCCAAGCCAGGAATCGAATCTGGGTCCTTGGCGCTGTGAGACAGCAGTGGTAAAAGAAAAATAGGAAAGCAAAGAGGGAGCATGAAGAAGAGATCTCTCCTCCCCCAACCCCCAAGGATCGTGAGAAACTCTCTCTTCCTCAGAGAGTGGTGGAGGCAGGGTCACTGAATATTTTTTAAGGCTGAGTTAGATTTCTGATTGATAATGGTGTCAAAGGTTCTCAGAGGTAAATTGGAATTAAGGCCACAGTCATATCAGCCACAGTCTTACTGGCTGACAACCCAGGCTCGAGGGGCTGAATGGCCTAGTCCTGCTGCAAATTAGTATGTTTATGTGAGTTGACAAGTGAAATAAAGGAAAGATGTTTTATAAATCGATAAAGAACAAGATAGCGACCAACGAAAGAGTAAGGCCAATGAAAAACCAAAGAAGCAGCTTGACTGTAGGCAGGAGACATGGGCATAGGTCTTAATAAATACTCTTAGTCTGTTTTCCCAAAAGAGGGAGAATGATGCAGACATTTGTAGTTAGAGAACAAGTGTGAAATATTGGATAGTATAAAATAATGAGGGAGAAAACAATAAGGAATTTAGCATCTTTAAAAGTGGATAAATCACAAGGCCTGGACAAAATGTTTCCAAGGCTACATATATTAATACACAAGGTGCAAGTCATAGAACCCCTACAGTACAGAAAGAGGCCAATCGGCCCATTCAAGTCTGCACCAAACACAATCCCACCCCTATATCCTTACAAACTACACATCTCAGTACACTAAGGGCAATTTTAGCATAGCCAGTCAACCTAATCCACACATCTTTGGATGTGGGAGGAAACTGGAGCACCTGCAGGAAACCCATGCAGACATGAGGAGAATGTGCAAACTCCACACAGACAGTGACCCAAGCTGGGAATCGAACCCAGGAGCTGTGAAGCAGCAATGCTAACCACTGTGCTACCGTGCTGCTCACAGGATATTCTTGGCAGACAGAAAAAACAGTCAGTCATAAAGATTTACAGCATGGAAACAGGCCCTTCAGCCCAACTTGTTCATGCCATCCTTTTTTTAAAATCCTTAAGGTAATCCTAATTGCCTGCATTTGGCCCATATCCCTCTATACCCATCGCATCCATGTAACTGTCTCAATGTTTTTTAAAAGATAAAATTGTATCTGCCTCTATTACTACCTCTGGCAACTTGTTCCAGACACTCACCACCCTTTGTGTGAAAAAAATTGCCCCCCTGGACACTTCTGTATCTCTCCCCTCTCACTTTATACTATGCCCTCTAGTTTTAGACTTCTCTACCTTTGGAAAAAGCTATTGACTATCTAATTGATCTGTGCCCCGTATTATTTTGTAGATGGACACACACAGACATATACACCCGCACACAGACATACACATGGCAACACACACACACATACATATACTCATACACAGAAACACACACACACACATATACCCATACTCAGAAACACACAGAGAAACATGCATACAGATACGGACACACACACAGATACATTTACACCCATACACACACACACACACACGCATATACAGAAACACATAGAGACTGGCAGAAAGAGAGAGTCTGAGAATCAGAGGACGAGGGAGAAAGAGAGACAGATGCTGGAATCTTGCTGCCATTCATGCTGATGGGATCTTACAGTCCTGCCAATGGCGTACCCCCTCATGTGAGTTTCCTAGCAGCAAGGGGTGCATTTAACAGGAAAGCCTGTTGACAATATCGGAACCATAGATCCCAACACCAGTGAATGGCATGCCGTCTCCCAACACACTGTGGAGAGGGAGGAAAATCCCACCCAGAGGATTTGTCCATTAACAAGAATGACAGTTCCAGTGTGTGGCAGCCACATTTAATCATCCCTCCATTCAGTGGTTGCCGTGGACTAACTGACAGAGTTGTCACCGCTGCTTTTAGAACAATCACTTCAAACACAGATTGTCAAATTCCAAACATCACAACAGCCAGTTCAAGGCACAGGTACACACGTTGCTCCTGTTTCAGCTTAACAAAACAAGTGAGAGTTATTCAATGGTCCACTCCACAGGGCAGTGCCTTGTTCTCATTATTCCACTGTCACATACCTGGCCATTGCAGAGTCGGTGTCAGTAATTGGATTTTATATGTATGTACATATCTGTTACCCATACAGGTATCCTGTAAAAACTGGATTTAAACTCAGAAGCTCAAACTTGCTATCCCGCTGGGTGACTTTAGCACCCTCGGGGCTGACCTGAGCTCTGGGAGCTGACAGCACTCCCACATGAAGCACGTTGGTTTCCAATGTCTGCTGCAGCAGATTCATTCTTCTCTCCTTTCTTTTTTTTGAATCACAGGAAAAAGGAAGAAGAGAAGAATGCTTTTCCACATGCAACATGCTCAGAGTGGCCCTGGCAGAGAGTGAGAAGCCGCCACCCTCAGACTGACCCAGGCCCTCTCGCTTCTCCATCAGAGACTGCATCAGGAGGCGGTGCTGGGGGTGGGGTTTGTGGTGGAACTTGTCACTGGCAGATACCAAGATGCTGACGCTCACACTCTTTCCCCCTCCCTGTTTTGCGAACACAGTACCAGGAGCCAGCAGCTATGTGAAGACTGAACACTGAGCCCGTGAGGGGTGATGTGGACTTGACACTATGCACAGTCTCAGTGCTTGTGGAGTAACTCGAAAGATACAGACACAGCAAAAGACACACTGATTCTATCTGACCTTGAGTGTACGCCTGCACTCCCATAGCTGCTATGTTTTGTTACCTGATCGGGGCTGATTTTTTCAACGTTGCAAGTGTTCATTTTCTGATTGTAAAGTCACAGCTGTAGAAAGTATAACCAAAAAAGGATTTTTTATTATTTTTCTTTGCCAACAAATTAAAATCCAGATACTTGTCTCCAACGACGAAGTGAAATTATTGTTTTCCTTTCATCACAAAACACAATTCTGTACTGCTCTCTGGACGATCAGAACCCTGTCCCATTCTCACTCAGCGATCTCTGGTCAGCAGCATAATAGAATGCTGAGGGAGTGCCGCACTGTGTAGGTCAGTACTGAGAGAGTGTCGCACTGTCAGAGGGTCAATACTGGGTTCCCATTCCTGTTCTGGATCCCCCAAAAGATGTAACATTCCCCCCATCCCTGCAAACCCCCATATTGCCCTGCCTTTTATCCTGAGTGAAGGAAGTAGTGCGCTGGCTACTTCTACCTTCCCCGTCTCCATTTGGCATCTTGAGGGCCTCTGTAGGCCTCCTGGCAGACAGGCTGGCCAATATCTTAACTTCCGACACTGTCTAATTTCATTTTAAACATCTCAATTATACCTGAATCTACCACACTCTCAGACAGTGCATTCTAGATCCTAGCACTCGCTGTGTGAATCTGTCTCCACCACACTCTCAGACAGTGCATTCCAGATCCTAACTACTCGCTATGTGAATCTGTCTCCACCACACTCTCAGACAGTACATTCCAGATCCTAACCACTCACTGTGTGAATCTGTCTCCACCACACTCTCAGGCGGTACATTCCAGATCCTAACCACTCGCTGTGTGAATCTGTTTCCACCACACTCTCAGGCGGTACATTCCAGATCCTAACCACTCGCTGTGTGAATCTGTTTCCACCACACTCTCAGACAGTGCATTCCAGATCCTAACCATTCGCTGTGTGAATCTGTTTCCACCACACTCTCAGGCGGTACATTCCAGATCCTAACCACTCGCTGTGTGAATCTGTCTCCACCACACTCTCAGACAGTACATTCCAGATCCTAACCACTCACTGTGTGAATCTGTCTCCACCACACTCTCAGATGGTACATTCCAGATCCTAACCACTTGCTGTGTGAATCTGTCTCCACCACACTCTCAGACGGTACATTCCAGATCCTAACCACTCGCTGTGTGAATCTGTCTCCACCACACTCTCAGACGGTGAAAAAGTCTTTCCTTATATTGCCTTTCCTACTTTTACCAATTTAAATCTGTGCTGCCTCGTTTGTGAGCTTTTCACGAGTGGGAGTTGTCTCTCTGCTTATTCTATTCTTCCTTCCAAACCCCTGCTCTGTTTTATTTTAGTAAAAAGTCTGACAACACCAGGTTTTAGTCCAACCGATTTATTTGATAATATTCTCACAAGCTTTCGGGGTTAGTCCCTTATTTTGCCAGAGCATCTACTAGCATTTGTTACTTTTTAGATCAATTTCCCATTTTACCAATATTGCTTTGCAGCTTTCTGAAACATTAACTGAGCTCCTGTTTCTGGGTCCCCTGCAAATTTCAGCACCACAACCTCTAGATTTACACCCAATTCACCGACATGCCCCATAAACCAAAGCTGTCCCAAAGCTTGGGGTGGAAGGGTGCGCTGCTCTTAGTTCATGTGCGTGGAGTGTAACCTATTTCCAACCACTTTGAGTTCCGTTCATAACTTCAACACTCTCAGTTCTATCTTTAATCCAGCTTTCTAATTTTCCTTCCCATGTTTTACCCCATCAAAGGCTTCCCTAAAATCCACACACAGCATCCACTGCATTTCTTCATCATAGAGTTATAGAATCCCTACAGTGCAGAAGGAGACCATTCAGCCCATCAAGTCTGCACCGACCATCATCCTGCCCATCCCTAACCACATAGCCCCATGTACTTACCCTGTTATTCCCTTAACGCTATTTAGCATAGCCAATCAATCTGCTTCAAGTGCCTTTTGCCTCCTTACAAAATTCTGAGGAGGTTGTCAAGTACGGTTGTCCCTTTATGTTTTAAATTATATTTATCTTGTGAGCAGCACAATATTGTGAGCAATTTTGGGCCCTTATCTAAGGAAGGATGTGCTGACCTTGGAGGGGCTCCAGAGGAAGTTCACAAGAATGATCCCAGGAATGAAGGGTTTGTCATATGAGGAATGGTTGAGGACTCTGGGTCTGTACTCATTGGAATTTAGAAGGATGAGGGGGGGGGATCTAATTGAAAATTACAAAATACTGAGAGGTGTGGATACAGTGGATGTGGAGAGGATGTTTCCACTAGTGGGAGAGACTAAAATTGGAGGACACAACCTCAGAGTGAAGGGACGCTATTTTAAAACAGAGATGAGGAGGAATTTCTTCAGGCAGAGAGTGATGAGTCTGTGGAACTCTTTGCAACAGAGGTTTGAGGCAGGCCAGGTCATTGAGTGTCTGTAAGACAGAGATAGCTAGGTTCTTGATCAATAAGGGGATCAAGGGTTGTGGGAGAAGGCAGGATAATGGGGATGAGAATCATATCAGCCATGATTAGATGGCGGAATAGACTCAATGGGCCAAATGTTATAGTCTTATAGTCTATCTCATGTTGTTTGATTGCCCTCACAGTGTGTCCTGGAATGTTTTTCCTACGAAAATGACATTAGATAAATATTAGTCTCTATATGGTAATTTCATCCTTAGTTCAAGATCTGAAATGTCCACAGATATCGATGTGCATCTGCTTAGCTTTCCTCTGGTTCCCTGCTTATAAATGAATGTTGCATTTGCCTCCATCCTCTGGCTCACCCGTACTTAGTTATCTGAGGAATATCTCCCCAACAGGATCCCAGTAACACATTGGTTCACTAATATCCTCTTGGGGAAGGAAATCTGCTGTCCTTACCTGGCCTGGCCTGGCCTACATGTGACTCCAGGGCCGCAACATGTGGTTGACTCTTAACTGCCCTCTGAAATGGCTGAACGAGACATTCAGTCCAAGGGCAATTAGTGATGGGTAACATAGACAGTGCTTACATCAAATTATTTCAAAAAGGCTCTGGGACTTTCCTTTGTTCTCTGTTACAGGAAGTGAATTCAGATCCCACTGTAGGGTCCATTCATTCCTCTGAATAGATGGAGACGGCACTAACACAAAGTTGAATTTCTTTTGTTGAACAGGTCTTAAAATTAACACGTTACAGAAAGCAAAAATAAACTGGAGCGAGAGAGAGAGATGCTGGCAAAAACCAACATTGTACTGATTAAAGCAGCACTTAAAATAGACTCTGGACCAAACTAATCACATATTGTAATCACAGAACTGTGATTACAATATGTGTTAATGCTTATCTGTGTTACTGAAACTGCTTGGCACGTGCTGTCTCTAGCTGCAAATGCTGTTTTTTTTTAATTCATTCGTGGGACATGAGTGTCGCTGGCTGGGCCAGCATTTATTGCCCATCCCGAGTCACCCTTGAGAAGGTGATGGTGAGCTGCCTTCTTGAATTGCTGCAGCCCATGTTCTGTGAGTCATCCCACAATGCTGTTCGCGCGGGAATTCCAGGACTTTGACCCAGCAACTGCGAAGGAACAGCGATATATTTCCAAGTCAGGATGGTGAGTGGCTTGGAGAGGAATCTCCAGTTGGGGGTGTTCCCGTTTATCTGCTGCCCTCATGCTTCTAGCTAGAAGTGGTCGTGAGTTTGGAAGGTGCTGCCTAATGATCTTTGGTGCATTGCTGCAATGTATCTTGTAGATAGTACACGCTGCTGCTGAGTATCGGTGGTGGAGGGAGTGGATGATTGTAGATGTGGTGCCAATCAAGCAGACTGCTTTGTCCTGGATGGTGCCAAACTTCGAGTGTGTTGGAGCTGCAAGTGGAGAGTATTCCATTGCACTCCTGACTTGTGCCTTGTAGATGATGGACAGGCTTTGGGGACTCAGGAGGTGAGTTACTCACCATAGTATGAAAAACTTTGGTTATGAAAAATCATGAAAAACTTTGATTAATGAGAAAGCCTGTTTTGCTTCCACTGTACTTTCAAAAAATGCAACCAAATGCTCCAGCTAACCCACATAATACAACATAAGGAATAGGAGCAGGAGTAGGTCATCTAGCCCCTCGAGCCTGCCCCACCATTCAATAAGATCATGGCTGATCTGAAGTGGATCAGTTCCACATTCCCGCCCTCTCCCCATAACCCTTAATCCCCTCTCTTATCAAAAACCCATCAACCCGTTTCTTAAATATATTTAGCGAGGTAGCCTCCACCACCTCAGAGAATTCCAGAGATTCACCACCCTTTGAGTGAAGAAGTTCCTCCTCAACTCCGATCTAAACTGCCCCCCCTTTATCTTGAGGCTGTGCCCTCTAGTCCTGCTGTCCTTTCTAAGTGGGAAGAATCTCTCTACCTTTACCCTATCTATCCCCTTCATTATCTTATACGTCTCAATAAGATCCCCCCTCATCCTTCTAAACTCCAACGAGTACAGACCCAGTCTATTCAATCTCTCTTCATAGTCCAACCCCCTCATCTCCGGTATCAGCCTAGTGAGCCTCCTCTGCACTCCCTCCAAGGCCAATATATCTTTCCGTAAGTGCGGCAACCAAAACTGCACACAGTACTCCAGCTGCGGCCTCACCAATGCCCTATACAGCTGCAGCAAGACCTCCCTACTTTTATATGGGCGGCACGGTAGCACAGTGGTTAGCACTGCTGCTTCACAGCTCCAGGGTCCTGGGTTCGATTCCCGGCTCGGGTCACTGCCTGTGTGGAGTTTGCACATTCTCCTCGTGTCTGCGTGGGTTTTCTCCGGGTGCTCCGGTTTCCTCCCACAGTCCAAAGATGTGCGGGTTAGGTTCATTGGCTATGCTAAAATTGCCCCTTAGTATCCTGGGATGTGTAGGTTAGAGGGATTATCAGGTAAATGTGTAGGGATATGGGGATAGGGTCTGGGTGGGATTGTGTTTGGTGCAGAACTCGATGGGCCGAAGGGCCTGTTTCTGCACTGTAGGGTTCTATGCTAAATATTCAATCCCCCTTGCTATGAAGGCCAGAATCCCATTCGCCTTCCTGACCACCTGCTGCACCTGCAAGCTGGGTTTTTGCGAATCGTCCACAAGGACCCCCAGTTCCCTCTGCACCGTAGCATGCTGCAGCTTTTCGCCCTTTAAATAGTAATCCCTCCTACTATTATTTCTGCCAAAATGGATAACCTCACACTTGCTAATATTGTACTCCATCTGCCAGGTCCTCGCCCACTCGCTCAGCCTATCCAGATCCCTTTGCAGACTTTCCACACCCTCCACGCAATTTGCTTTTCCACTCATCTTTGTGTCATCAGCAAATTTCATTACCCTACACTCAGCCCCCTCCTCCAGATCGTCTATATAAATGGTAAATAGCTGAGGCCCCAGCACCGATCCCTGGGGCACTCCACTAGTCACCAACTGCCAACCAGAATAGCACCCGTTGATACCAACTCTCTGCTTCCTATTAGACAGCCAATCCTCTATCCACGCTAACACCCTACCCCCAACTTCATGCACCCTAACCTTTTCCACCATACTTGCTGAGCCTTAAAATGTGGTCAAGTTAATTAACTTCTGAAGCTTAGCATTTGACTGTAACTGCATAGGCAGAAATATCTGAAACTGAAACTTTTGCTTAAATGAAGCAAACAGAGTGAAGCACAAATAGGATCCCTCACCCGCCATACCAGAGGGTTCCCTGAATTGGGTCTTTAATGTTATGAAAGATTCGGATAAGGTGGATTTGATTTAGAGTCAGAGAGGTTTACAGCATGGAAACAGGCCCTCCGGCCTGACTTGTCCATGCCGCACTTTTTTTTAAACCCCTAAGCTAATCCCAATTGCTCGCATTTGGCCCATTTCCCTCTATTCCCATCGTACGCATGTAACTGTCTAAATGCATTATCAAAGATAAAATTGTACCCGCCTCCACTACTACCTCTGACAGCTCATTCCAAACAGTCACCACCCTCTGGGTAGTTTTGTATCTCTTCCCTCTCACCTTAAACTTGTGCCCTCTAGTTTTAGACTCCCCTACCTTTGGGGAAAAGATATTGACTATCTCGCTGATCTGTGCCCCTCATTATTTTATAGACCTCTATAAGATCACCCCTCAGCCTCCTACACTCCAGAGAAAAAAGTCCCAGTCTATCCAGCCTCTCCTTATAACTCAATCCATCAAGTCCCGGTAGCATCCTAGTAAATCTTTTCTACACTCTTTCTAGTTTAATAATATCCTTTTTATAATTGTGACCAGAATTGCACACAGTATTCCAGTGTGACCTTACCAATGTCTTGTACAACTTCAACAAGACGTCCCAACTCCTGTATTCAATGTTCTGATCGATGAAACCAGGCATGCCGAATGCCTTCTTCACCACCCTGTCCACCTGTGACTCCACTTTCAAGGAGCTATGAACCTCTACCCCTAGATCTCTTTGTTCTGTAACTCTCCCCATTAACTCAGCAAGCCCTGCCCTGATTTAATATACCAAAATGCATCACCCTGCATTTGATTTATTATTGTCGCATGTATCAGTATACAGTGAAAAGTATTGTTCCTTGCATGCTATACAAAGCATACTGTTCATAGAGAAGGAAAGGAGAGAGTGCAGGATGTAGTATTACAGTCAAAGCTAGGGTGTAGAGAAAGATCAACTTAGTGCAAGAAAACAGAGGAGAGAATGCTTCCACTTGTGGAATACACAATAGTTATGAATAAACCAATAGAGAAATAAAGAGAGCTGATAGTTTGAATAGAACTTGCTACCCCTGGAATGGTTTAGGTTCTCCCCGGAGAACCGTGGGTTTCTTCCGGGTGCTCCAGTTTCCTCCCACATTCTGAAAGACGTACTGGTTAGGTTCATTGACCTGAACAGGTGCTGGAGTCTGGCAACTAGGGAATTTCTTGTAGTGTTAATATAAGCCTTACTTGTGACTAATAAGTAAACTTTCCTTTATGCAGACACAGGGAGAACTGTGCAACCTGCACGCAGACAGTGACCCGAAGCTGGAATCTAACCCAGATCCTTGGCGCTGTGTCGCAGCAGTGCTAACCATTGTGCTGCCCCAGTGTAGCTATTAACGCACTCAGGATTGTCCAGCAAGTGCTGTCCGATCACAGAATCCCATCTAACAGTGGATGCTTAGGGGTTTGTGAGCACGGGCTCTCTGATGTAATCTGTCAGGGAGGCTGAGCTGCCAGTGATGCTGTTGTTGGTATTTTCCCTTCATTTTTTTTTTCAGGAGTTGGAGGAAAAGCGATTGCGGAATTACCAGAACCTCCTGCAGCTCGATGGGCAGCACCTCGTTCTCAACCACCAGCCCATTGAGTGTCGTATCTGCCTGCAGGATGTAAAGCCAGGGGAGGGAGTGGTATTGCGAGACTGTCTGCACTCCTTCTGCAGGTAAGAGACCAGCGAGAGTACACCACAAACCCACCTGTCCACTCTCATAAGAACATAAGAACATAACATAAGAAATAGGAGCAGGAGTAGGCCATCTGGCCCTTCGAGCCTGCCCCGCCATTCAATAAGATCATGGCTGATCTGTCGTGACTCAGCTCCACCTTCCCGCCCTCTCCCCATAACCCTTAATCCCTTCTCTTATCAAAAACCCATCAACCCGTTTCTTAAAAATATTTAGCGAGGCAGCCTCCACCACTTCAACGGGCAGAGAATTCCAGAGATTCACCACCCTTTGAGTGAAGAAGTTCCTCCTCAACTCCGTTCTAAACCCCTTTATCTTGAGGCTGTGCCCCCTAGTCCTACTGTCTTTTTTGAGCGGGAAGAGTCTCTCCACCTCTATCCTATCCATCCCATTCATCATCTTATACGTCTCAATGAGATCTCCCCTCATTCTTCTAAACTCTAACGAGTACAAGCCTAGTTTATTCAGCCTCTCCTCATAGCTCAATCCCCTCAACTCCGGTATCAGCCTAGTAAACCTAATTTTATCTTCCAGATTTGCACCCCACATCACTCCCTCCTCTCACAGGTCAGTCCGGTGATATTTTTCTTCCTATCTGCCAGTCCGGAGTTAGGTCATCACTCAGTCACGGTCTGATTAAATAGTGGAACAGCGACACACTTTGGGAATGTCCAATTACTGTTCCTGTCTTCCCAATCCATCCTCGGGATGAGTGTGCCACGGGAAAGGCTGGCAGTTATTCCCATCCCTGAGAAGGGAACGCCTGGCCCTTGTGGAGACACTGCAGGCTGGATCCACCCCTGCGGACCCAGGCAAACTCTGTTCGAAGCCCACCACATGACTGTGACACTGCGGTCACCAGCAGAACCTGACCAACTAAGGTTTCCCTCCCTGGAGGAGGTGACTGAACCTTGCTGACAGTCCAACAACTTCCTGGTGAGTTTTCCCCAAGATGTGGAGATGCTGGCGTTGGACTGGGGTGGGCACGCTAAGAACACCAGGTTAAAGTCCAACAGGTTTATTTGGAATCACAAGCTTTTGGAGCGCTGCTTCTTCATCAGGTGAGGGATTTACCTGAAGAAAGAGCAACCCCCGCCAACCCCACCTCCTGCCCTCACTGCTGTGGTCTCAAATGATCCAGGCACCCCAACTGTGATAGGAACTGCAGAGGAGCAAGGAGCTTGTAGTGAATCTTTATAAAGCACTAGCCCTCAACTGGAGTACTGAATCCAGTTCAGGTCGACACACTTTGGGAAGGATATGTGAGAGAGGGCAGACAAGATCATATCCACAGATCTCTGAAGGTTGCCACTCAAGTAGATAGAACCGTGAAGGTTTATAGTGTGTTAGCGTTTATTTAACAGGGGGTTTGAGTTTAAGAGCCGTGGGGTTATGCTGCAACTATACCGGACCTTGGTGAGACCACATTTGGAATATTGTGTTCAGTTCTGGTCACCTCACTATAAGAAGGATGTGGAAGCATTGGAGAGAGTGCAGAGGAGACTTAGAACATAGAACATAGAACATTACAGCACAAACAGGCCTTCGGCCCTCGAGTTGCGCCGATCGGCATCAACCCCACCAATCTATAGACCTATCTATAACCCCCAATCCCATTAAACCCCAGACTTACCAGGATGCTGCCTGGTTTGGAGGGTAGGTCTTATGAGGAAAGGTTGAGGGAGCTGGGGCTTTTCTCTTAGAGCGGAGGAAGATAAGAGGCGACTTAATAGAGGTTTATAAGATGATGAGGGGGATTGATAGAGTGGACTTTCAGAGACTATTTCCTCGGGTGGATGAAGCTGTTACTAGGGGGCATAACCATAAGGTTCATGGTGGGAGATACAGGAGGGATGTCTGAGGGTAGATTCTTCACTCAGAGAGTGGTTGGGGTGTGGAATACACTGCCTGCTGTGATAGTGGAGTCGGACACTTTAGGAACTTTCAAGTGGTTATTGGATAGCAGATGGAGCACTCCAGAATGATCTTGGGTTTGGACAAAGCTCGGTACAACATCGAGGGCCGAAGGGCCTGTACTGTGCTGTAATGTTCTATGTTCTATATTTCTAAGATTCAGGAGAATGTTTCCAGGGATGACAGGATTTCAGTTATGGAGTTGCACTGGAGAAGCTGGGGCTGGGAAAGTTAAGAGGAGATTGAATAGAGTTATTTCAAATCAAGAAAGCTATTGGAAATCCAGAGGGGTTTTGACAGAGTGAATAAGGAGAAGCTGTCTCCTATGCTAGGGGGGCACAGATTGAACATGTAAACAAAAGAAAATGTGGAACAGTGAGAGTAGGAGCTGCCAGAGAGAGGGGTTGGATTGGTGAATAATAGGTTGACCCAACAACCAATGGGCCAGTATAGATAGATGCTCTAAGATGGGCTGAATAGCCTCCTGGAGCAGGGATGAGAGAGGAATAAAGAGAGGGTGTATCAGTAACCCTTGTTGCTCTGTCCACAGAGAATGCCTAAAGCAGCTGATTCGGAGCTGTACCGACCCACAGGTACCCTGCCCATACCGGATGAGAACTACGCCTGTGACAGCAAACTCCAGGAACGGGAAGTCCGGGCGGTGAGTCAGCTCCGGAATCTGGGGAGAGGGTCCGGGGGTCCGAGTGGAGTGAGCTCTGCAATCCGGGAAGGAGGAGGGGGTCCAGGAGGAGAGGGTCATTCAGCTCTGCAGGAGGGGTGCAGGGGTGGGAGAGAGATCAACAATCTTTTGGTGGGGAGACGGGTCCGGGTGCAGGGTTCAGTGATCTCTGCGAGTG
Organism: Prionace glauca; assembly: GCA_037974335.1. NCBI lineage: Eukaryota > Metazoa > Chordata > Chondrichthyes > Carcharhiniformes > Carcharhinidae > Prionace > Prionace glauca. The sequence continues at coordinate 4,492,477 of CM075722.1, forward strand.
GGGAGGGGGTCCGGGTGCAGGGGTCAGTCATCTCTGGGAGTGGGGAAGGGGTCCTGGGTGCAGGGTTCAGTGATCTCTGCGAGTGGGGAGGGGGTCCGGGTGCAGGGGTCAGTCATCTCTGGGAGTGGGGAAGGGGTCTGGGTGCAGGGTTCAGTGATCTCTGCGAGTGGGGAGGGTGTCCAGGGGGTTCGGTGATCTCGCGGAGTGGGGAGGGAGCCCAGGGGAGGGGGGGGGGGGGGGTCAATGATCTCTTGGGATGGGGAGGGGGTCCTGGGGGGGGTCAAGTGATCTCTGGAGGTGGGCAAGGGTCCTGGGAAGGTGGTTCAGTGATCTATGGGAGCGGGGGAGTCAGTGAGCTCTCGATGTGGGTGGGAGAGGGTCAGTGATCTTTGAGGGTGAGGGAAGTCAGTGAGCTCTGGGCGTGGGGAGGGGATCCAGGGGCAGTCAGTGATCTGTGGGAGTGGGGAGGAGGCCGGGGTTGGGGGGGGGGGGGGGGGTGGTGAGGGGGGTGGTCAGTGATCTCTGGGCGTGGGGAGGGGGTCCAAAGGGGTCAGTGATCTCTCGGGATGGGACATCATCCTGGGCAGGGTGAGGGGGAAGAGTCAGTGATCTGTGGGGGTGGGGAGGGGATCCAGAAGCAATCGGTGATCTGTGGGTGTGTGGGGGGGGGGGAAGGAGAGTGGTCAGTGATCTCCAGGAGTGGGGAGGGGGGGTCCTGGGAGGTGAAGGGGGAGAGTCAGTGGTCTCTGGGAGTGGGGAGTCAGTGAGCTCTGAGAGTGGGGAGCGAGTCCATGGTGGGGGTGTCAGTGATCTCTGGGGGGGAAATTGTTTCCTCGGGGGTGGGGGGTGGGGGGGGTGGGGGGTGGGGGGGGGCTGCAGAATCTCCCAATCCAAACCAGCCATTCAGGGCAATGTCAGGAAGCACTTCCTCACTCAGAGGGGGTGGCACATCTGGAAATTCCACCCCCCCCACCACCCAACCCTTGGCCCCCGGAAAAGGTAGTTGGAGCTCTCGGGACTGTTGCTCTCCCTGTTTTGTTATGGAGTTACCCCCTTTGTTGTCTGAGTGTGTACGCCCAGCTGGTGCTCTCTCTCTGGAAGGAAGAATCAGCTAAATGAAGCAACAAATGCAGCAACTTGAATCAGGAACCCCTGGGGGTGGGGGGAGCAGATCTTCCAGGGTGTCCCACTGTTCCTCTACCTGCTCCCCTCCCCTCTCCACCCCCAAACCCCCCAACCAGACCCCATCCCACCCGGCTCCAGAGACCGGGCCTCAGGTAAGTGAGGAGAGCTGGGAACTCGGGCTGTGATGCCACCTGCAGTTAAACAGCTCCACCCAACACCCAAGTGTGATTGGTAGCTGAATAAGGTACTGAGGGAGATGTGCAGGTTAGGGATTGGCCATGGTAAATATGTAGGATTACGAGGTAAATGTCAGACTTGATGGGCTGAATGGCCTCCATCTGCACTGTAAATTGCATGATATGATTCTATATAAATAAGTATCTTTCCACTTGACAAGTCTGGTTTTATGATTAATATTACAAGGGAGGTGATGGCCAAGGGGTATTATCGCTGGACCATTAATCCAGACCTGTTCTGGGGGACCCGGGTTCGAATCCCGCCACGGCAGACGGTGGAATTTGAATCCAATAAAAAATATCTGGAATTAAGAATCGACATGAAACCATTGTCGGAAAAACCCATCTGCTTCACCGATGCCCTTCAGGGAAGGAAATCTGCCATCCTTACCCGGTCTGGCCTCTATGTGACTCCAGATCCACAGCCAATGTGGTTGACTCTCAACTGCCCCTCTAAGGGCAACTAGGGATGGGCAACAAATTCTGGCCAGCCAGTGACGCCCATGAATAAATAAGGATTATTGTTTGTTAAAGAAACTTGGGACATTGAGAGGTTACTGTGAGATTAATATATGGAGTACAGTTTGGGCGGCACGGTAGCACAGTGGGTTAGCACTGCTGCTTCACAGCTCCAGGGTCCTGGGTTCGATTCCCGGCTCGGGTCACTGCCTGTGTGGAGTTTGCACATTCTCCTCGTGTCTGCGTGGGTTTTCTCCGGGTGCTCCGGTTTCCTCCCACAGTCCAAAGATGTGCGGGTTAGGTTCATTGGCTATGCTAAAATTGCCGCTGAGTATCCTGGGATGTGTAGGTTAGAGGGATTAGCAGGTAAAATGTGTGGGGATAGGGTCTGGGTGGGATTGTGTTCGGTGCAGACTCGATGGGCCGAAGGGCCTGTTTCTGCACTGTAGGGTTCTATGGTCTGTAGGGTTCTATGGTCTAGTTTCTGCTGTATATCTCGCTGGAGAATTCACTTTAAAATAAGTTGTGAGCGGTGTGGTAATGGAATGAGAGGTCGCCAGAGCTCTCCTATCTTGAGGTGGCAGAGTGGTTAGCACTGCTGTCTCACAGCTCCAAGGATCGGGTTCCATTCCCATCTTGGGTCACTGTCTGTGTGGAGTCTGCACGTTCTCTCCGTGTCTGCATGGGTTTCCTCTGGGTGCTCTGGTTCCGAAAGATGTGCTGGTTAGGGTGCATTGGCCGTGCTAAATTCTCCCTCAGTGTAAACCGAACAGGCGCCGGAGTGTGGTGACTCGGAGATTTTCACAGTAACTTCATTGCAGTGTTAATGTAAGCCGACCTGTCACACTAATAAATAAAGTTTTAACTTTTGGGTAGTGGTGGGGGGAATGTGGTTAAGCTACAGTGGGTAGCTGCTGTAAACCGTGCTGCTGTTTTGTGTTTCTCAGCTGGTTTCGCTCGAAGACTATGATAAGTTCCTGGATCGCAGTATGAGTGTAGCAGAGAGCAGCAGCGAAAACAGCTACCACTGCAAAACAGCCGACTGCAGGGGCTGGTGTATCTACGAGGACACAGTCAATGAATTCCTCTGTCCGATCTGCTCAAAACTGAACTGCCTGCTCTGTAAGGTAAATATCAAACCAAAGACCATTAAACCCCAAGCACAGCGCTTTCAAACGGGCACAGTACTGAGGGAGTGCCGCACTGTCAGAGGGTCAGTACTGAGGGAGCGCCGCACTGTCAGAGGGTCAGTACTGAGGGAGCGCCGCACTGTCAGAGGGTCAGTACTGAGGGAGCGCCGCACTGTCAGAGGGTCAGTACTGAGGGAGCGCCGCACTGTCAGAGGGTCAGTACTGAGGGAGCGCCGCACTGTCAGACGGTCAAAGAACAAAGAACAAAGAACAAAACAGCACGGGAAACAGGCCCTTCGGCCCAACGAGCCCGCACCGCCGTCCCATGGTCAGTGACCTATTCATGACTCTAGTCTATGCCTAATGTGTGAGGGAGGTCCAATATAGGGACAATTTGTTACCCAATCAATCAGCCTAAAAGCACATTTTTGGGATGTGGGAGGAAACCGGAGCACCCGGAGGAAACCCACGCAACCACGGGGAGAACGCGCAAACTCCCACGGACACAGGCCCAACTCCATGTGTCCGCACAGTAACAGAGATAGCCTCTGTGCTGCCATGATGCCCTCGAGATGGTAAGTGCCTGTGGATAAAAATTTCATTATTAAAGACTCTATACCCCTGAGACTAAACTGACCCCAAGCCTACAATGCTTAATAAGGCCTGCTATATCCCCCTATATGTAAACTGCTCATGTGGCTGTCCAAGTGACTCTTGAACAACTCTAGCGTGCCTGCTTCCACCACCTTACTCGGCAGTGCATTCCACATCCCCACTACCCTTTGTGTGAAAAACTGCCCTCTAACATTAGTCTTATATCTAGCCCCCCTCACCCTAAGCCCGTGACCCCTCGTTCTATCCATTTCTAATAGCGGAAAAAGCTTATCACCATCTACTCTATCTGTCCCCTTCATAATCTTATAAACCTCTATCAAATCCCCCCTCAGCCGACGTCTCTCAAGGGAAAACAGCCCAAGTGCATTCAATCTTTCCTCGTAAGACAGCCCTTCCATACCAGGCAACATCCTGGTAAATCTCCTCTGCACTCTCTCCAGGATCTCTACATCCTTCCGGTAGTACGGCGACCAGAACTGGACGCAGTACTCCAGGTGAGGCCTAACCAACGTTCTATACAACTGCAACATCAGACTCCTACTCTTATATTCTATACCCCTTCCTATGAAGGCTAACATGCCATACGCTTTCCTCATCACATTCTGCACCTGCACCGACACCTTCAGGGACTTGTGTACCTGCACCCCCAGGTCTCTCTGCGTATCTATACTCCGGATAGTTCTACCTTTTATCATATAACTCCCTTCCACATTATTCCGGCCAAAGTGCATCACCTCGCATTTCTCCGGATTAAATTCCATTTGCCATCTATCTGCCCAATCTACCAGCCTATCTATGTCCTGTTGCATTGCCAGGCACTGCTCCTCAGTACCCGCCAATCCAACCATCTTAGTGTCATCAGCAAATTTGCTGATCACACCACCTACCCCCTCTTCCAAGTCATTAATATATACTACAAATAGTAGAGGTCCTAGTACCGAGCCCTGCGGCACCCCACTGGTGACAGACCTCCAATTGGAAAAGGAGCCCTCCACTACTACCCGCTGTCTTCTCCTCCCAAGCCAGTTCTTCACCCATCTACATACCTGGCCTTGTATCCCATGAGCCTTCACCTTTTCTATCAGCCTACCGTGAGGGACCTTGTCAAACGCCTTACTGAAATCCATATAGACAACATCAACGGCTTGTCCTTCGTCAACCGTTTTTGTCACCACTTCAAAAAATTCCAATAGATTCGTAAGGCACGACCGTCAGTACTGAGGGAGTGCCGCACTGTCAGAGGGTCAGTGCTGAGGGAGCGCCGCACTGTCAGAGGGTCAGTACTGAGGGAGCGCCGCACTGTCAGAGGGTCAGTACTGAGGGAGCGCCGCACTGTCAGAGGGTCAGTACTGAGGGAGCGCCGCACTGTCAGAGGGTCAGTACTGAGGGAGCGCCGCACTGTCAGAGGGTCAGTACTGAGGGAGCGCCGCACTGTCAGAGGGTCAGTACTGAGGGAGCGCCGCACTGTCAGAGGGTCAGTACTGAGGGAGTGCCGCACTGTCAGAGGGTCAGTGCTGAGGGAGTGCCGCACTGTCAGAGGGTCAGTGCTGAGGGAGCGCCGCACTGTCAGAGGGTCAGTACTGAGGGAGCGCCGCACTGTCAGAGGGTCAGTACTGAGGGAGTGCCGCACTGTCAGAGGGTCAGTGTTGAGGGAGTGCCGCACTGTCAGAGGGTCAGTGCTGAGGGAGTGCCGCACTGTCAGAGGGTCAGTACTGATGGAGTGCCGCGCTGTCAGAGGGTCAGTGCTGAGGGAGGACAGCACTGTCAGAGGGTCAATGCTGAGGGCGCGCCGCACTGTCAGAGGGTCAGTGCTGAGGGAGCGCCGCACTGTCAGAGGGTCAGTACTGAGGGAGCGACGCACTGTCAGAGGGTCAGTACTGAGGGAGCGCCGCACTGTCAGAGGGTCAGTACTGAGGGAGCGCCGCACTGTCAGAGGGTCAGTACTGAGGGAGCGCCGCACTGTCAGAGGGTCAGTACTGAGGGAGCGCCGCACTGTCAGAGGGTCAGTACTGAGGGAGCGCCGCACTGTCAGAGGGTCAGTACTGAGGGAGCGCCGCACTGTCAGAGGGTCAGTACTGAGGGAGTGCCGCACTGTCAGAGGGTCAGTGCTGAGGGAGTGCCGCACTGTCAGAGGGTCAGTGCTGAGGGAGCGCCGCACTGTCAGAGGGTCAGTACTGAGGGAGCGCCGCACTGTCAGAGGGTCAGTACTGAGGGAGTGCCGCACTGTCAGAGGGTCAGTGTTGAGGGAGTGCCGCACTGTCAGAGGGTCAGTGCTGAGGGAGTGCCGCACTGTCAGAGGGTCAGTACTGATGGAGTGCCGCACTGTCAGAGGGTCAGTACTGAGGGAGTGCCGCACTGTCAGAGGGTCAGTGCTGAGGGAGTGCCGCACTGTCAGAGGATCAGTGCTGAGGGAGTGCCGCACTGTCAGAGGGTCAGTACTGAGGGAGTGCCGCGCTGTCAGAGGGTCAGTGCTGAGGGAGGGCCGCACTGTCAGAGGGTCAGTGCTGAGGGCGCGCCGCACTGTCAGAGGGTCAGTGCTGAGGGAGCGCCGCACTGTCAGAGGGTCAGTGCTGAGGGAGCGCCGCACTGTCAGAGGGTCAATGCTGAGGGAGCGCCGCACTGTCAGAGGGTCAGTGCTGAGGGAGTGCCGCACTGTCAGAGGGTCAATGCTGAGGGAACGCCACACTATCAGAGGGTCAGTGCTGAGGGAGTGCCGCACTGTCAGAGGGTCAGTACTGAGGGAGTGCCGCACTGTCAGAGGGTCAGTGCTGAGGGAGTGCCGCACTGTCAGAGGGTCAATGCTGAGGGAGCGCCACACTGTCAGAGGGTCAGTGCTGAGGGAGTGCTGCACTGTCAGAGGGTCAGTACTGAGGGAGTGCCGCACTGTCAGAGGGTCAGTGCTGAGGGAGTGCCGCACTGTCAGGGGGTCAGTGCTGAGGGAGCGCCGCACTGTCAGAGGGTCAGTGCTGAGGGAGTGCCGCACTATCAGAGGGTCATTGCTGAGGGAGTGCCGCACTGTCAGAGGGTCAGTGCTGAGGGAGTGCCGCACTGTCAGAGGGTCATTGCTGAGGGAGTGCTGCACTGTCAGAGGGTCAGTGCTGAGGGAGTGCCGCACTGTCAGAGGGTCAGTGCTGAGGGAGTGCCGCACTGTCAGAGGGTCAGTGCTGAGGGAGTGCCGCACTGTCAGAGGGTCAGTGCTGAGGGAGTGCCGCACTGTCATAGGGTCAATGCTGAGGGAGTGCCGCACTGTCAGAGGGTCAGTGCTGAGGGAGTGCCGCACTGTCAGAGGGTCAGTGCTGAGGGAGTACCGCACTTCAGAGGGTCAGTGCTGAGGGAGTGCCGCACTGTCAGAGGGTCAGTGCTGAGGGAATGCCGCACTGTCAGAGGGTCAGTGCTGAGGGAGTGCCGCACTGTCAGAGGGTCAGTGCTGAGGGAGTGCCGCACTGTCAGAGGGTCAGTACTGAGGGAGTGCCGCACTGTCAGAGGGTCAGTACTGAGGGAGTGCCGCGCTGTCAGAGGGTCAGTACTGAGGGAGTGCCGCACTGTCAGAGAGTCAGTGCTGAGGGAGTGCCGCACTGTCAGAGGGTCAGTGCTGAGGGAGTGCCGCACTGTCAGAGAGTCAGTGCTGAGGGAGTGCCGCACTGTCAGAGGGTCAGTACTGAGGGAATGCCGCACTGTCAGAGGGTCAGTGCTGAGGGAGTGCCGCACTGTCAGAGGGTCAGTGCTGAGGGAGTGCCGCACTGTCAGAGGGTCAGTGCTGAGGGAGTGCCGCACTGTCAGAGGGTCAGTGCTGAGGGAGTGCCGCACTGTCAGAGGGTCAGTATAATGGGTAATTGGTGATGTGTGATATTGTCACTGGGCTAATAATTCTGCTGCTCAGACTAATGCTGTGGGGACCCAGGTTCAAATCTCACTGGTGGAATTTAAATTTAATTCATAAATCTGGAATTGAAATCTGGTCTCGGTAACGGTAAACTATCACTGATTATTGTAAAAAAACCCCATCTGGGTCACTAATGTCCTTTAGGGAAGGAAATCTGCCGTACTTACCCAGTCTGGCCTACATGTGAGTCCAGAGCCACAGCGATGTGGGTGAGTCTGAACTGCCCTCTGGAAGGGCGGAGTGGGACACTCAGTCCAAGGATGGGCTATAAATACCTCCGGTCTGTGACACCCTCTGTGGGGGAGGAATTATCTGCAGCTCCCTCTTTAGTGAACCAGCCTGACCCACTCCAACCAGCAACTAGCCTCACTGAGGGGGCAATGTGCCCCCTCCCCAGAGACCCTTTGTCTAGACCTCATGGAGCAGTGCCGTCTGTCTCGCTCTGTCTAGTCCTCACGGAGCAGAGCCATCTGTCTCACTCTGTCTAGACCTGATGGAGCAGTGCCATCTGTCTCACTCTGTCTAGACCTCACGGAGCAGTGCCGTCTGTCAGACTCTGTCTAGACCTGATGGAGCAGTGCCATCTGTCAGACTCTGTCTAGACCTGATGGAGCAGTGCCGTCTGTCAGACTCTGTCTAGACCTGATGGAGCAGTGCCGTCTGTCAGACTCTGTCTAGACCTGATGGAGCAGTGCCGTCTGTCTTACTCTGTCTAGACCTCACGGAGCAGTGCCGTCTGTCAGACTCTGTCTAGACCTGATGGAGCAGTGCCGTCTGTCAGATTCTGTCTAGACCTGATGGAGCAGTGCCGTCTGTCTCACTCTTGTCTAGACCTCACGGAGCAGTGTCGTCTGTCAGACTCTGTCTAGACCTGATGGAGCAATGCCGTCTGTCTCACTCTGTCTAGACCTGATGGAGCAGTGTCGTCTGTCTCACTCTATCTAGACCTGATGGAGCAGTACCGTCTATCTCACTCTGTCTAGACCTCACGGAGCAGTGCCGTCTGTCTCACTCTGTCCTTCCCCATTCCAGGAGATTCACCAGGGTATGAACTGTAAACAGTATCAGGATGACCTGCGTAACCGGGCAGTGAACGATTCCGCCGCTCGACGCACCACAGAGATGCTGAAGGTAAAACCCGTGGGTGGATTGTGGAGAAACGGGAATGAGGAGCGGAACAGCTAATCCAGCCCTTCCAGGCAGCTCAGCGGGGAGAGTGAGAGGGTCAGTGAAGAGGGAGAGTGTTGGAAGGTTACATTCATCCTCTATCCCGGAGTGTGAGGGAAAGATTCCTGTCAGAACCTCTCCAGATACGTAACAGGATTCAATCCTTGGGAAAGTTTGGGATTGTTAAGGAATTTGGGCGGCGCTGTAGCACCGTGGTTAGCACTGCTGCCTCAGGGTAAAGGGATAATCCTTTAAAACAGAGAGGAGGAGGAATTTCTTCAGCCAGAGAGTGGGGAATCTGTGGAACTCTTTGCTGCAGAAGGCTGTGGAGGTCATTGAGTGTCTTTGAGACAGAGACAGATAGGCTCTTGATTAATAAGGGGATCAGGGGTTATGGGGAAAAGGCAGGAGAATAGGGATGAGAAAAATATCAGCCATGATTGAATGGTGGAGCATTCTGAGCTTTAGGATTCTCCTTAACCCTATCAGCCAAAGTCTTCTCATGTCATGTAGCAGATAGGTCATGCCTTACTAACCTTATTGAGTTTTTTGAGAAAGTGACCAAAGAGGTGGATGGGGGTAAGGCAGTGGACGTGGTGTATATGGATTTTAGTAAGGCGTTTGATAAGGTTCACCATGGTAGGCTTCTGCAGAAAATGCAGATGTATGGGATTGGGGGTGATCTAGGGAATTGGATCAGGAATTGGCTAGCGGATAGGAGGCAGAGGGTGGTGGTTGATGGTAAATATTCATCATGGAGTTCGGTTACGAGTGGTGTGCCTCAGGGATCTGTTTTGGGGCCACTGCTGTTTGTAATTTTTATTAATGATCCGGATGAGGGTATAGTTGGGTGGATTAGTAAATTTGCTGATGACACCAAAGTCGGAGGTGTGGTAGATAGTGATGAAGGGTGTCATAGATTGCAGGAAGACTTAGACAGGTTGCAGAGCTGGGCCGAGAGGTGGCGGATGGAGTTTAATGCGGAGAAGTGTGAGGTAATTCACTTTGGTAGGAATAACAGATGTGTCGAGTATAGGGCTAACGGGAGGACTTTGAATAGTGTGGATGAGCAGAGGGATCTAGGTGTATGTGTACATAGATCCCTGAAAGTTGGGAGTCAAGTAGATAAGGTTGTTAAGAAGGCATACGGTGTCTTGGCGTTTATTGGTAGGGGGATTGAATTTGGGAGTCGCAGCGTCATGTTGCAACTGTACACAACTCTGGTGCGGCCGCACTTAGAGTACTGTGTGCAGTTCTGGTCCCCACATTACAGGAAGGATGTGGAGGCTTTGGAGAGGGTGCAGAGGAGGTTTACCAGGATGTTGCCTGGTATGGAGGGGAGGTCCTATGAGGAGAGGCTGAGGGATTTGGGGTTGTTTTCGCTGGAAAGAAGGAGGCTAAGAGGGGATCTTATTGAAACATATAAGATGATTAGAGGTTTAGATAGGGTGGAGGGGCTAGATTGCCTTTTTCCTCTGATGGAGAAATCTAGCACGAGGGGTATGGCTTTAAATTAAGGGGTGGTAGTTATAGGACGGATGTCAGGGGTAGGTTCTTTACCCAGAGGGTGGTGAGGGATTGGAATGCCCTGCCTGCTACGGTTGTAAATGCGCCTAGTTTGGGGGCGTTTAAGAGATCCGTGGATAGGTTTATGGACAAAAAGGGATTGGTTTAGGTTAGTGGGTCATTGTTTTTGTAACTGGTCGACGCAACATCGTGGGCCGAAGGGCCTGTTCTGCGCTGTAATGTTCTATGTTGTATGAAACATTGCCATGAAGAAAGCAAAGGGATCTATGGGTTCCCCAAGCTCCTGGGTAGATTTCTGATCGATAAGGGAGTATAGGGTTATGGGGAGCAGGCGGGAAAGTGGAACTGATCCACGACAGATCAACCATGATCTTATTGAATGGTGGGGTAGGCTCGAGGGGCTAGATTGCCTACTCCTGCTCCTATTTCTTATGTTCTTAAGTTCACAAAAGGGCAAGGTTTGAATATGTTGCATTTGTTTGCAAAGAATGGGTCTCCATGTCACTTTTAGCATGAGCCACTCTACATGCTCAACTGAAGGGTGGCACAGTGCTTAGCACTGTTACCTCACAACACCAGGGACCCAGGTTCCATTCCAGCCTCGGGCCACTGTCTTGTGGAGTTTGCACCTTCTCCCCGTGTCTATGTGGGTTTCCTCCGGGTGCTCCAGTTTCGTCCCACAGTCCAAACATGTGTGGGTTAGGTGGACTGGCCATGCTAAATTGTCCCTCAGTGTCAGTGGGAGTAGCTAGGGTAAATACCTAGTGTTTGGGGATAGGGCCTGGGTGGGATTGCTGTCTGTGCAGACTCGATGGGCCAAATGGCCTCCTATTGTACAACAGGCATTTCATGACTATCTTAAAGCAAGGGTTTAGAGAAGGGAAACCGAGACGTTCTTTATAAATGTCTGTTGGTGTCACTAACGGTGGGTGTTCTCACTTTGCAGACAATGGTTCAGACTGGAGAGGCCATGCACTGCCCCAAGTGTAAGATCATAGTGCAGAAGAAGGATGGATGTGATTGGTTACGGTGCCCAGTCTGTCACACGGAGATCTGCTGGGTTACCAAGGGATACCGCTGGGGGCCTGGGGTAAGCTGGATAACAATCAGCCTGCCGCTCGGCTTTGTGTTTTTATTTTGTGCGGGACGTTCTCACTGCAACTGGAATGGAGTGAAGTGAGAAGGAGGGAGCTCTGGGTGTGCGAGAGCTGACAGACCTCACTGATTGTACTTGCAGGGAAGTGATGGGGAGCAGCTCCACAAGGAGAGAGGGAATGAGTGGGAAGCGGAGATTGTTCTTGGAAACCGAGGCGACACGGCACCCCATGCTCCATATTCTCACATACCTCCAGTGGCACTGGAGGTTAGCACTGCTGCCTCACAGTGCCAGGGACCCGGGTTCCATTCTAACCTTGGGTCACTGTCTGTGTGGAGTCTGCATGTTCTCCCCATGTCTGCGTGGGTTTTCTCCAGGTGTTCCGGTAGTTTCCTCCCACAGTCCGAATGACGCCCTGGTTAGGGTGCATTGTAAAAAGTCTGACAACACCAGGTTTTAGTCCAACCGATTTATATGATAGTAAACTCACAAGCTTTCGAGGGGATTCCCTCTTCATCAGGTGAATGGAGAGTGCATTGGCCATGCTAAATTCTCCCTCAGTGTACCCCAACAGGCGCCGGAGTGTGGCGACTCGGGGATTTTCACAGTAACTTCATTGCAGTATTTATGTAAGCCTACTTGTGACACTAATAAATAAACTTTAGACATTAGAACTTTTAAACAGTGCCCCTAGTTCTAGATTCTCTCACAAGAGGAAGCATCTTCTTCACACCCACCCTGTCAAAACCCCTCAGGATCAAGTCGCTTCTTCACTCTTCTAAACTCCAGCAGGTACAAACTGAACCTCTCCAACCTTTCCTCAGAAGACAACCCACCATTCCTGCTATTAGTCTAATGAACTTCTGTGAATCCTACTGGATTATCCCACTGTCTCTGAGAATGATAGGTTATTGTTGGGAACATCACTGAGAGCAAACCTGGAGGATAAATCCACCGGGATGGGTGAACATTCTTCCTCTATTCTGGCCAATCACAGCAAACAGCTGGACTGCACACGGGGCAATGAATAGAGGGCTTTCAGAAGCATGGAGCATTCTGGGTACCAAGGTCACCATTGCTGACTGACTGAAGCTGCAGGCAATTGGTTGCAGAGACCTGGTGGCAGTGGCGATGACAGGGGCAATTCCAGCTCCTGTGATTGCGGCAAGGTCGCCACCAGCCACTGACCCAGGGTCACCTCCAGCCACTGACCCAGGGTCACCTCCAGCCACTGACCCTGGGTCACCTCCAGCCACTGACCCAGAGTCACCTTCAGCCACTGACCCCTAGTCACCTCCAGCCACTGACCCCTAGTCACCTCCAGCCACTGACCCGGGGTCACCTCCAGGCACTGACCCCTAGTCACCTCCAAACAACAGGAAACTCACTGACCATTTCTCTGCGAATGATATCTAATGATCTTTTCTCTCCCCCTTCTCTCACTCCAGGGACCCGGAGATACAAGTGGAGGTTGCCGTTGTCTTGTTAACGGTCAGTGGTGTCACCCACTGTGTCAGAACTGTCACTGACCAATCCCCATGCCCCTCTCCCCAAGCCCAGTATGGGAGCAGCAGAGAATCCACTGTGGACAGAATTAACCAGCGGGGGAGCGGAGACAGAGGGGGCAATGGAACGGATTGGTGACATTTACCCTGACCTCTGCTGGCCACCTCGCCAATGGCCAGGAAAGAATGTGGTACTGAGACCTGACACACCTCAAAACCGAAACAAAAGCTCACCCACAGCCCCGGTACACGAGCGAGTCAATCACATCACCACAGTCTGTGTAATAAACGGACACAATGACCTGTGTAATCAGGTAACGTTTGCCTCCAGCCATGGAAGCTGGTTCAATAGGAGTAAATACCAGGTTTGCTCAGTGATCACGGTAACCTTGTGTGTGTGTGTGTGTGTGTGTGTGTAAGAACTCGCCTCTTTCAGTGTCTTTACGCTCCACTGCGATGGAGGGTGGGCAAGTTTGTGAATTCTGATTGTTGTGCCTGCTTTATTATACTGAGAGATGTTTGAGTGGATAGGCACAGGCTAGGGAATGTTTACATTTAGCTGCGTTGTGTGAAAGACGGTTTCTATTAAAATTAGTATTGGTGTCTAAAGTCCATAGCAACACCAGTGGTCAGTCAGCCAGTTTCTGTTGGGTCAAATATCTGGCTTTGTTGACCTTCCCAGGTATCTATATTTCTATACAACACCAGTTAGTCAACAGATTGCAGTCAACAGACATGAATAGGTCACTGACAATGGGACGGTGGCGCGGGCTCGTTGGGCCGAAGGGCCTGTTTCCCGTGCTGTGTTGTTCTTTGTTCTTTGTTCTAGATTGCGGGTTAGGTGGATTGGCCATGCAAAGTTCCCCTTAGTGTCAGGGAGACTTAGCGGGGTAGAGCCTGGATGGGATTGCAGACTCATTGAGCTGAATGCCGTCCTTCTGCACTGTAGAGATTCTATGATTCTGTTCCATGATTGTTGTAAAGGCAGCACGGCGGCACAGTGGGTTAGCACTGCTGCCTCACAGCTCCAGGGACCCGGGTTTGATTCCCGGCTCGGGTCACTGCCTGTGTGGAGTTTGCACATTCTCCCCGTGTCTGCGTGGGTTTCTCTGGGTGCTCCAGTTTCCTCTCACAGTCCAAATATGTGTGCATTAGGTGAATTGACCATGCTAAGTTGTCCCTTAGTGTTCCGAGATATATAGGTTAAAGGGATTAGCGGGGTATATGTGTGGGGTTGTGGGGACAGGGTGTGGGGTGGGATTGGTGGCGGTGCAGACTCCATGGCCTGAATGGCCTCCTTCTGCACTGTAGGATTCTATGATTCTATTCTATGGAGGAAGATGTGATTATCCTTAGCCAGACTGTATATGTTCCTCCGTATCAAGGACTGAATTATCTTAATCTGGGAGTCCTCTCGCTGACTTCCTCACTGATACATCACACTCTCTATCTCTCTCACCTTCCAACCTACATTATTTATCTTCAGATAATTGCTTATATCACATTCTGAGTAGTTCTGGGACTATCCAGTTCCACGTTTATAAATGGTCAATCTAGTGAATATCTTTCTAGGTCATTTTTTCAGCACCATCTGTATCTTGTTGAAAAGAGAAATGTTGCTGAAGTTTTTTGTCTTCCACTCATCAGGACAAACACGAGAATGCCAAATTTTGAATAATCACAGCAACCTGTACTGCAGGGAAATGACGTGCTGATTGATTGGCATGTTGACTGTGATTGGCTGAGGTATTGCCATGGAAAAAGTAAAGGGGAACTATAGGCTCTCCAAACTGTCGGGTAATTCAAAGTTGCAAGTCTTGAAGATATTCCTTTTGTTTGCAGTATGAATGTATGCCACTTCATGCACGCATAAGCAAGTCATGTTATACGTTGACTTGGTTATGGTAATTTTGCTGTTCACATACTCAGGATTGTTCAGAAAGTGCTGCCTAATTGTGGAATCACTTCTAACTCTAGATGTTTTGTGTTGGATTTTGCTAGCACCAATTTCAAACAGCCATGTGTTCAGGGCTGGGGTTACGTTTGCCAATGGCATAGTCTATATTTTACTAATTTGTTATTGTTGTAAATCTCTAACATGGCTGTAAATACAAAGTATATTTTGCTACATGTACTTCAAGAGGAAGTGAAGGGAGAGAATGCTGTCCTTTTAGCAGAACTCTACATATATCTCACGCTGTATCTAAACCAGAGAATGTGGTGGAAGCAGAGAATGTTTGGAGAAACTCAGCAGGTCAGACTGCACCACGGAGGGGAAAAGAGGTTAATGTTTCTGACCACAGGTCACCGAACCCGAAATGTTTTTCACGGACACTGTCTGACCTGCTGAGGAGTCTCAATATTTCATATTGTTTGTATTTCAGAAATCCATCAGTATTATCAATCATGACTGAATATTGAACCACTCTTAGCACTGACACTGAATCCAAACAAAGTCATAGAGGTTTACAGCATAGAAACAGACCCTCCAGCCCAACTTGTCCATGCCACCCTTTTTTTTAAACTCCTAAGCTGGTTCCAATTGCCCACATTTTGCCCATATCCCTCTATACCCACCTTACCCATGTAACTATCTAAATGCTTTTTAAAAGACAAAATTGTATCTGCCTCTACTACACTCTCTGGCAGCTTGTTCCAGACACTCACCACCCTCTGTGTGAAAATATTGCCCCTCTGGACACTTTTGTATCTTTCCCCTCTCACTTTAAACCTGTGCCTTCTAGTTTTAGACTCCCCTACCTTTGGGAGAAGATATTGACTGTCTAGCTGATCTAAGCCCCTCATTATTTTATAGACCTCTATAAGATCACCCCTCAGCCTCCTACACTCCAGAGAAAAAAATCCCAGTCTATCCAACCTCTCCTTATAACTCAAACTATCAAGTCCCAGTAGCATCCTAGTAAATCTCTTCTGCATTCTTTCTAGTTTAATAATATCCTTTCTATAATAGGGTGACCAGAACTGTACTCAGTATTCCAAATGTGGCCTTACTAATGTCTTGTACAACTTCAACAAGACATCCCAACTCCTGTATACAGTGTTCTGACTAAGGCACATTGAATGCATTTTTCTCCACTCTATCAACTTGTGACTCCAATTTCAGTGAGCTATGAACCTGTACTCCTAGATCTCTTTGTTCTGTAACTCTCCCCATCTCCCTATCATTAATTGAGTAAGTCCTGCCCTGATTCAATCAACCAAAATGTAAGTTAAATTTCATTAATAAATCTGGAATATAAAGTTGGTTTTAATAATGTCCTTTAGGGAAGGAAATCTGCCGTCCTTACCCAGTTTGACTCCATAGTGACAGCAATGTGATGGGCGGCACAGTGGTTAGCACTGCTGCCTCACAGCACCAAGGACTCGGATTTGATTCCCTGCTTGGGTCACTCTGTGGAGTTTGCACATTCTCGCCGTGTCTGTGTGGATTTCCTCCGGGTGCTCCGGTTTCCCTCCCACAGTCCAAGGATGTGCGGGTTAGGTGGATTGGCCATGGTGAATGCACAGAGTTACAGAGACAGGTGGTGAGGAGGGCCTGAGTGGGATGCTTTAGAACATAGAACAGAGAACATTACAGCACAAACAGGCCCTTCGGCCCTCGAGTTGCGCCGATCACATCAACCCCACCAATCTATAGACCTATCTATAACCCCCAATCCCATTAACCCCATATACTCATCCAGAAGTCTTTTAAAAGACCCCAGCGAGTTCGCCTCCACCACGACGACGGCAGCCGATTCCATTCACTCACCACCCTCTGAGTGAAAAAACTTACCCCTAACATCACCTCTGTACTTCCCTCCCCGCACCTTAAATCTGTGTCCTCATCGTAGCGACCATTTCAACCCGGGGTTGGAGGCTCAGTGCAGACTCAGTGGGCTGGGTGAGGGATTATGGATTCTGTGCCAGTGCAACTGGAGTCAAACTGTCTCATTCAGTAAGCCAGTCACTGATTAGCATTATGTGTGTGCATGCACGCTTAATAATGATTTCTCTAACTCTGTGGTGCTTCACTTAACAATGTACAAAAAGTGAAAATAAAGAAGAATATTTTATATTTGCCAGGTTACTCTGGACAGTGATGTAATCTTTGAGAACCCCACACATTGTATTCTGGATGGGGCATGGGGAGATAGTCAGTTCCTCTCCCTCGTTCATGGGGAACTGAGTCCAGCGCTCTTTAACAGCAGGCACTGCTTTAGAATTAGACTCAAAACCAGTCTTCTCAGGCCAGAGGGACTGGAATGATTCCTAGTTTAAAGAATCTACTCTACATCGGAGAAACCAAACACAAACTGCGTGAACAGCTTCGGTCCGTCCGCAAGCAGGACCCAGATCTTCCTGTCGCTTTACCACTTCACCACACCACCCTGCTCCCCTGCCCACATGTCCGTCCTGGGCCTTTTGCAATGTTCTAGTGAACCCCAACGCAAACTGGAGGAAAAGCACTTCATCTTCCAATTGGGCTCTTTACGGCCTTCTGGACTGAACATTGAGTTCAACAACTTCAGAGCATAAAGTCTCCCCTCATCCTTCACTCCCATTTCCATTTTATTCCATTTCATTTCATTCTCCATTTTATTGCTCTCCTTTCCAAACCCCCCCCCACTTCTTCAGGCTAACTGCCACGTTCCTCAGGCAGTCCTTTACCAAGCTGTACTATTGTTCTGCCATTCACACATTCTGATCACTTATCACAAGCCCAATTCCCATAACCCTAGTTTACCCTGCTAATCCCCCTGATACTAGGGTCAATCTAACCTGCACATCCTTGGCATGTGGGAGGAAACCAGAGCTTTGTTCACGACCCTTTGTAGTTCCTTGCGGTCTTGGATGCAGCAGGAGTCATACCAAGCTGTGATACACCAGAAAGAATGCTTTCTGTGGTACATCTGTAAAAGATTGTCAGTTGTAGCTGACATGCCAAATTTCCTTAGTCTTCTGAAAAAGTAGAAGCGTTGGTAGGCTTTCTTAACTATAGTGTCAGCATGGCGGGGGGGGGGGGGAAACCAGGTCAAGATATTGGTGATCTGGACACTTAGAAACCTGAAATTCTTGCCCATTTCTACTTTACACAGTGAGCACGTGAACAGGGGCTTGTTCTCCTTTACGCTTCCTGAAGTCAGTGACAATCTCCTTTGTTTTTTTGATATTGAGGGAGAGATTATTGTCATCCGCATCAATTCACCAGGTTCTGTCTCATTGTTTGAGATCCGACCCTTTACGGTGGTGTCATCAGCAAACTTGAAAATCAAATTGGAGGGAATTTTGGCCAGTCACAGGTGTATAAGGATAACGGTAGTGGGTTGAGAACACAGCTTTGTGGGACACTGGTGAAGAGGATGATCGTGGAGGAGGTGTTTTTGCTATCCTTACTGATTGTGGTCTGTAGGATCAAGTCACAGAGGGAGTTGCTGAGCCCCAAGCCACAGAGTTTGAAGGTGAGTTTGTAGGCTGAGCTGTAATCAATGAATAGGAGTCTGACATTCATGTATGTGTTATCTAGGTGTTCCAGGGAGATGGCGTCTGCTATGGACCTGTTGTGGTGATAGGCAATCTGTAGTGGATCCAGGTAGTCCGGGAGGAATTGATTTGTGCCATGACTAACCTTTCGAATCATTTAAGAACATAAGAATCATAAGAAATAGGAGCAGGAGTAGGCCATCTGGCCCTTCGAGCCTGCCCCGCCATTCAATAAGATCATGGCTGATCTGTCGTGACTCAGCTCCACCTTCCCGCCTCTCCCCATAACCCTTAATCCCTTCTCTTATCAAAAACCCATCAACCCGTTTCTTAAAAATATTTAGCGAGGCAAGCCTCCACCACTTCAACGGGCAGAGAATTCCAGAGATTCACCACCCTTGAGTGAAGAGTTCCTCCTCAACTCTGTTCTAACCGCCCCCCCTTTATCTTGAGGCTGTGCCCCCTAGTCCTACTGTCTTTTTGAGCGGGAACAGTCTCTCCACCTCTATCCTATCCATCCCATTCATCATCTTATACGTCTCAATGAGATCTCCCCTCATTCTTCTAAACTCTAACGAGTACAAGCCTAGTTTATTCAGCCTCTCCTCATAGCTCAATCCCCTCAACTCCGGTATCAGCCGAGTAAACCTCCTCTGCACTCCCTCCAGGGCCAAAACATCCTTGCGCAGGTGTGGCGCCCAAAACTGCACACAGTACTCCAGCTGCGGCCTCACCAATGCCCTATACAGCTGCAGCAAGACCTCCCTACTTTTATATTCAATCCCCTTCGCTATGAAGGCCAGCATCCCATTCGCCTTCCTGACCACCTGCTGCACCTGCAAGCTGGGTTTTTGCGACTCATGCACAAGGACCCCGAGGTCCCTCTGCACCGTCGCCTGCTGCAGTTTTTCGCCCCGTAAGTAATAGTCCTTCCTACCATTCCTCCTACCAAAGTGGACCACCTCACACTTGCCAACATTAAATTCCATTTGCCATTTCCTGGCCCATTCGCCCAGCCTATCTAGATCCTTCTGCGACTCTCCACACCCTCCGCACAATTTGCCTTTCCCCCAATCTTGGTGTCATCAGCAAATTTCGACACCCTGCACTCGGTTCCCTCCTCCAGATCATCTATATAAATGGTAAATAGCTGATGCCCCAGCACCGACCCCTGGGGCACCCCACTAGTCACCAACCGCCAATCCGAATAGCATCCATTGACCCCCACTCTCTGCCTCCTATTTGACAACCAATCCTCTATCCACGCTAACACCCTACCCCCAACTCCATGTCTCCTGACCTTCTGCAATAACCTCTTGTGAGGTACCTTGTCAACGCCTTCTGAAATCCAGAAAGACCACATCCACCGGCTCTCCTCCATCACTGCCCTAGACACATCCTCATAGAACTCCAGTAAATTTGTCAGACACGACTTCCCTTTAATGAAACCGTGTTGCGTCCGCCTATCAAGCAATTCCCCTCAAGATGCCTCGCTATTTCCTCCTTAATGACGGTTTCTAACATTTTACCTACCACAGACGTTAACTAACCGGCCTATAATTCCCCGCCTTTTGCCTGGCACCCTTCTTAAACAACGGCGTAACATTAGCCGTTTTCCAATCTTCCGGCACTTCCCGGAATCCAGCGACGTCTGGAAAATAACCACCAGGCATCCACTATCACCTCCGCCATTTCTTTCAGAACCCTCGGATGCATTCCATCGGTCTGGGGACTTGTCCACAATCAGCCCCTCCAGTCTGTCGAGCCAACCCCTCTAGTAACAGTAATGTCATTAAGACCCTCCATTCCTACCACCTTTCCATCGCTAACACCCGGCAAATTATTCACGTCCTCCTCCGTGAAGACAGAAACAAAGAAGTTATTCAAGACCTTAGCCATATCCTATCCCTACCACTAGCTCCCCTTTCTCATCCTCTAAGGTCATAATGATGGGTGTCAGAGCCACCGGCCGACAGTCATAAGACACGCTGCTTGGTTATTCTTAGGCACTGGGGTGATGGTTGTCTTCTTGAAGCTCAGGTTTGTTGAAAGAGAGGTTGAAGATGTCTGTGAATATCCCGCAGCTGATCCACGCAGGATCTGAGTGCTCGTCCGGGTATCCCATCCGGGCCAGTCGCTTTCCATGGGTTAACCTTCAAGAAAGCTGCTCAGACATCTGTAATGGTGACCCCAGACACAGGTTCATCTGGAGCTTCCAGGATAGAGAGCATGCACTCACTGACCTCTTGCTCAAACCAGGGCAGAATACATTGAGCTCATTGGGGGGGGGGGGGGGGGGTGTATTGGAGCCGGCAATTTTACACGCCCTCATCTTGTAGCCTGTTATGTTATGCAGACCTTGCATCCCCCTCTCTCAGATGTGCCATTGTTCGATATATTGCGTCTCTCCCTCCCATTAGATACAAAAAATCCTACTGCACGTGTGATAACATTAGAACACTACAGCACAAACAGGCCCTTCGGCTCACCAATTGCACCCATCATATCGCTACCTACTAGACCTATCTATAACCCTCAATCCATGTACTCATCCAGAAGTTGCTTAAAAGACCTTATTGAATCCGCCTCCACCACCACCAATGGCAGCCAATTCCCCTCCCTCACCACCCTCTGAGTGAAAAACTTACCCCTGATATCTCCTCTGTACCTGCTCCCCAGCACCTTAAAACCTGTGTCCTCTTGTGGCAGACATTTCAGCCCTGGGAAAAAAGCCCCCTGAGAATCCACCGTTCTATACCTCTCAACATCTTATAAACTTCTATCAGGCCATCTCTCATCCTTCCTCTCTCCAAGGAGAAAGCGAGCTCCCTCAACCTGTCCTCATAAGGCATGCCACCCAATCCAGGCAACATCCTTGTAAATCTCCTCTGCACCCTTTCAATGGCTTCCACATCCTTCCTGTAGTGAGGCGACTAGAACTCAGCACAGTACTCCAAGTGAGGTCTGACGAGGGTCTTATAAAGCTGCAGCATTACCTCCCAATTCTTAAACTCAATCCCTCGATTGATGAGGCAAACCCTGATACCAGGTCAATATCCATCAGAATAGATGATTTTGCCATTTACCACATTCTGTTTGGGGGATCTTGCTGGGTGCAAAGTGGCTGATGTGTTTCCTACATCACAACAGTAACCGCACTTCACAAAGTCACACAGCAAATGTAAAGTTCTCTGGGACATTCTGAGTGGTTAGCAGTACTGCCTCTAGTGCAGGGACCCAGCTTTGACAATAGGGTCATCTGGACTCGAAACGTCAGCTCTTTTCTCTCCTTACAGAGACTTTCCAGCATTTTCTCTTTTGGTTTCAGGATTCCAGCATATTGCTTTTATCCAGGTTCAATTGCCAGCTTGGGTCACTGTCCGTGTGGAGTCTGCACGTTCTCCCTGTGTCTGTGTGGGTTTCCTTTCGGATGCTTCTGTTTCCTCCCACAGTCTGAAAGATGTGCTGATTAGGTGCACTGGCCGTGCTAAATTCTCCCCCAGTGTACCCACTAGAGAATTTTCACAGTAACTTCATTGTGATGTTAATGTAAGCCTACTTGTGACTAATAAATAAATTAACTTTGAAGGTAAAGTTTACAAATCTTTATGCTGTTTTGTACCAGCATAGGGAAGCGGATCTGGATCACGATGTTCAGTTTCCTTAAAATTACAATAAACCATTTCCACACAAACAAGTTTAATATGACAGGCACAGCGATAGGAGGGCGATGTTCGAGAGAGACAGCTCCTCACTCATGTAAATACAAACATCTAATCTTTTCACTGAAATGTACCTCTGAGACCTATTTACAAATCCAGTGTAAGTAGAGGGAGTAGCGATCATCTCAGCAGTTTGTATTCAAACCTTGCACACCATCGCTCCTCACTCAACTGAAATACAAACGTCCAATCATCACCATTGTCTGATCCCGCTGCTGATTAAGATCTGAAATCCTTACGGAGCGTAGGTACATTCTGATAAAGTTCCTGGTGAGACAGATATTTCTCCACCCCGTTTAGACTAAGGTTCAATCTATCCTGGAGTGTATGTTTTTGAGGTTTGGTATTCCCCAGATCACAATGGATCTTTCTATTTCCCTGTCACCGGAAAGCTTTTACTGCTCCTCGGGTGATCCCTGCTCTGGATCCCCCCCCCCCAGAAAATGGCCAGTTCTCCAGTCTCATTGGCCTTCGGTCTTCAGCCCCAAGCCCACTAATCCCATGATACTGATCGTTCAGTCCTGTGACCCCATCACTTGGCCCCGACCCCTGAATTCTCTAATACCCCATTCCCTCGACTCTATTCCTCACTGCGTTGTTTTACCCCCTGGCTGCCTGTCCCACCCCCAACATGCAGCGTCCCAAGAAAATGGAGACTGAACATAAAAGACCCTGGGTCTCCTCATCTCCAACCCCTCAGTGCAGGCGACCGTGTCGACAGGAGATTATCTTATTCACCGCTGGCGTGCTGTCAGAGCGAGCTGGGGGGGGGGGGGGGGGGGGGGGTGCGCGGATCTGTCTCAATTCCAGAAGACCACATTCCACAGCAGCAGCCAGCAGGGGTAGATGAAGAACACGATGAAGGGATAAACTATGGAACTGTACAGGTGATGGTCGAGGATGGACTCAGCAACAGCCTGCAGGAAGAGCTGCCAGCACTCCAGCAAGGTGATGGGGTACTCGGTCAGCTCGTGGTACAGGTAAACACACAGCAGCAGGACACAGGCCGGTGACATCAGGATCAGGAACAGGGCGTTCAGCATCCTGCAGAGGGAGTGGGGGAGAAAGAGACGGACAATTAAAAATCACTGACAGCATGTCTGAAAATGGCTGTGGCAGAGGCAAGGAAAAAGTGCAGTGCTCGCAGCCTCACGTACAAACACCCAGTAAAGCAGAAAGAACAACAAAGAACAACACAGCACGGGAAACAGGCCCTTCGGCCCAACGAGCCCGCGCCGCCGTCCCATGGTCAGTGACCTATTCATGACTCTAGTCTATGCCTAATGTGCGAGGATCAGGGAGGTCCAATATAGGGACAATTTGTTACCCAATCAATCAGCCTAAAAGCACATTTTTGGGATGTGGGAGGAAACCGGAGCTCCCGGAGGAAACCCACGCAACCACGGGGAGAACGCGCAAACTCCCACGGACACAGGCCCAAAAAGTAGAAGTGTTGGAAAACTTCAGCAGTTGGGCAGCAGCAGAGAGAGAAACTAAAGTTAATGTTTCGAGTCCGATGTGAGTGACCCTTTGGGGTTTGTACTGAACTCGAAAGGTTCGCTCTGTTTCTCGCTCCACAGACGCTTCCAAACCTGCTGAATATTTCCAGCGTTTTCCTATTTTTATTTCCCATTAGATCGATTGCCTGCTTTTGACCCTAGTTTCAGCAGGTATAGCAGGGTAGACGTGTAGGGTTACAGGAATAGGGTCTGGGTGTGATTGTGGTCAGTGCAGGCTTGATGGGCCGAATGGCCCCCCTCTGTACTGTAGGAGTCTGAGATTTCCACCATCCGCACTATTTCGCTTCTGTCAAAAATGTAGTAGTTTGGGAGCTGGCTACAAAACTATTCCAGATGTGTGGAGGAAGGTCTTTTTTCTGAGGCATTTAAAGGTTACTTACAACAGCTCAACTGAACTACAAACAAATACCAGCAATAATAGCAGAGTTATTAAGAAACTGAGCTAGTGATGATGTAGAGACACGAGTTCAAAACCCAGCAAGGCAGTAGGAGAAATTTCAAATTCAATTGGATAAATCCGGGATAAATATATCAGTAATGTTCTGTTACTAATTCACAGTTCACTGGCTGGGTCAGCTTTTATTGCCCATCCCTAGTTGCCCTTGGAGGGCAGTTGAGATTCAACCACATTGCTGAAGAACATGTAGGCCAGACCAGGTAAGGACAGCAGATTTCCTTCCCTAAAGGATATTAGTGAATCTGATGGGTTTTTTCCAACAATTGAAAATGGTTTCATGGTCATCAGTAGATTAATTCCAGATATTTTTTATTGAATTCAAATTTCACCATCTGCCGTGGTGGGATTCGACTCAGGTCCCCAGACATTAGTTGAGTTGTGGATTAATAAACTAGCGATAATACCACTGGACCATTTCCATTCCCATCCATATGTGAGACCCGAAACTGAGGATGGGAGATGGTTAGATTAAAATCTGATAGAAATGGTTACAATGGCTGAAGGCCTCCTTTGTTCTTCACGGGACATTTTGAAGATGTGACAGGAGCTACACAAATGTAGCTGAAATAACCCTTTGGTTTCCATAGACATTTACAGCACACAATAAAGCATGGGCAGCACGGTGGTTAGCACTGCTGCTTCACAGCGCCAGGGACCCGGGTTCAATTCTCAGTGTCTGTGTGGAGTTTGTACATTCTCCCCATGTCTGCGTGGGTTTTCTCCGGGTGCTCCGATTTCCTCCCAGATTCTGAAAGACGTGCTGGTTAGGGTGCATTGACCAGAACAGGCACCAGAGTGTGAAGACTAGGGCAATTTCACAGTAACTTCATTGCAGTGTTAACGTAAGCCCACTTGTGACTAATAAATAAACTTTTAACATACAGCAAGCACATTGTGCCTGTGCTGGCGAGTGATTCATTCCTCTGGCCTTTCCACACAGCAGTGTAACTCCGTTACAAGGGGACCTCGATAACTGCTGTTTTATTTGCCGTCACTTACTTGTGAGGGGGCCGGCTGAGCTACGGCAGCAGCTGGGACGAGAGTGACAGCCAGGATGAAGCCCAGGGAAAAGTTGATGAGGGTGATGCAGCCCAGGAGCAGAGCCAGATAGAGAATGGAAATCAGCTTCAGGGTCATCCAGCCACAGGCCGACACTTCAATCGGTAACACACTGCCAGGAGGGGGCGGGGGAATAAACAGGACGTTACACATCACAGATACTCAAATATCAATATCCCAGTAACTTCTGACAATTCTCAATCGCAGAAGGAAGGTTCTCTGCTAGACACATGCAAGATCTATCTAACTCATCCACTCAATCCCTACTCTTTCTCCAGAAATCCTCAGCATCTATCCCATTTCCTTTTATTCTTCAATCTGCTTCCAGGGCCATTCAGACACTGCATTCCCATTACTAGCAACTCAATGAGCAAACACTCTCCTTACCTAACCCCGACCCATATCTCCGACCAGCCCCTACACAGTGAGCACGTGATCCGACCAGCCCCTCTATCACCACAGTGTCTCCTTATCAACTCAATAAAATCATTCAGAATTTTTAACTTCCCCTGAGCCTGGGTTCGATTCCCGGCTCGGGTCACTGCCTGTGTGGAGTTTGCACATTCTCCTCGTGTCTGCGTGGGTTTTCTCCGGGTGCTCCGGTTTCCTCCCACAGTCCAAAGATGTGCGGGTTAGGTTCATTGGCTATGCTAAAATTGTCCCTTAGTGTCTTGGGATGTGTAGGTTAGAGGGATTAGCAGGTAAAATGTGTAGGGATATGGGGATAGGGTCTGGGTGGGATTGTGTTCGGTGCAGACTCGATGGGCCGAAGGGCCTGTTTCTGCACTGTAGGGTTCTATGTTCTATGTTGTTGTATGCTCTATTCCAAGGAGAATGATTCTCATTTATCCAATCTGATATTGGGCAGATGTACATTGGACTAATTGGTTCAATGAACGTAAGAACATAAGAAATAGGAGCAGGAGTAGGCCATCTGGCCCTTCGAGCCTGTCCCGCCATTCAATAAGATCATGGCTGATCTGAAGTGGACTCAGCTCCACCTTCCCGCCCTCTCCCCATAACCCTTAATCCCCTCTCTTATCAAAAACCTATCTACCCACGTCTTAAAAATATTTAGCGAGGCAGCCTCCACCACTTCAACGGGCAGAGAATTCCAGAGACTCACCACCCTTTGAGTGAAGAAGTTCCTCCTCAACTCTGTTCTAAACCGCCCCCCCCCACCCTTATCTTGAGGCTGTGCTTTCTGAGTGGGAAGAATCTCTCTACCTCTACCCTATCCATCCCTTTCATTATCTTATCCGTCTCTATAAGATCCCCCCTTATCCTTCTAAACTCTAACGAGTACAGACCCAGTCTATTCAGTCTCTCTTCATAGTCCAACCCCCTCATCTCTGGGAGATGAGTTTGAAAATGAAGTTTTACACTTGGGTCCTTATAGATTTTTTACTCTCTCTAACTCCAGTATCCAGCAGTCTCTCTCTCTGCCCCCCCTCCGTCTCCCTCCCCCACCGTTTCCCTCCGTCTCTCTCTGATTCCAGTGTCTCTCCTTCCTCACCGTACCTCTGTGTATTGTGAGGTAGAGCCAGACCAGCCACATAGATGGCAATAGAGGTCAGCACGACAGCTTCAGTCTCTGAGACAGGGAAATGGTCCATAGCTGTCCCCTGGCACAGGAGCGGCACATAGTAGAGGGCAAGGCCCATGATGTGACAGATAAAAATTGGAGTCGCGATTGACAGGTATCCCGGCCTCACATTCTGCAGAAAAACAACAGAGATTGCACAGGTAACTGATAGACTGATAGGTAACAACAGGACAGTGACTCCCATAGACCAGGAGTGAATGTTATAGACTGGAATAAACACCACAGACTGACAGTGAGCCTTAAGGACAGAGGATTCTGTCTGTCCCATCAACAGATCAGCTTCTGCCCCACCTGCACCCCCTCCTCCCCTGCCCCACCAGCACTCCAGCTAACCCACCCCACCCACAGTGCTGCCAATGGGGGTCAGTATTTGGGTTAAACTTCCTGGACCTGTAGAAGATAAGGTCCATTTGTAACCATGACAATTGGAATGTAACAAATCACTGCTGCAGGAAAGGACAAGAGAGAATCAGAGGAGGTCTTAACCCTTCCCCTATACCCCCCCACACACACGCACCCCACCCCCCCCCGACATTCTCCTGTCGCCTGTTCCTCCCCACCCAATCACACACTCCATACCTCCACTGCACAGTCCTGGGGACACACCGGAGCTTTCGACAGCCGGATCCAAAGGTCCAGAGCGTGGAAAAACATTAAGGAAAATCAGAATCAACAAAAAGCACTCCCTCAGCACTGACCCTCTGACAGTGCGGCACTCCCTCAGCACTGACCCTCTGACAGTGCGGCACTCCCTCAGCACTGACCCTCTGTCAGTGCGGCACTCCCTCAGCACTGACCCTCTGACAGTGCGGCACTCCCTCAGCACTGACCCTCTGACAGTGCGGCACTCCCTCAGCACTGACCCTCTGACAGTGTGGCACTCCCTCAGCACTGACCCTCTGACAGTGTGGCACTCCCTCAGCACTGACCCTCTGACAGTGCGGCACTCCCTCAGCACTGACCCTCTGACAGTGCGGCACTCCCTCAGCACTGACCCTCTGACAGTGCGGCACTCCCTCAGCACTGACCCTCTGACAGTGCGGCACTCCCTCAGCACTGACCCTCTGACAGTGCGTCACTCCCTCAGCACTGACCCTCTGACAGTGCGGCACTCCCTCAGCACTGACCCTCTGACAGTGCGGCACTCCCTCAGCACTGACCCTCTGACAGTGCGGCACTCCCTCAGCACTGACCCTCTGACAGTGCGGCACTCCCTCAGTACTGACCCTGTGACAGTGCGGCACTCCTTCAGTACTGACCCTCTGACAGTGCGGCACTCCCTCAGCACTGACCCTCTGACAGTGCGGCACTCCCTCAGTACTGACCCTCTGACAGTGCGGCACTCCCTCAGCACTGACCCTCTGACAGTGCGGCACTCCCTCAGCACTGACCCTGTGACAGTGCGGCACTCCCTCAGCACTGACCCTCTGACAGTGCGGCACTCCCTCAGCACTGACCCTCTGACAGTGCGGCACTCCCTCAGTACTGACCCTCTGACAGTGCGGCACTCCCTCAGTACTGACCCTCTGACAGTGCGGCACTCCCTCAGCACTGACCCTCGGACAGTGCGGCACTCCCTCAGCACTGACCCTCTGACAGTGCGGCACTCCCTCAGCACTGACCCTCTGACAGTGCGGCACTCCCTCAGCACTGACCCTCTGACGGTGCGGCACTCCCTCAGTACTGACCCTCTGACAGTGCGGCACTCCCTCAGCACTGACCCTCTGACAGTGCGGCACTCCCTCAGCACTGACCCTCTGACAGTGCGGCGCTCCCTCAGCACTGACCCTCTGACAGTGCGGCACTCCCTCAGCACTGACCCTCTGACAGTGCGGCACTCCCTCAGCACCGACCCTCTGACAGTGCGGCACTCCCTCAGCACTGTACGGTGAGTGTCAGCCTGGATTATTTCAAGTCCTTGTTCAGTGTTGACCTTCTTATTGCAATCTTGATCCTGGCAGAGAAACTGCCTCCTCTCCACTGAGACACCCCGGGAAACCTTCGTCCAGCTGACTCTGACACTTGGCGCGTTCTCTCCCGGTATATTGAAGGTTTAACCATCTTAGCCCCAAGGGCCAGCCCTGGTGACAGGGTGGAGTCCCGCGAGTGGGCTTCTGATCATTTCACCATCCACCTGGGCAGGAGAGGAACAGTCATCGACTGGCATCGAGAAGCCAAGCAGGGAACAGGAGGAGGCCATTCTGCCCCTTCTCCACCATTTAATAAGATCATGGCTGATCTGATAGAGTTTTAAACGTATAGATAGAAGTTTATAAAATGTTGAGAGGAATAGATAGGGTGGACTCGCAGAGGCTATTTCCCCGGGTTGAAATGGTCGCTACGAGAGGACACAGATTTAAGGTGCGGGGAGGGAAGTACAGAGGTGATGTTAGGGGTAAGTTTTTCACTCAGAGGGTGGTGAGTGAATGGAATCAGCTGCCGTCGTCGGTGGTGGAGGCGAACCCGCTGGGGTCTTTTAAAAGACTTCTGGATGAGTATATGGGGTTTAATGGGATTGGGGGTTATAGATAGGTCTATAGATTGGTGGGGTTGATGTGATCGGCGCAACTCGAGGGTCGAAGGGCCTGTTTGTGCTGTAATATTCTATGTTCTAACAGATAGAGGGTATGGTGGGGACAGCTCACTGCAGTGCCAAAGGTAGTGCTGGAGTGAAGCAGCTTCTTGTGAGCTGTGCCCAGCATACTCGCTAATTCTCTCTGTCACTCTCGTTCTATGCTTCTAAAACTCTATCCTAACTCTTTCAAACTCTCGAACAATGCTCTCTACACCCTAATTGTGACTGTAACACTTTCTGCATCCTCTCGTGATTCAATAAACTGGGGTTCGTCTCTCTGGACAGACAGAGGCTGAGGGGGTGACCTGACTGAAGTTTATAAAATGATGAGGGGTATGGATAGGGTGAACAGTTGGAAGCTTTTTCCCCAGGGCAGAAATGACAATTACAGGGAGCATAAGTCCAAGGTAAAGGGGGAAAGGTTCAGTGATGATGCGCGGGGCAAGTTTTTTTTACACACAGGGTCATGGGAGCCTGGAATGCACTGCCAAGTGAGGTAGGTGAGGCAGGCACGTTAGTGTCATTTAAGACTTAGACACATGAACAGGCGAAGAATTGAGGGATACAGGCGGTTGGTCCAGATAGGGCAATGTGATTGGCACAGGCTTGGTGGGCCGAAGGGTCTGTTCCTGTGCTGTTCTCTCCTTTCGTTCTCTATGAATGGTATGCTGCCTCCATGATGCGCAAGAAACAATACTTTTCACTGTATATTAATACATGTGACAATAATAAATCAATAAAATGAAATAGATTTCTTTCTTTTGGTCAGTGAGAGTGTGTTATGGTATTTAGATTAATTATTATACTTAAATATTCCATTCTTTCTTAAGGCAGCACGGTGGCACAGTGGTTAGTGCTGCTGCCTTACAGCGCCAGGGACCCGGGTTCGATTCCCGGCTCGGGTCACCGTCTGTGCGGAGTCTGCACATTCTCCCCGTGTCTGGGTTTCCTCTGGGTGCTCTGGTTTCCTCCCACAGTCCAAAGATGTGTGGGTTAGGTGGATTGGCCATGCTAAACTGCCCCTTAATGTCGGGGGGATTAGCGGAGTAAATGTTATAGGGATAGGGTCTGGGTGGGATTGTGGTCCGTGCAGACTCGATGGGCTGTATGGCCTCCTGCACTGTGGGGATTCTATGGTTCCATACTATATGTAAATAAACGTTGCCTTTCCATTTAACGAGTCTGGTTTTATAATTAATGACTGATTTTAGTGAGGAAACCTGGATATTGAGTTGTCATTGTGAGATTAATATGTGAAGCACAGTTTCTGCTGTATGGCTCACTGAGAAATTATTTAAATTTAAGTTGTGACCCTTGGCGCAGTGGAACGAGAGGCAGACAGAGCACTCCTCCCATCTCAACAAAATTCTGCCAGCATTATAATAAAGTTTTCCAACACCTTCTCCAAGGCTTCTGTATCCCCTTCGTGATAAACATACAAGCTTTGTTTGGTTTTAATCTTCTAGAAACGAGTGCCAGTGTTTGGTTTGCTGATTTTTACTGGCCTGCTCCTTTTAGCGACACGTGCCTCTCTATTCGGATCTCTGCTCCTGTCCATCTCCAGACCCTCTGCGGGACGGGGTCACGGCTGGACGGTCCAACCATTGAAAGGATATCTTCAGCAGCAGGATGAGGATTAGGAAGACGAAAGCAGGCATGTAATAGCCGATGGATACAAAGCGAGACAGAGACGGCAGCAGGTAAAAGAAGTAAGATTGGTGTAGTTTTTCCAGCAGATTGTTCAACTTCCTCACAATTCCCTCAAACACTCTGAAAAAGATCCCAGCGATTAGACAGGGTCTGGAGTAACCATAGAACATTACAGCGCAGAACAGGCCCTTCGGCCCACGATGTTGCGCCGACCAGTTACAAAACAATGACCCATTAGCCTAAACCAATCCCTTTTCGTCCATAAACCTATCCACAGATCTCTTAAACGCCCCCAAACTAGGTGCATTTACAACTGCAGCTGGCAGGGCATTCCAATCCCTCACCACCCTCTGGGTAAAGAACCTACCCGACATCTGTCCTATAACTACCACCCCTTAATTTAAAATCATGCCCCCTCGTGTTAGCTTTCTCCATCCGAGGAAAAAGGCTATCACTATCTACCCTGTCTAAACCTCTAATCATCTTATATGTTTCAATAAGGTCCCCTCTTAGCCGCCTTCTTTCCAGCGAAAACAACCCCAAATCTCTCAGTCTCTCCTCATAGGATCTCCCCTCCATACCAGGCAACATCCTGGTAAACCTCCTCTGCACCCTCTCCAAAGCCTCTACATCCTTCCTATAATGAAGGGTTTCTCTTAGTGAAAGTATTGATTAACTAGTGACACTTGTTAATGGTAATGGTTAACCAGCAATGTCGCAAAGGCAACAATTCACCAGTGATGTCTGTTAGTGAGATAACCAGTAACTAGCAATGCCTGGTTAGTGAAGATAATGGTTAACCAGAGTTCTGGTTAGTGATGTAAGGATTGACCAGGCTTCTGGTGGGGGGGGTAATGGATAACCGCGGTCTTGGTTAGGGAAGGTAATAGTTAACCAGGGTTCTGGTTAGTGAAAGTAATAAATAACCAGGTTCTGGTAGTGAAGTAAGTAGTTAATCAGGGTTCTGGTTAGTGAGGTAATGGTTAATCAGGGTTCTGGTTAGTGAGGTAATGGTTAATCAGGGTTCTGGTTAGTGAGGTAATGGTTAATCAGGGTTCTGGTTAGTGAGATAATGGTTAATCAGGGTTCTGGTTAGTGAGGTAATGGTTAATCAGGGTTCTGGTTAGTGAGGTAATGGTTACCTAGTGATGATACTCACTTGCCGACAGTTACCATGTCGAATTTGTATTGCCGGAAGCTGTTGATTCCGCGGATGGTCACAGCCTCGATGTGATATCTGAGGAAGAGGCCGTGATCCCCCTGTGATTTCCCCGAGCCCTGTTTCAGCACCATCAGCATCATGGTGTTCAGTGAGTGCATGTAACCCTCCAGGGTATCTCCGTCCATGCGGGGTAACTGAGACAAACCACACGGGGCAAAAGCTCAGTGCCTTTCTGCTGACCCCCAACTCCACCAAACCCTTCCCGCCATAATCACCTGACTCAGCTTCTCCCCCCACCGTGCCCCTCCCCACCCCACCCCGCACCGTGATACCCTCCGTGTTCTCCAATACCCCCAGTCCTCTGTCCTCCGCCCCACCCCCAACCCCCGCTGCCCTCCGCCCCCAGCCCATTCCGACCCCCATTTGCTCCATCTCCCCCTCCACCCCCCCCGCACCCTCAGATCTCCCCTGCACCCTGCGAACCCCCCTCCCTGCACCCTCCGACAACCCCCCCCCACACACTCCAACCCCTGCCCTGCTCCTCCTCTGACTCCAATAACACTGTCTCTGATTACACCTTCTGACCCCCCCCACCCCTCCCCCCCCCCCGCCTCTCAGACCCCCTCACCCACAGAATCCAAATACCAGGCTGCACTTCATACACACTGCCCCCAACTGACGCTCGTCGATCCCACCCCTTCCCAACCTCACCCTTCTACCCTGACCCATCCTCCGACCACCCCCCACACTGCAGCCAATTTCAGCCCCGTCCCGAGCTGCCCAACCCTGGCAGGGTTACCAGTCTCCTGGTTCCTGGGCACCCACCTTGCCCTGGATGGTACACAGAACACCATTCTTCTGACAGAAGGAGGTGAAGAGGTTGACCAGGTCCAGGTTGGGCAGTTGGCCATTCAGGCCCTCCACGCTGATATCGAAGCTGGTCACAACATCGCTGCTGATCTCGATGGTGATGGCAGCTTGGATTGCTCCAGCCCGACCCTGCAACACCGACGAACTGATCTCTGTAACCGGAAACAAGAGGAAAACACCTCATTATTCAGCACGAGGAACGCGCTGAGGGAGTGCCGCACTGTCAGAGGGTCAGTGCCAAGGGAGTGCCGCACTGTCAGAGGGTCAGTGCTGAGGGAGTGCCGCACTGTCAGAGGGTCAGTGCTGAGGGAGTGCCGCACTGTCAGAGGGTCAGTGCTGAGGGAGTGCCGCACTGTCAGAGGGTCAGTGCTGAGGGAGTGCCGCACTGTCAGAGGGTTAGTGCTGAGGGAGTGCCGCACTGTCAGAGGGTCAGTGCTGAGGGACTGCCGCACTGCCAGAGGGTCAGTGCTGAGGGACTGCCGCACTGTCAGAGGGTCAGTGCTGAGGGAGTGCCGCACTGTCAGAGGGTCAGTGCTGAGGGAGTGCCGCACTGTCAGAGGGTCAGTGCTGAGGGAGTGCCGCACTGTCAGAGGGTCAGTGCTGAGGGAGTGCCGCACTGTCAGAGGGTCAGTGCTGAGGGAGTGCCGCACTGTCAGAGGGTCAGTGCTGAGGGAGTGCCGCACTGTCAGAGGGTCAGTGCTGAGGGAGTGCCGCACTGTCAGAGGGTCAGTGCTGAGGGAGTGCCGCACTGTCAGAGGGTCAGTGCTGAGGGAGTGCCGCACTGTCAGAGGGTCAGTGCTGAGGGAGTGCCGCACTGTCTGAGGGTCAGTGCTGAGGGAGTGCCGCACTGTCAGAGGGTCAGTGCTGAGGGAGTGCCGCACTGTCAGAGGGTCAGTGCTGAGGGAGTGCCGCACTGTCAGAGGGTCAGTGCTGAGGGAGTGCCGCACTGTCAGAGGGTCAGTGCTGAGGGAGCGCCGCACTGTCAGAGGGTCAGTGCTGAGGGAGTGCCGCACTGTCAGAGGGTCAGTGCTGACGGAGTGCCACACTGTCAGAGGGTCAGTGCTGACGGAGTGCCACACTGTCAGAGGGTCAGTGCTGACGGAGTGCTGCACTGTCAGAGGGTCAGTGCTGAGGGAGTGCCGCACTGTCAGAGGGTCAGTGCTGAGGGAGTGCCCCACTGTCAGAGGGTCGGTGCTGAGGGAGTGCCGCACTGTCAGAGGGTCAGTGCTGAGTGAGTGCCCCACTGTCAGAGGGTCAGTACTGAGGGAGTGCCGCACTGTCAGAGGGTCAGTGCTGAGGGAGTGCCGCACTGTCAGAGGGTCAGTGCTGAGGGAGTGCCGCACTGTCAGAGTGTCAGTGCTGAGGGAGTGCCGCACTGTCAGAGTGTCAGTGCTGAGGGAGTGCCGCACTGTCGGAGGGTCAGTGCTGAGGGAGTGCTGCACTGTCGGAGGGTCAGTGCTGAGGGAGTGCCGCACTGTCAGAGGGTCAGTGCTGAGGGAGTGCCGCACTGTCGGAGGGTCAGTGCTGAGGGAGTGCCACACTGTCGGAGGGTCAGTGCTGAGGGAGTGCCGCACTGTCGGAGGGTCAGTGCTGAGGGAGTGCCACACTGTCGGAGGGTCAGTGCTGAGGGAGTGCCGCACTGTCGGAGGGTCAGTGCTGAGGGAGTGCCGCACTGTCAGCCAGGGAATTCAATCCAGCTTCTTGACTGAAGCAGGAGGTGAAACCATTTTCATAATGTTTGTGGGATCGTACTGTGTACAATCTGTCAATCTAAGATGACAACAGTGACCACAATTGAAAATTTCTTCATTGGCTGTCACACTCTTTGGGAAGATGTGACAGGTGCTACAGGAATGCACATCTTTTCTTTCAGCTGAGAGTTTAATCTGTTGATTGAATTTACTGCTGTACTCACTGGTCACGTTGACATCATGGTAACCTTCGAGCCAGGCCTCCATCCCAATCATATCATGCTCATTAAACAGGAAGATGATGTCTTTGGCCCAGTATATCTGCCCTGTGACAGAAAGAGTGTTAGGAACAGTCGGGCTTCCCATCGAGCTCTGCTGAGGCAAACGTGAACCAGCAAACCCCACCCTGCTTCACTGCCCTAAGTCAGTCTGGTCCAGACAGGCTGATCCAACTTGCCCAGGAGCGAACCTCAACATCACACCAAACGGCCCAGCACATAAATAATAGATCTGCACACATCAAACACTCCCAGGACAGGGACAGCACAGGGTTAGATACAGAGTAAAGCTCCCTCTACACTGTCCCCATCAAACACTCCCAGGACAGGGACAGCACAGGGTTAGATACAGAGTAAAGCTCCCTCTACATTGTCCCACATCAAACACTCCCAGGATAGATACAGCACGGGGTTAGGTACAGAGTAAAGCTCCCTCTACACTGTCCCCATCAAACATTCCCAGGACAGGTACAGCACGGGGTTAGATACAGAGTAAAGCTCCCTCTACACTGTCCCCCATCAAACACTCCCAGGATAGGTACAGCACGGGGTTAGATACAGAGTAAAGCTCCCTCTACACTGTCCCCCCATCAAACACTCCCAGGACAGATACAGCACGGGGTTAGATACAGAGTAAAGCTCCCTCTACACTGTCCCCCCATCAAACACTCCCAGGACAGGTACAGCACGGGGTTAGATACAGAGTAAAGCTCCCTCTACACTGTCCCCCCCATCAAACACTCCCAGGACAGGTACAGCATGGGGTTAGATACAGAGTAAAGCTCCCTCTACACTGTCCCCCCATCAAACACTCCCAGGACAGGTACAGCACGGGGTTAGATACAGAGTAAAGCTCCCTCTACACTGTCCCCCCATCAAACACTCCCAGGACAGGTACAGCACGGGGTTAGATACAGAGTAAAGCTCCCTCTACACTGTCCCCCCATCAAACACTCCCAGGACAGGTACAGCACGGGGTTAGATACAGAGTAAAGCTCCCTCTACACTGTCCCCATCAAACACTCCCAGGACAGATACAGCACAGGGTTAGATACAGAGTAAAGCTCCCTCTATACTGTCCCCCATCAAACACTCCCAGAACAGGTACAGCACGGGGTTAGATACAGAGTAAAGCTCCCTCTACACTGTCCCCATCAAACACACCCAGGACAGATACAGCACAGGGTTAGATACAGAGTAAAGCTCCCTCTACACTGTCCACATCAAACACTCGCAGGACAGGTACAGCACGGGGTTAGATACAGAGTAAAGCTCCCTCTACACTGTCCCTCATCAAACACTCCCAGGACAGGTACAGCACGGGGTTAGATACAGAATCAAATTAACCATAACAGGTTTATTGTAGGAGATATTGCCTGCACAGGGTACAAACAAACTAAAACAAGAGCCTGTGCAACACCTGAATGACATCACCATCAAATCATAGAACATAGAACATAAAAGCGCAGAACAGGCCCTTCGGCCCACGATGTTGCGCCGATCAATTAAAAAGCAATGACCCTCTAACCTAAACCGAACCCTTTCCATCCATAAACCTATCCACAGATCTCTTAAACGCCCCCAAACTAGGCGCATTTACAACTACAGCAGGCAGGGCATTCCAATCCCTCACCACCTTCTGGGTAAAGAACCTACCCCTGACATCTGTCCTATAACTACCACCCCCTAATTTAAAGCCATGTCCCCGCGTGCTAGCTTTCTCCATCCGAGGAAAAAGGCTATCACTGTCCACCCTATCTAAACCTCTAATCATCTTATATGTTTCAATAAGATCCCCTCTTAGCCTCCTTCTTTCTAACGAAAACAACCTCAAACCCCTCAGTCTCTCTTCATAGGATCTCCCCTCCATACCAGGCAACATCCTGGTAAACCTCCTCTGCACCCTCTCCAAAGCCTCCACATCCTTCCTATAATGTGGGGACCAGAACTGCACACAGTACTCCAAGTGTGGCCGCACCAGAGTTGTGTACAGTTGCAACATGACGCTGTGGCTCCTAAATTCAATCCCCCTACCAATAAACGCCAAGACACCGTACGCCTTCCTAACAACCCTATCTACTTGATTCCCAACTTTCAGGGATCTATGTACACATACACCTAGATCCCTCTGTTCATCCACACTAATCAGAGTCCTGCTGTTAGCCCTATACTCCACACATCCGTTATTCCTGCCAAAGTGAATTACCTCACATTTCTCCACATTAAACTCCATCCGCCACCTCTCGGCCCAGCTCTGCAACTTGTCCAAGTCCCCCTGTAAACTAAGACACCCTTCCTCACAATCTACCACACCTCTGACTTTGGTGTCATCAGCAAAGTTACTAATCCACCCAACTATACCCTCATCCAGATCATTAATAAAGATTACAAACAGCAGTGGCCCCAAAACAGATCCCTGAGGCACACCACTCGTAACCGAACTCCATGACGAATATTTCCCATCAACCACCACCCTCTGTCTCCTGTTCGCCAGCCAATTCCTGATCCAATTCCCTAGATCACCCCCAATCCCATACATCTGCATTTTCTGCAGAAGCCTACCATGGTGAAATCATGTGACCAGCTGTTAAATCAATTGCGCAACCATTTAAATATATAACCGTAGGGGGCTCTAAAATTCATTACACACCGAGCCATTTGAATAAGCTGGCCATCACTGACGGAGCGTGTCACTGGTCGCTGTGGCAAGGGTCAGTGTTGCGGCCTCAGGTATTTACAATCTATAGCAGTGCCTCAGGTGAAAAGATTGAGAGTAATGTATCAAAACTTGTTGTTGATGTTAAGTCCAGCAAGGGGCATGCATGCGGCAGGTTGTGGTGGGCTGCTCTTGGATGTTGCTTCGGGAGTTGCCTACTGCTTCATGTCGTTGGTGTGCGTAAACTGGACCATCTCGAGGGCAACATGACAGCTCAGAGGCTATCTCTGTTGCTGTGCGGACACATGGATTTGGGCCTGTGTCCGTGGGAGTTTGCGCGTTCTCCCCGTGGTTGCGTGGGTTTCCTCCGGGTGCTCCGGTTTCCTCCCACATCCCAAAAATGTGCTTTTAGGCTGATTGATTGGGTAACAAATTGTCCCTATATTGGACCTCCCTGATCCTCACACATTAGGCATACACTAAAATCATGAATAGGTCACTGACCATGGGACGGCGGTGCGGGCTCGTTGGGCCGAAGGGCCTGTTTCCCGTGCTGTGTTGTTCTTTGTATGATACCGAGGTAGATAAGAACCTAAGCTGTGAGGAGGATGCAGAGGTGATATGAGCAATAAGATGGTAATGTGGGGAAGTGTGAAGGTCCTCACTTTGATCGTAAGAATAAAAGGCCTAACTATTTTTATAAGGTGAGAAATTTGTCAGCGTTGATATTCGAAGAGACTTTGGTGTGGTTATTTAAGGGAGGCAGGAAGTTAGCATCTGGGTACAGCAAGCAATTAAGAAAACAAATAACATGTTTACTGGAAGTGATTGGAGTACAGGAATAAAGAAGTCTTTCTAGAGTTGTACAAGGTTTTGGTGACACCGCAACTGGGATACTGTGCGCAGTCCTGGTCTCCACATTTAGGGAAGAATACCTGCATTGGAGATGGTCAGAGCGAACATTCACTGGATTGTTCCTGGAGATGAAAGGGTTGTCCTTGGTGAGAGAACATAGCACAGTACAGCACAGTACAGGCCCTTCGGCCCTCAATGTTGTTCCGAGCTACGTCCAATCCCAAGATCAAGCTATCCCACTCCCTACAGGCTGAGTAAATCGGGTCTATTTTCTTTGGAGTTTGGAAGAATAAGAGGTGATTTCATTAAAAACCAACAAAACTGTAAGGGGGTTTGACAGGGTGAGCACTGAGAGGTTGTTTACCCCGGCTGGGAGTCTAGAATAAGGGTGCGACAGCCTCGACAATCATTTCGGATTGAGATAAGAAGAAATTTCTTCTGCGAAAGGGGTGTGAATCTGCGGAACTCTCTTCCCCCAGTGGGCTGTGGTCGCTCCATTGTTGGATATATTTAAGGCTGGTGCGGACAGGCTTTTGGTCTCTTGGGGATTAAGGGATACAGGGAGCAGGCGGGAAAATTGAGTTTTCAGTAGACATCTCTCCCTGCCCCCTGCCCTCCCCCCGCAGGCAGGAAAGTGAACCCGTGTACCTCACCTCGGAAGTAGGAGGCCAGGGCCAGGAGTAGGCCAGCAGCCTGACTGTTCTGTTTGATCCCAACCGGACTGCTCAGGACGATGGACTCTGTACTCGCGGCTCTGGAAGCTCGGAGAATCCCGTAGACATTGGTCCCTTTCACCATCTGTGTTTTTAATTGAAAAGCTTGAATAAATAACTCCCATCAAAGAAACAGCCATAGAACCACTAGGCCTTCTGATACCTTCTCCCAGTGCCACAGTCTACAGCTAACCTCCATCTTTTATTAATCAATATGCTTATCGCACTCTATATTAATGCTCTGGGGACACGGATTCAAATCCGACCACAGCAGCCAGTGGAATTTAAACCCAGCGAATAACTTGGAATATAAAATGAGGAATGAAGACCATCGTCGATTGTCGAAAATCTCACCCGGTTCAGTAATATCCTTCAGAGAATTAAACCTGCCATTCTTATTAAAACAAAATACTGCAAATGCTGGAAATCTCAATTAAAATAATCATGCTGGATAAACTTGTCAGTTTGTCCCGATATTAAAGGTGATATATAAATGCACAATGTTGTTGGCTTGCCTCTTTATGTCTAGCAAGGGGCATGCGGGCGGCAGGTTGTGGTGGGCTGCTCTTGGATATTGCTTCGGGAGTTGCCTACTGCTTCATGTCGTTGGTGTGCGTAAACTGGACCATCTCGAGGGCATCATGACAGCTCAGAGACTATCTCTGTTGCTGTGCAGGCACATGGATTTGGGCCTGTGTCCGTGGGAGTTTGCGCGTTCTCCCTGTGGTTGCGTGGGTTTCCTCCGGGTGCTCCGGTTTCCTCCCACATCCCAAAAATGTGCTTTTAGGCTGATTGATTGGGTAACAAATTGTCCCTATATTGGACCTCCCTGATCCTCACACATTAGGCATAGACTAGAGTCATGAATAGGTCACTGACCATGGGACGGCGGCGCGGGCTCGTTGGGCCGAAGGGCCTGTTTCCCGTGCTGTTTTGTTCTTTGTTCTTTATGTGCAAAACCATGTTCTATTTTCCCCAGCCTCTAATATAGTTTAAATCGCTGGCTGGTGTACGGGGAAAGTCCACCCAGCGTTGGGATGGACCTATGACTGGAACCAGAGCTTCCAAACCTTGTAGTGACCTCAGATTACAAACACAGCAGTGAGACAGGAGTTATACCTGAGATTCTGACCTGCCCCCTGAAACTTATAATCTGAAAATCAAATTGCACTTAAACTCTGACTGACCTCACCCGGTGTTTACTTCATAACGATATTTTCGGGGTAGTAGGGGAAAGAACAGGGGCTGTGGGACTCAATGGATAACTATCAAAGTGACACAATGGGCTGAATGGCCTTCAGTTTTGCTGCAAGATTCCCGGAATCAGCCTTTGCGAGCTCAGTGGATCTCAGCGGCAGTGTAATACTGTCCCACAGCGAGGGAGCAGAGCAGCCATGTCTGCAATGTGTCATCAGCACTATCTCAGGCAAGCTGTGAGCTTACTCAATAACTCCATCCATCATGGACCATGCAACTAGCTGTGCAAGTTCCCCTCCTCTCACCATCCTGACATGGACTTACACACGCCCGATCCCACGCCCTATCCCCTGCCCTGTGCCCGATCCCGCAGCATCATGTCCAATCCCCCCATCCCTCACCTGATCCCTGCGCCTGATCCCCACGCCCGATCCCCCATCCCACACCTGATCCCTGTCCTTTACTTGATCCTTCAGCCAGACCCAATCCCCTTCCCAATCCGTGTTTTGGGTGTAAATGTGACTCCAGACCCACACCATGGGGCCTGAATCCCGCCTGCTCTCTGAATCAAACTGCAATAACAGACTGCAGGAAGGTGACTCTCCACAACACTGCACAGCAACTAGAGATGGACAATGTGGGTCAAATCCCAGACCCCTCCCTTGCTGCAGTTAGATGGCCTCGAGCCCCTGGTTCAGAGTCTGGGCCGGGGCACCCCTGGTGGCTGGGGCTCATGGGGACTTCACTGGGGTGGGGATTGGGAGCAGGTTAAGGAGACCAGAGTGCTGGCGAATCGAGTAAAGAGGACTGCAGACAGAGCTTTAAACTAATTAGAGGGGGGGAGAGGGCGAGGGTAGGTGATGTTACGAGGTCTAAAGTTAAGGAGAGGTTTAAATGTCAACAAAGATTGACGAAGAAGTTGATAAAGAAGGGTAGGAGAAACTATGAAGCTGGGCTAGCGCTTAATATAAAAAAGGATAGCAAGAGTTTTTATAAATATATAAAAAGGAAGAGGCTGGCTAGGGTGAACGTTGGTCCTTTAGAGGATGAGAAAGGGGACCTAGTGGTAGGGGATAGGGATATGGCTCAGGTATTGAATAACTTTTTTGTTTCTGTCTTCACGGAGGAGGACGTGAATAATTTGCCGGGTGTTAGCGATGGAAAGGTGGTAGGAATGGAGGGTCTTAATGACATTACTGTTACTAGAGAGGCGGTGCTCGACAGACTCGACAGTCCCCAGGACCGGATGGAATGCATCCGAGGGTTCTGAAAGAAATGGCGGAGGTTATAGTGGATGCCTTGGTGGTTATTTTCCAGACGTCGCTGGATTCCAGGCAAGTGCCGGATGATTGGAAAACGGCTAATGTTACGCCGTTGTTTAAGAAGGGTGCCAGGCAAAAGGCGGGGAATTATAGGCCGGTTAGTTTAACGTCTGTGGTAGGTAAAATGTTAGAATCTGTCATTAAGGAGGAAATTGCAAGGCTTCTTCAAGGGAATTGCTTGATAGGGCAGACGCAGCACGGTTTCATTAAAGGGAAGTTGTGTCTGACAAATTTACTGGAGTTCTATGAGGATGTGTCTAGGGCGGTGGATAGAGGAGAGCCGGTGGATGTGGTCTTTCTAGATTTTCAGAAGGCGTTTGACAAAGTACCTCACAAGAGGTTATTGCAGAAGGTCGAGGGACATGGAGTTGGGGGTAGGGTGTTAGCGTGGATAGAGGATTGGTTGTCAAATAGGAGGCAGAGAGTGGGGGTCAACGGGTGCTATTCGGATTGGCGGTTGGTGACTAGTGGAGTGCCCCAGGGGTCGGTGCTGGGGCCTCAGCTTTTTACCATTTATATAGATGAT
The DNA here is from genome assembly GCA_037974335.1 of Prionace glauca. Lineage (NCBI taxonomy): Eukaryota > Metazoa > Chordata > Chondrichthyes > Carcharhiniformes > Carcharhinidae > Prionace > Prionace glauca. Next base: position 4,534,563 of record CM075722.1, read on the forward strand.
CTGGAGGAGGGAACCGAGTGTAGGGTGTCGAAATTTGCTGATGACACCAAGATTGGGGGAACAGCAAATTGTGCGGAGGGTGTGGAGAGTCTACAGAAGGATCTAGATAGGCTGGGCGAATGGGCCAGGAAATGGCAAATGGAATTTAATGTTGGCAAGTGTGAGGTGGTCCACTTTGGTAGGAAGAATGGTAGGAAGGACTATTACTTACGGGGCGAAAAACTGCAGCAGGCGACGGTGCAGAGGGACCTCGGGGTCCTTGTGCATGAGTCGCAAAAACCCAGCTTGTAGGTGCAGCAGGTGGTCAGGAAGGCAAATGGGATCTGGCCTTCATAGTGAGAGGGATTGAATATAAAAGTAGGGAGGTCTTGCTGCAGCTGTATAGGGCATTGGTGAGGCCGCAGCTGAAGTACTGTGTGCAGTTTTGGGCGCCGCACCTGCGCAAAGATATTTTGGCCTTGGAGGGAGTGCAGAGGAGGTTTACTAGGCTGATACCGGAGTTGAGGGCGTTGAGCTATGAGGAGAGGTTGAATAAACTGGGCTTGTACTCGTTAGAGTTTAGAAGAATGAGGGGAGATCTCATTGAGACGTATAAGATGATGAATGGGATGGATAGGATAGAGGTGGAGAGACTCTTCCCGCTCAAAAAAGACAGTAGGACTAGGGGGCACAGCCTTAAGATAAAAGGGGGGCGGTTTAGAATGGAGTTGAGGAGGAACTTCTTCACTCAAAGGGTGGTGAATCTCTGGAATTCTCAGCCCGTTGAAGTGGTGGAGGCTGCCTCGCTAAATATTTTTAAGACGCAGGTTGATGGGTTTTTGATAAGAGAAGGGATTAAGGGTTATGGGGAGAGGGCGGGAAAGTGGAGCTGAGTCACGACAGATCAGCCATGATCTTATTGAATGGCGGGGCAGGCTCGAAGGGCCAGATGGCCTACTCCTGCTCCTATTTCTTATGTTCTTATGTTCTTATGAGAAGAACGCCAGTGAGATTTCTCAAAGTCTGCATTGTTGCGGTTATTCCAGTGCACCAGCGTCAGAAAGCCTCAAAACGTACATATCGCTCTCGTATCTCATCTGGAAAGGGCAGTGTTCGGGAGAAGGTCTGAACGTGCGTCTCCAGTCCCAAACCGGTCATGGTTTTCACGAGCCACTCCACAGGCATCTCCCTGGAGCAGAGGAAAGGTATGTGGTTAGGATCGGACAGCACCGCGCTCTCAACTTTGAACTCTCCCATGTAGGGCTTGTGATCAGGGGACAGCCACCCTGTCATAACACATCGCAACCCACCCTCTCTCAGACAGCGGCAGGAAGACGTTCAGTGATAATATCTACTACTAATAATAACTACTAATCCAGGCAAGTCCACCATAGCAGCTGGGTGGACTTTAAATTTAATAAATCTGGAATTGAAAGCTAGTCCCAGTAATGATGACCATTAATCTAACATTGATTGTTATAAAAACCCATCTGGTTCATGAAGGTCCAGTAGGGAAGGTAGCACAGTGGTTAGCACTTCTGCCTCACAGTGCCAGTGACCTGGCATTCTGGCCTTGGGTCACTGTCTGTATGGAGTTTGCACATTGTCCCCGTGTCTGCGTGGGTTTCCTCCGGTTGCTCCGGTTTCCTCGCACAGTCCAAAGATGTGCAGGTTAGGTGGATTGGCCATGCTAAAATTGACCCTAGTGTCAGGAGGGTTAGCAGGGTAAATACATGGGGTTCGGGCCTGGGTGGGATTGTGGTTGGTGCAGACTCGATGGGCCAAATGGCCTTCTTCTGCACTGTCAGGACTCGATGAAATCTGCCATCCTTACCTGGTTTGGCCTACCTGTGAACCACAGCAATGTGGCTGATTCTGAAATGGCCCAGCAAACCACTCAGTTTGGGATGGGCGGTATGTCCAGTTTTTACCAGTGATGCCCAGGTGTCATGAAAGAATAAAGGGATAAAAAGCTGTTTAATTCGGCATTGGGCTGATACGCCACTGGGCACAGCCAGAGACCAGCATTCTGATCAATGATCCCTGAATCCAGACCCAACTGTCCAAGATAATCCCACCATAAAATTTATTCCAAACTAATCACAGCCCCCATAGCCCAGTCTCTCTGACATCCCTATCCCTCTTACCCAGCCTTTTTCCCATGTGCTGAGAATTCCCGGGCGTACGATAATGCTCTGTCGCCATAGACAAAGTTCTCATCCACCATGGTGGAGCCCATGGCGTTCTCCGATGTGTACATTCGGAGGATGAAGGGTTCAAAGGCCAGGCCCATGAACCAGGTGATCCCAGCCACGTAACACAGGAAGCTGCAGACAGGACAGAACATGGAGAGAGCATCAGAAACAACCACCAGAATATTCCCAATGTATTCCCACTTCAACACTGTCCCCCATCAAACACTCCCAGGACAGGTACAGCACGGGGTTAGATACAGAGTAAAGCTCCCTCTACACTGTCCCCCCATCAAACACTCCCAGGACAGGTACAGCACGGGGTTAGATACAGAGTAAAGCTCCCTCTACACTGTCCCCATCAAACATTCCCAGGACAGGTACAGCACGGAGTTAGATACAGAGTAAAGCTCCCTCTACACTGTCCCCCCATCAAACACTCCCAGGACAGGTACAGCACGGAGTTAGATACAGAGTAAAGCTCCCTCTACACTGTCCCCCTATCAAACACTCCCAGGACAGGTACAGCACGGGGTTAGATACAGAGTAAAGCTCCCTCTACACTGTCCCCCTATCAAACACTCCCAGGACAGGTACAGCACGGGGTTAGATACAGAGTAAAGCTCCCTCTACACTGTCCCCCTATCAAACACTCCCAGGACAGATACAGCACTGGGTTAGGTACAGAGTAAAGCTCCCTCTACACTGTCCCCATTAAACACTCCCAGGACAGGTACAGCACGGGGTTAGATACAGAGTAAAGCTCCCTCTACACTGTCCCCCATCAAACACTCCCAGGACAGGTACAGCACGGGGTTAGATACAGAGTAAAGCTCCCTCTACACTGTCCCCATCAAACACTCCCAGGACAGGTACAGCATGGGGTTAGATACACAGTAAAGCTCCCTCTACACTGTCCCCCCATCAAAAACTCACAGGACAGGTACAGCACGGGGTTAGATACAGAGTAAAGCTCCCTCTACACTGTCCCCCTATCAAACACTCCCAGGACAGGTACAGCACGGGGTTAGATACAGAGTAAAGCTCCCTCTACACTGTCCCCCTATCAAACACTCCCAGGACAGGTACAGCACGGGGTTAGATACAGAGTAAAGCTCCCTCTACACTGTCCCCATCAAACACTCCCAGGACAGGTACAGCACGGGGTTAGATACAGAGTAAAGCTCCCTCTACACTGTCCCCCATCAAACACTCCCAGGACAGGTACAGCACAGGGTTAGATACAGAGTAAAGCTCCCTCTACACTGTCCCCCCATCAAACACTCCCAGGACAGGTACAGCACGGGGTTAGATACAGAGTAAAGCTCCCTCTACACTGTCCCTCCATCAAACACTCCCAGGACAGGTACAGCACAGGGTTAGATACAGAGTAAAGCTCCCTCTACACTGTCCTATCAGGGACTGTGTGTGTTAGATGCCTTTTCTCCCCTATCTGCAGCATTATATATCAGCACTCACCACAGGGGTGTGTTCATCCTGGTGAGCAGGTTTGTGAGCACCTGCCTCCGGTTCGGGTCCGACAGGAGACCCATCTCTGCAGCCTCGTCCGATAAATCCTTAGGGTGAAGCACTGTCCAAAATTACATCTGCCCCACACTGAAAACAAAGAGCAGGAAAGGAATTAAATCACTGATAACACAGGGCCTGATCCCCCAGGAGAGTCATCATGGGGGTGAGGATAGTGTGGGTGGATGAGGGGACTGTGTTTATGTGAGGAGGAATGCTGTAAGGATGGCTACGCTGTTCATATAAGATGGAATAAAATGGGGCAGAAATCCTGTACTTCCGTCCCTAACAACACTTCCAAGACAGGGGTGGCACTGCTGCCTCACAGCGCCAGGGAACCGGGTTCAATTCCCTGTTTGGGTCACTGTCTGTGTGGAGTCCGCACGTTCTCCCCATGTCTGTGTGGGTTTCCTCCAGGTGCTCTGCTTTCCTCCCACAGTCTGAAAGACGTGCTGGTTAGGGTGCACTGACCCGAACAGGCGCCGGAGTGTGGCGATCAGGGGAATTTCACAGTAACTTAATTGCGGTGTTAATGTAAACCTTACTTGTGACTAATAAATAAACTTAACAGCAACGTGTGTGTACCTAACCACATGGATGGATGAAGGGTCATCTAAATGTGAAAGATTGGCTCTATTCTCTCTGCTGTCAGACCTGCTTTTCTGTTTTTGTTTCAGATTCCAGCATCCGCAATACTTTGCTTTTACAGGGACTACAGCGATTCAGGAAGGCAGCTCAACATTGAAAAGTTAAAGTTAAAATTTTAAAGTTTATTTATTAGTCACAAGTTCATATAAGATGGAACACATTAAAATTAACACATTGTTAATACATTAAAAATACATTGAAATTAATACTGTAGGTTACTGTGAAATCCCCCTCGTCACCACATTCCTGTTCGGGTCAATCCCACTAACCAGTACACCTTTCAGATTGTGGGAGGAAACTGGAGCATGCAGAGGAAACCCATGCAGACATGGGGAGAACATGCAGACTCCACACAGACATTGACCCAGGCCGGGAATTGATCCTGGGTCGCTGGCCCTGTGAGGCAGCAGTGCTAACCATTGTGTCACCTGTGCCACACATGACTTCTTCTCAGCGACAATTAGGGGTTGGCAATAAATGCTGGCCGGTCAGCAAATTTCCACATCCCATGAAAGAGCGGTGGTGCAGTTATTGTAATGATGTAGGAGGACAGACACAAGTGCTCCAGAGAACATTCAGAAAGTGATTTACCAGAATGATTCTAGGAATGAGGCAGGATTTTAGCTCCAATGTTGGCTTGAATCGTAGAATCCCTACAGTGCAGAAGGAGGCCGTTTGGCCCATCGAGCCTGCACCAAGTGGCTGGGGTTATTCAAGGGGTACAGTGAGGACGGCAAGGTGACACAATGGTTAGCATTGCTGCCTCTCAGCACCAGGAACTGTGGCTATCCGAGAAGTAACTGGCTATCTCATAGATGTGGAGATGCCAGTGTTGGACTGGGGTAAACACAGTAAGAAGTCTCACAACACCAGGTTAATGTCCAACAGGTTACTACCAAATATACCTGTTGGACTTTAACCTGGTGTTGTGAGACTTCTTACTATCTCATAGAAGTCATGATGTGGAGATTCACCTGACGAAGAGGGTAAACCTCAAAAGCTTGTGCGTTTACTACCAAATAAATCGGTTGGACTTAAACCTGGGGTTGTCAGACTTCTTACTGTATCTCATAGAAGGCAGAGGGTGGTGGTGGATGGAAAATTTTCAGACTGGAGGCCAGTTACCAGCGGTGTACCACAGGGATCAGTGCTGGGTCCTCTGCTATTTGTGACTTTTATCAATGACTTGGAAGAGGGGGCTGAAGGGTGGGTCAGTAAATTTGCTGATGACACCAAGATTGGTGGAGTAGTGGATGAGGTGGAGGGTTCTTGCAGGCTACAAAGAGACATTGATAGGATGCAGAGCTGGGCTGAAAAGTGACAAATGGAGTTTAACCCTGGTAAGTGTGAGATGATTCATTTTGGTAGGACAAACTTGAACGCTGATTACAGGGTCATTGGCAGGGTTCTGAGGAATGTGGAGGAACAGAAAGATCTTGGGGTTCATATCCACAAATCTCTGAAGGTTGCCACTCAAGTGGATAGATCCGTGAAGAAGGCGTATAGTGTGTGAGTGTTTATTAACAGGGGGTTTGAGTTTAAGAGCCATGGGGTTATGCTGCAACTATACCAGACCTTGGTGAGACCACATTTGGAATATTGTGTTCAGTTCTGGTCACCTCACTATAAGAAGGATGTGGAAGCATTGGAGAGAGTGCAGAGGAGACTTACCAGGATGCTGCCTGGTTTGGAGGGTAGGTCTTATGAGGAAAGGTTGAGGGAGCTGGGGCTTTTCTCCTTAGAGCAGAGGAGGATGAGAGGCAACTTAATAGAGGTTTATAAGATGATGAGGGGGATTGATAGAGTGGACATTCAGAGACTATTTCCTCAGGTAGATGTAGCTGTTACTAGGGGGTATAACTATAAGGTTCATGGTGGGAGATATAGGAGGGATGTCCGAGGTAGATTCTTCACTCAGAGAGTGGTTGGGGTGTGGAATACACTGCCTGCTGTGATAGTGGAGTCGGACACTTTAGGAACTTTCAAGTAGTTGTTGGATAGGGAGTGGGATAGCTTGATCTTGGTTTTGGACAGAGCTTGGCACAACATCAAGGGCTGAAGGGCCTGTACTGTTCTATGAACCGTGGTTCAATTCCAAACTTGGCCACTGTTTGTGTGGAACATAGAACACTACAGCATAAACAGGCCCTTCGGCACACGAGTTGCACCGATCACATCAACACCTACCAATCTATAGACCTATCTATAACCCCCAATCCATATACTCATAAATTCCATATACTCATCCAGAAGTCTTTTAAAAGACCCCAGCAAGTTCGCCTCCACCACCACTGACGGCAGCCGATTCCATTCACTCACCACCCTCTGAGTGAAAAACTTACCCCTAACATCACTTCTGTACTTGCCTCCCCGCACCTTCAATCTGTGTCCTCTCGTAGCGACCATTTCAACCCGGGGAAATAGCCTCTGAGAATCCACCCTATCTATTCCTCATTTTATAAACCTCTATCAGGTCGCCTCTCAACCTTCGTCTCTCCAGGGAAATGAGTCCCAGCTCCCTCAACCTAACTTCATAAGGCATGCCTCCCAGTCCAGGCAACATCCTTGTAAATCTCCTCTGCACCCTTTCAAATAGCTTCTACGTCCTTCCTATAGTGAGGCGAGTTTGCATGTTCTCCCTGCATCTGCCTGGGTTTCCTCCAGGTGCTCCGGTTTCCTCCCACAGTCTGGAAGATATGCTGGTTAGGTGCATTGGCCATGCTAAATTATTCCTCAGCGTACCCGAACAGGCGCCGGAGCGTGGCAACTAGGAGATTCTCACAGTAGCAGTGTTAATGTAAGCCGACTTGTGACACTCGTAAATCAACTTTAAAAAACTTAAGGAGTGCAAGATTATGTTAGATAGACAAAGAAAATCTGTTCCCATTAGCTGATTAGCTACAAGAACTAAGGAGCACAAGAATTGAGATTTTGGGTAAAAGATGTGTGTGGGAGGGTGAGTGGTGATGACCTGGAACTCACTGTCCATGAGTATGGCAGCAGTGTAGATGGTGAATTATTTCAAAAGGACACTGGGTGGGCTCTTGAAGGAACTAAACTGCAGAGTTGTGGGGATTGGGTGGGAGCAACTGAATTGCTGGGTGGATAGTCAGCACGAACACGGCGGGCCGAATGGTTTCCTTCTCTACCACAAATGACTCTGGGAACATATCATGAATGGAAGCAGCTCACTTCAACACCGAACTAACTAATACATCAATGGCATCTACGTAGAATCTGCTGAAAGCACAGGGTCCTAAACCTATAGAATCGGACAGTGCAGAAAATGCCCCTTCGGCCCATCGAGTCTGCACCGACACATTAGAAACACCTGAACTCCCATCTAATCCCATCTGCCAGCCCATAGCCCTGAATGTGATGATGTACCAAGTGCTCATCCAGATACCTTATAAAGGATGTGAGGCATTCCCCCTCCCCCCCCACTCTCCCAGGCAGCGCATTCCAGACCCTCACCACCCTCTGGGTAAAAAGGTTTCTCCTCTCACTATAGCTCCTGCCCTCACTTTGAACCCAAGTCCCCTCGTGACTAACCCTTCAACTGAGGGGAACAACTGCCTCCTATCCACTCTGTCCATGCCCCTCATAATCTTGTACACCTCGCTCAGGTCACCCCTCAGCCTTCTCCGCTCCAGAGAAAACAACTCTAGTCTACACAACTTGTCTCCATAACTTAAATGTTCCATCCCAGGCAGCATCCTGGTGAATGTCTTCTGCATCTCCTCCAATGCAATCAAATCCTTCCAATAATGTGGCGATGTAATTCTCTGGAACTCCATGGGAACATCAGTCTAGTCTTGCTGAGGACTGGCTAAGTAGTGTGAAAGACAATGCACTTATAATCTTCCGAAGGAATGGCTGTTTGATTGGTATATATATGCCTCACATACACTGTATGTAAGGAGTTGTGTTTTATCTCATTGATTTAATTTAATAATGAGATATTTATAAGGAGAGGCTGGATAGACTGGAACTTTTTTTTTCTCTGGCGTGTAGGAGGCTGAGGGGTAATCTTATAGAGATCCAAAAAAGTAATGAGGAGCATAGATCAGTTAGTCAACAACTTTTCCCAGAGGTAGGGGAGTCTAAAACTAGGGGGCAGAGGTTTAAGGTGAGAGAGGAGAGACACAGAAGTGTCCAGAGGGGCAATTTTTTCACACAGAGGGTGGTGAGTGTCTGGAACAAGCTGCCAGTAGTGGAGACAGGTGCAATCTTGTCTTTTAAAACGCATTTAGACAGTTAGATGGGTATAGAGGGAAATGGGCCAATCGCTGGCAATTGGGAGGGGTGCTCAGTGACAGCCCCTGGGCTGGGTGGGGGTGGGGAGGACCCTCATGAATACTCCCTGGGGGAGGTCCCAGTGATAGCCCCTGGGCTGGGTGGGGGTGGGGGTGGGGGAGGGGGAGGGGGAGGACCCTCGTGAATACTCCCTGGGGGAGGTCCCAGTGACAGCCCCTGGGCTGGGTGGGGGAGGGGAGGACTCTCATGAATACTCCCTGGGGGAGGTCCCAGTGATAGCCCCTGGGCTGGGGGAGGGGCTGGGGGTGGGGCTGGGGGAGGGGAGGGGGAGGACTCTCATGAATACTCCCTGGGGGAGGTCCCAGTGATAGCCCCTGGGCCGGGGGTGGGGGTGGGGGTGGGGGTGGGGGTGGGGGAGGACTCTCATGAATACATGAATACTCCCTGGGGGAGGTCCCAGTGATAGCCCCTGGGTTGGGTGGGGGAGGGGAGGACCCTCATGAATACTCCCTGGGGGAGGTCCCAGTGACAGCCCCTGGGCTGGGTGGGGGAGGGGAGGACCCTCATGAATACTCCCTGGGGGAGGTCCCAGTGACAGCCCCTGGGCTGGGTGGGGGTGGGGGTGGGGGTGGGGGTGGGGGAGGGGGAGGACTCTCGTGAATACTCCCTGGGGGAGGTCCCAGTGATAGCCCCTGGGCTGGGGGTGGGGGTGGGGGTGGGGGTGGGGGAGGACTCTCATGAATACTCCCTGGGGGAGGTCCCAGTGATAGCCCCTGGGCTGGGTGGGGGTGGGGGTGGGGGTGGGGGTGGGGGTGGGGGTGGGGGAGGGGGTGGGGGAGGGGGTGGGGGAGGGGGTGGGGGAGGGGGAGGACTCTCGTGAATACTCCCTGGGGGAGGTCCCAGTGACAGCCCCTGGGCTGGGTGGGGGAGGGGAGGACCCTCATGAATACTCCCTGGGGGAGGTCCCAGTGATAGCCCCTGGGCTGGGTGGGGGAGGGGAGGACCCTCATGAATACTCCCTGGGGGAGGTCCCAGTGACAGCCCCTGGGCTGGGTGGGGGAGGGGAGGACCCTCATGAATACTCCCTGGGGGAGGTCCCAGTGATAGCCCCTGGGCTGGGTGGGTGCCCAGTGACAGCCCCTAGGCTTTTGGGGGTGGGGGGAGAACTCAATGACAGCCCCTGGGCTGGGGGGGGGGGGTTTAGTGTTTCCTGGGTTACAAAAGGAGATCAGCCTGGGCTGTGACGCCCCTCACAGTCGATCAGCCCCTGATTCATTCCCAGGCGCGCGGGCGGGGGAAGGATTTCAGTCAGACACGGGTTCCCGCAGCAAAGCCCGGCCTGTGCTCCGGAAGCCGGGCTGCGGCCTGCATCGAGCCGCGGGCGGGGGTACTTATTCTCTCTCCCTCCCTCACTCACCCTGCGGTGGGCCCGAGCCCGGCACCCGGTCCGCCGGCTGCACCTCCCACCGGATCCTGACCTACCGCCCGGACAGGAAGTTCCCTCATCCGGACCCAATACACAGTTACACACTTCCGGTATCACATCAACAAGGTTCAGTTACAGGTCAAGAGGGTTCCTCAGTGGAAAAAGTTCCAACTTCCTCGTGCACCTCCACCTGGAGCCGGCCGAGTGTAACCACAGTCTGTTCAAATGGGAGTATAGTAAAAAGTCTGACAACCCCAGGTTTTAGTCCAACCTATTTATTTGATAATATACTCACAAGCTTTCGAGGGGACTGCCCCTTCGTCAGGTGAATGGAGAGTTCTGGCCTCAGACAGAGCATATAAAGCACAGACAGTTTAGAGATTACTGATTAGAATGCGAATCCTTACACCTAACCTGCTGTTCAAGTCTTAAAGTGGCTGATAATGTGAGTGGAAGGAGCACTGATCACAGTTTAAAGAGATGTGTATTGTCTCCAGACAGTACAGTGAGTGAGGTTTTGCAAACCCAGGCAAGTCACGGGGGTTACAGATAGTGCGACATGAACCCAAGATCCCTGTTGAGACCGTCCTCATGTGTGCGGAACTTTGCTATCAGTCTCTGTTCAGCGACTCTGCGCTGTCGTGTGTCGTGAAGGCCGCCTTGGAGTATAAGCCTCTGACCTTCGGGTAAGCATTCTCCAAGGTGGCCTTCATGACACACGACAGCGCAGAGTCGCTGAACAGAGACTGATAGCCAAGTTCCACACACATGAGGACGGTCTCAACAGGGATCTTGGGTTCATGTCGCACTATCTGTAACCCCCGTGACTTGCCTGGGTTTGCAAAACCTCACTTACTGTACTGTCTGGAGACAATACACATCTCTTTAAACTGTGATCAGTGCTCCTTCCACTCACATTATCAGCCACTTCAGGTCTTGAACAGCAGGTTAGGTGTAAGGATTCGCATTCTAATCAGCAATCTCTAAACTGTCTGTGCTTTATATGCTCTGTCTGAGGCCAGAATTCTTCATTCACCTGACGAAGAGGCTAACCCCGAAAGCTTGTGAGTATATTATCAAATAAATAGGTTGGACTGAAACCTGGTGTTGTCAGACTTTTTACTGTGTTTACGCCAGTCCAACGCCGGCATACCCACATCACAAATGGGAGTATGACATAGGAGCAGAAATAAGCCATTCAGCCCATCGAGTCTGCTTCACCATTACATCATTTCTGATTTTATAATCTTCAACTTCACGAGGACTCCAAGGTTTTGCTGAGTATCCACGTCTTAATTTACATCCCATTCAAGTAATAATCTATCTTCCTATTATTTTACCAAAGTGGATAACCTCATATTTATCCACATTATACTGCATCTGCCATGCAGATACCCACACACTCAGCTTATCCAAATCACACTGAAGCATCTCGCATCCTCCCTACAGTTCACCCTCCTACCCAATTTTGCATCATCTACAGATTTTTTAGAACCCTACAGTGCAGAAACAGGCCCTTCGGCCCATCGAGTCTGCACCGAACACAATCCCACCCAGACCCTATCCCCATATCCCTACACATTTACCTGCTAATCCCTCTAACCTACACATCCCAGGACACTAAGGGGCAATTTTAGCATAGCCAATTAACCTAACCCGCACATCTTTGGACTGTGGGAGGAAACCGGAGCACCCGGAGAAAACCCACGCAGACACGAGGAGAATGTGCAAACTCCACACAGGCAGTGACCCGAGCCGGGAATCGAACCCAGGACCCTGGAGCTGTGAAGCAGCAGTGCTAACCACTGTGCTACCGTGCCGCCCAAGGAGGTAGTACATTCAGTTCCCTTTTGTCTATATCTGAAAGTCTAAATAAACCACATCCATTGGTTCTCCTCAATCAACCCTACTAGTTACATCCTCAAAGAATTCCAATAGATTTATCAAGCATGATTTCCCTTGTATAAATCCATGCTGATTTTGTCTGATGATACCACTGCCTTGCAAATGCTTGATAATGGACTGTAGCAACAGTGTACAGTTTTTAGCCTCACAGCGCCAGGAACCTGGGTTCCATTCCCGGCTTGGGTCACTGTCTGCGTAGGTTTCCTCTCAGTCCAAAGATGTGTGGGTTAGGTGGATTGGCCATACTAAATTACTCTTTAGTGTGAGACAGTCTAGCTAGGGTAAATGCATGGGGTTGTGGGGATAGGGTCTTAATGGGATTGTGGTCGATGCAGACTCAATGGGCTGAATGGCCTCCTTCTGCACTTTAGGATTCTATGACTCTACAGCTTCCCTGATACCAATGTTAAGCTCACTGATTTATAATCCTGTTTTCTCTCTACCTCCCTTTTTGAATACTGGGCTTATTTAACCATTAGCTACTCTCCAATCTGTTGGAACTCGTCCAGAATCCAAAGAATTTTAGAAAATAATCACCCACCCGTGGATTGACTATTTCCGGGACCACTTCCTTAAGTACTTTCCAATGCCTTCACACCCTTCCCAGAGAGCTCTGAATGCAGAGTTACAGAGACAGATATACTTTTATAATAAATTAGCATGTACCAATCAAAGATATATATTTGTTGTTAATAATGTGTCCAATCAGTAAACAATCTGCTTTATGTTCTGAGTACAACTCAACAATTACAACACGTGCCCGTCTACTTAATTATAATATCCTATCAGGGTATACAAATGTTATCCAGTCTAATTCATTACCCATTACAATTTGTAATCATATTCTTGAGTCAAAGCGGAAGGAACTTGCTGCAGTTCTTTTAACGAAGCAAACAAACTTAAATTACGTTCGGACAAAGAAAAAGGAGGCAGCTCCCCAAAAGGAGGGGGAACGGCCCGAACAGAAACAGAAAGTACAAAGGAAACTTAAAACAAGTCAAATCAAAATGTGATTGTCGGGGTCTATAAGGCACCTCAGCCCCTGCGGTGCCCAACGGGCACGGAAGGCCTCGACTGTGCCTGCGGACACCGCGTGCTCCGTCTCCAGGGACACCCAGCCGCGAACGTAGCCGCGGTAGAGGGGGACAATTTATAATAAGCATGTCAACTCATACTTGTCAATTACCCCTCGTTGTCCGGTGTTCCTGGTGTGTAATGAACCCTCTCGAGATATGGATGTTCCACAGATAAACAAATTCAATGTAGGAGTTATAAGTATAATCACTCTTTCTGTTATCTGGTGGAGTGATTCCACTCTTGAGACTTAGCACCTGCTGTGTACTACCTGAGAACTAACAGTTTACGTCCTTGAATGCTTCTTCGCACTTTGCAATGATGTTTTAATGAAACTGATTTATTTAACCCTTGCAGTCTTTCCCATTAATTACCTGTGTTCTTAATGAACGGGGGTAAACACCCCCGTTCATTAAGAAGGATGTTCCTTCTCCTGTGGAACGGAAGAAGGGCTTTACGACTGAGATGAGAAGAGTCATTGAATATATTCAAGGCTGAATGAGAGATTTTTAATCGACAAGGGGGTCGTACATTAAGGCATAAACAGGGCAGCTGAGTTAAGGTTAGGACTGACTGGTGTGCACCTAGATTAGTAATACATGATGGCGGCACAGTGGTTAGCACTGCTGCCTCACAGTGCCTGGAACCCAAGTTTGAGTCCTGGCTTGGATCAGTGTCTGTGTGGAGTCTGCATGTTCTCCCCATATCGGTGTGGGTTTCCTTCAGGTGCTCTGGTTTCCTCCACAGTCCAAAAGACATGCTGGTTAGGTGCGAAATTCTCTCTCAGTGTACCCGAACGGGCGCCAGAGCGTGGTGGCTAGGGATTTTCCCAGTAACTTAGTTGTAGTTAATGCAAGCCTACTTGTGACATTAATAAATAAACCTTAACAAAGCTCAAAAAGAGACCTTTGGCTATGTCCCACTGCCATCTCCAGCCTTCAATTACGAATCTTGAAATGCTTAGGGACATGTTAACTATAAAATGGAAATTCTTTTTCTCCTCCTCATATACAATCACAGCTGGGACTGTTAGCAGCTGGCACCATGAAGGTGCGAGAGGAGAACTGTGCGGTAAGGATGCTATCGTCAGCTCAGCAATGAACCTGGCAGTACAGAAACATCACAAGATATTTATACACCTGAATTGCATTGTAAACAATCCCTTTTTGAGAACTTGTCTCCCATTCCCAGAGGAATGCTCTTGTCTCCTGGCCATCGCCCTCCTTTGTGTGTGAAACTATCAGGAATTTTAACCATGGGGTCATCAGAATTCAGGCAGTTACCCACAGGAGCATTTTTTCCAGCTGGCTGGGGGTGTGAAGAAGACATTGATATGCTCTGCAATCAGTGAAGACAGGTGATTGGAGTAGGGTCTTGTTGCTCATTACCAGACTGAGTAGGAAAACCTACTCACAGAGCTTTCTACAACCCTTCCTGCTTTTGAGATTTCTGGTTATTTCAGAAGAGGTTATTGGAAATAATGAGTGCAGAATTCGGCTTCCTGTGTCTTGATTTGCACCAAGTCCCATTCTAACTTCTTGTGTTTACTGACTTACTCTGGGCCCTAGTTAAGTAATGCCTTGCACCACCACAGTGGCACAGCAGTTAGTACTGCTGCCTCACAGCGCTAGGGACCTGGATTCGATTCCCAGCTTGGGTCACTCTTTGTGTGGAGTTTGCACATTCTCCCTGTATCTGCATGGGTTTCCTCCCACAGTCCAAAGACGTGCAGGTAAGGTGGATTAGCTATGCTAAATTGCCCTTAGTGACAGGGGTATTAGCAGGGGGAAATGCGTGGTGTTTGGGGAATAAAGCCTGGGTGGGATTGTGGCTGGTACAGACTCGATGGGCTGATTGGCCTCTTCTGCACCATAGGAATTTTAAAATTCTCGTCCTTGTTTTCAAATGGCTCCAGACTCTCCTCTCCCCTTCTCCATAATTTCCTCCAGTTCCACAACCCAGATCTCTGCACTCACTCTGATCTCCTCTGCATTCCTGAATTTAATTGTGCCTTTAGCTGCCTGAACCCTAATCTCTGGAATTTACCTCCTATATCTTGTCACCTCTCTTCCATCCTTTAAAATGCTCCATAAAATCTGCCAATTTGAGCAAGTTTTTGGCAAGCGGCCCTAATGTCATCTTCTGTGACTTGCTGCATAACACTCTCTGTGAGCCACAGGAACACGAGAGAGGAGCAGTCCACCATACCATCCATCGAGCCTGCCCTGCCGTTAAATATGTTCAAAGCTTATTGAGTACTGTAAGATTCTAACTATGGATGGTGGATTTTAAAGCAAACGAAAAGGTTTGCACGAGTAGATTCAAAAGTTATTACCTGTAGAGTAGAAACTGAAACTAAACAACAGCCTGCAAAATACCCCAATGACATCACCATCACATTATGTGACCAGTTCTTAAAGCAATCACGCAACCAGTTAAATATATAAAATCCATCCCCCTTTACATCTGTGGTCATGACAATTATCACTATGATGTGAAACATAGGATCATTAATAATCTGGATGAGTACTATGCATTATTATACACTGTCAATAAGAAAAGCAGTCAGGAGAATGCATAATCCTCTTTGGTTGTTCACAATGTTCTGGAATTTGGCTGTCCTTGTCATTAGAACAGTAGGTAATTCTTTTCTTGGAACTAATTCTGCATCATACTTACACGGTATAGTGGCAAAGTCACAATCATCAGGCAATTCAGATTGAGCTAAGTCTTCTGTAGTAGTAATCACAACGCTAGAGACTAAAGAAGTTTGCGTTCCTGGAGATGATTCTGAGAAATCATTTTGAGATTACTACAATTGGTCAGCATGGCGTCTCCAAACTAGTTTATCATCTGGGGATGGCACAGTGGTTCGCACTGCTGCCTCACAGCGCCAGGAACCTGGGTTTGACTCTGGTCTTGGGTCATTATCTGTGTGGAGTTTGCACATTATCCACGTGTCTGTGTGGGTTTCCTCCAGGTGCTCCGCTTTTGCCCACAGTCCGAAAGAACATAGAACCCTACAGTGCAGAAACAGGCCCTTCGGCCCATCGAGTCTGCACCGAACACAATCCCACCCAGACCCTATCCCCATATCCCTACACATTTACCTGCTAATCCCTCTAACCTACACATCCCAGGACACTAAGGGGCAATTTTAGCATAGCCAATGAACCTAACCCACACATCTTTGGACTGTGGGAGGAAACCAGAACACCCGGAGAAAACCCACGCAGACACGAGGAGAATGTGCAAACTCCACACAGGCAGTGACCCGAGCCGGGAATCGAACCCAGGACCCTGGAGCTGTGAAGCAGCAGTGCTAACCACTGTGCTACCGTGCCGCCCAAAGATGTGTGGGTTAGGTTGATTGGCTATGCTAAATTGTCCCTTAGTGCCCTGGAATGCATATGTTAGAGGGACCAGCAGGGTAAATATGTGGAGTTGGGGGGGGATAAGGCCTGGGTAGGATTATGGTAGTGTAGACCAACTGGGCTGAATGGCCTCCTTCTGCACTGTAGGGTTCTATGATCTATGGTTTTAAATGTGTAAATAATCCAGCTTCCCACCTAGCTTTGCATCATGTGTGAATTTGTAAATATTGCATTTGGTCCCCACATCCAAATTATTGCTGTACATTGTGAACAGCTGGGACACATGTACTAATCCTTACTGTACCCCACAATCCACAGCCTTACAACATGAGAATGACGTGTTTATTCCTTCTCTCTGGTGTGTCGATCCTCAATATATTGCCTCCTATCCCACGGGCTTTTATTTTAGTAATCAACCTCCAGCACATCTTTGGACATTAAGAGGCAACTTAGCATAGTCAATCCACCTAACTTCCGCATTTTTGGACTGTGGGAGGAAACCGGAGCACCCGGAGGAAACCCATGCAGGCATGGGGAGAATATACTAATTCCACACAGTCACCCAAGGCCAGAATTGAATGTGGGTCCAAGCGTGGAAGGCAGCAGTGCTAAACACTGTACCATCATGCCGCCCCCAAACATATGAATTAAAGAGTAGGCCATTCGGCCCCACGAGACTGCTCTGCTATTCAATAAGATCCCGGCTGATCTGATTGTGGCCTCAAACCCATATTTGACTAACCCCAATAACCTTTGACACCCTCTTTAGTCCAGAACTATTTACCTCTGCCTTAAATATATTCAGTGACTATCTCCACCGCTTTCTGGGGAAGAGTGTTCCACAAAATGACGAAACCTTCAATAACATAGAAGCATAGAACCCTACAGTGCAGAAACAGGCCCTTCGGCCCATCGAGTCTGCACCGAACACAATCCCACCCAGACCCTATCCCCATATCCCTACACATTTACCTGCTAATCCCTCTAACCTACACATCCCAGGACACTAAGGGGCAATTTAGCATAGCCAATGAACCTAACCCGTCTCCCTTTTCAGGAACAAATGTTACTCACACATTTACACATGATGCTGAATTAGGTGACAGAGTAAGGAAGGTTCAAAGTTTTGTAATAATTCTTTAATATAAAAAAAAGTATCAATTTTATTGAGGGAAACCTCACACACCCAACACAACAACAGGAAGAGTCCGTCTCTTGGTCCATCACTCCCCCACCAGTGTAGTAACTTCCTGAACGTGCTCCCTGACCACGCGGTCCAGCACAGCGTACACATCCCTGCACGCCTTGACTGCTGCGTCCACCACTTTCTCCAGGTGGTCCTCATGCAGTCTGGAGTTCATTTCCAGCAGAGCGATCTGCTGGGACTTGGGGAGCAGGGCCAATGCCACCTGGGGGCCCCCTGCAGACTCCTCGATGTAGCTGAGGTCCACCAAGGGGCTGTCCTCAATAAATCCCGTGGAGCAGGCGCACACATAGTCCCGCATGGGGATCCCTGCGTCAATCACTGCCAGAGTCGCCGCATTGACACAGGCGCAATAGTTCCCACCATCTGCCTGCAGGATCTGTGGGAGAGGAAAGAAAACTGGATGTGAGCAGGGAAGGGATTAATTCCCAGTTCAGTTCTCATCATAGAATCCCAAGAGTGCAGAGGAGGCCATTCAGCCCATCGCGTCTGTACCGACTGAGACTCTATCCCCATAACCCCATGCATTTATCCTGTCAATCCTCCTAACACTAGGGTCAATTTAGTGTAGCCATTCCACCTAACCTGTACATCTATGGACTGTGGGAGGAAAACAGAGCACCCAGAGAAAACCTATGCAGACACAGGGAGAACGTGCAAACTCCACACGGACAATGACCAAGGCCAGAATCAAACCTGGGTCCCTGGTGTTGTGAGGCAGCAGTGCTAACCACTGTGTCACCAAGCCACCCACATGAGAAGGGCTGCAGAGTGCCTTTGTAGTCAGTCCTGTGGTCCAGAACCAGACAGGCACCAGCCTGACCTTCAACCTGCCCCTAGGGACACCACAGGTAAATACACATCAGTGAATGTTTAATTCACCATAGGAAGAGGAGGCCATTCAGCCCCTCCAAACCATTACACAGGAGGAGATGGGCACTCAGCCCCTCGAGGCTAAATCACGAGACCAGAAGATCAGTCGGCCCTCTCAAACCTGTTAAATCATTCCATTAGATCACTACTGATGTGGACATCAACTCCATTTACACACTTTTGCTCTGTGATCCTCAATTCCCTGACGAACACAATTCTATCCACCTCAGTTTTAGAATCTCTGACTCCCAGCACCATGACCCTCTTCTTGGGCAGGGGTGCAGGTGGAGAGTTCCAGGTGATCAATCCCTTTGTTGTGAAGAGGTGCAGCTTGACATCATTCCCTGAGCAGCTGGCTTCTCATTGAGGTTCTGGGCTGCCTCGCCACCCCCACCCAGAGGGGATAGTTTCAATTTATCTTTGGTCAGGCTAACTTCAATGAGCCAGAAACAGTGGGACGGGCTGTTGGCGAACAGCAGGTCAGAGCCTGGTAACGACTAACTCTTACATCACTGGCAAAGCACAAACGCACGCAGGATATCAAAGAAACATTTCAGCAAAAATCATCACCAGAAAACGTTGGGAATTTTTTCAGAAGCGGAATGTCTGGGCCAATCGCAAATATACAGCTAGCAACAACTGAAGAGTCGCTTCACATCTGCTGGACAGGAGAAACAGAAAACAGAAGTTGGAGGCCATTCGGCCTGCTCTCCCCTTTATTACAATCATGGCTGATCATCCAACTCAATTGCCTATCCTGCTTTCTCCCCATAACCACAGAACAAATCCCCCTCCAATTCTCAGATCTCAAACAATGACAAGACAGAATACAGAAATGAGAGAGAATCTGATAAACTGGCAACAATAATCTCTCCCTCAATGTCAACAAAACAAAGGAGATTGTCAAAGAAAGCGTAAAGGAGAACATGCCCCTGTCTACATCAATGGGGATGAAGTGGAAAGGGTTGAGATCTTCAAGATTTTAGATCACTAACAACCTGCCCTGGTTCCCCCAACGCCGACACTACAGTTAAGAAAGCCCACCAACGCCTCTACTTTCTCAGGAGGTGAAGGAAATTTGGCTACGACTCTCACCAACCCATACACCATAGAAAGCATTCTTTCTGGTTGTATCACAGCTTGGTATGGGCTCCTGCTCTGCCCAAGGCCACAAGGAACTACAAAAGGTTGTGAGTGCAGCCCAATCCATCACGTAAACCAGTCTCCCATCCATTGACTGTCTTCACTTCCTCTGCCTCAGAAAAGCAGCCAACATAATTAAGGATGCCACAGACCCTGGACATTCTCTCTTCCATCTTCTTCAATCGGGAAAAAGATACAAAACTCTGAGGTCATGTACCCGCAACCGACTCAAGAGCAGCTTCCCTGCTGCTGTCAGACTTTTGAATGAACTCACCCTGTACTAAATTGATCTTTCTCTACACCCTAGCTATGACTGTAACACTACATTCTGCACTCTCTCATTTCCTTCTCTATGAACGGTATACTTTCTTTGTATAGCATGCAAGAAATATGCCTTTGATCACATTCGCCCTAAGTGCTATAGGCATTTGAATACATTCAATGTTTTGACATCAATTATTTCCTGTGGTCATGAATTCCACAGGTTTACCACTCTTCACATGTCTCCTCACCTCCATCCTAAATGATCCACCCTAAATCCTCAGACTGTGACTCCTGGCTCTGACCTCCCCACCATCGGAAAGATCCTTGCTGCATCTATCCTGTCTAGACCTGTTAGAATTTTATAAGTCTCTATGAAATCCTCCCTCATTCATCTGAATTCCAGCGAAAACAATCCTAATCCAGTCAATCTCTCCTCATACATCAGTCCCACCATCCCTGGAATCAGCCTGGTAAACCTTCATTGTACTCCCTCAACAGCAAGAACATCCTCCCTCAACAGCAAGAACATCCTCCCTCAGAAGAGACCAAAACAGCGCTCAACACTCGAGTTGTGGCCTCAATAATCCCCGTATAATTGCAGAGGAAAGGACAGAATCTAGTTACAGGGGTATCCTCACATTATTCACTGCCAGAGGTTAGAGCCAGAGCGGGGTGCTGCAGTCAGCAGGAGCAATGCTCCCCAATCCAGGGCAGAGATGGGATCAGGCTGGGGACAAGGAGTGTTAAAATTAAATGTTAAGAAGGGGCAGAGTCAGAGAGAGTGTGTTCAGGGAAGGCACCGTGCTGCAACATACCTGATGTGGCGATGCCGGCGTTGGACTGGGGTAAACACAGTAAGAACATAGAACCCTACAGTGCAGAAACAGGCCCTTCGGCCCATCGAGTCTGCACCGAACACAATCCCACCCAGACCCTATCCCCATATCCCTACACATTTACCTGCTAATCCCTACACATTTACCTGCTAATCCCTCTAACCTACACATCCCAGGACACTAAGGGGCAATTTTAGCATAGCCAATGAACCTAACCCGCACATCTTTGGACTGTGGGAGGAAACCGGAGCACCCGGAGAAAACCCACGCAGACACAAGGAGAATGTGCAAACTCCACACAGGCAGTGACCCGAGCCGGGAATCGAACCCAGGACCCTGGAGCTGTGAAGCAGCAGTGCTAACCACTGTGCTACCGTGCCGCCCCAAGAAGTCTGACAACACCAGGTTTAAGTCCAACCGATTTATTTGATAGTAAACTCACAAGCTTTCAAGGTTTACCTCTTGGTCAGGTGATTGAAATGTTCTGGCCTCAGACAGAGCATACCTGCATACTCAACATACCTGCACATAGATGTCAATCTGGGATCGTGGGTAAAGTTGAGTTAAGATGGCAGCTTCGAACGTCTGTTTCAGATGCAAGGTCATCTCAGAAGATTTGCGATCACCATGAGGGCGCCTCTTACGCTCACCCGTGCTGAAGGTCGCCATGCTGTACTGACAGTTCACCATTGCCTTGTCATGAAGGGCTTTACTGCGAGCACCACGCATCTAAAACAGCAGATACATAATCACCAACCGCACAACTAACAGTGATACATTGCACTGACACACTAATCTCAGACTTTTACTCTGTATCTAACCCCATGACTAGTGGAGTGCCCCAGGGGTCAGTGCTGGGGCCTCAGCTATTTACCATTTATATAGATGATCTGGAGGAGAGAACCGAGTGTAGGGTGGCGAAATTTGCTGATGACACCAAGATTGGTGGAACGGCAAATTGTGCGGAGGGTGTGGAAAGTCTGCAGAAGGATCTAGATAGGCTGGGCGAATGGGCCAGGAAATGGCAAATGGAATTTAATGTTGGCAAATATGAGGTTGTCCACTTTGGTAGGAATAATGGTAGGAAGGACTGTTACTTACATGGCGAAAAACTGCAGCATGCGACGGTGCAGAGGGACCTCGGGGTCCTTGTGCATGAGTCACAAAAGCCCAGCCTATAGGTGCAGCAGGTGGTCAAGAAGGCAAATGGGATGCTGGCCTTCATAGTGAGGGGGATTGAATATAAGAACATAAGAACCGAAGAAATAGGAGCAGGAGTAGGCCATCTAGCCCTTCGAGCCTGCCCCGCCATTCAATAAGATCATGGCTGATCTGTCATGGCTCAGTTCCACATTCCCACCCTCTCCCCATAACCCTTAATCCCCTTGCCTATCAAAAACCCACCAACCAGCGTCTTAAAAATATTTAGCGAGGCAGCTAAACGGACAGAGAAATCCAGAGATTCACTACCCTTTGAGTGAAGAAGTTCCTCAACTCCGTTCTAAACCGCCCCCCCCCCCTTTATCTTGAGGCTGTGCCCTCTAGTCCTGCTGTCCTTTCTGAGCGGGAAGAGTCTCTCCACCTCTATCCTATCCATCCCATTCATCATCTTATACGTCTCAATGAGATCTCCCCTCATTCTTCTAAACTCTAACGAGCACAAGCCTAGTAGGGAGGTCTTGCTGCAACTGTATAGGGCACTGGTGAGGCCGCAGCTGGAGTACTGTGTGCAGTTTTGGGCGCCGCACTTACGCAAGGATATTTTGGCCTTGGAGGGAGTGCAGAGGAGGTTTACTAGGCTGATACTGGAGTTGAGGGGGTTGAACTATGAGGAGAGGCTGAATAAACTAGGCTTGTACTCATTAAGAGTTTAGAAGAATGAGGGAGATCTCATTGAGATGTATAAGATGATGAATGGGATGGATAGGATAGAGGTTAAGAGGCTCTTCCCGCTCAGAAAGGACAGTAGGACTAGAGGGCACAGCCTCAAGATAAAGGGGGGGGGGGGGGCGGTTTAGAACAGAGTTGAGGAGGAACTTTTTCACTCAAAGGGTGGTGAATCGTTGAAATGGTGGAGGATGACTTGCTAAATATTTTTAAGACGCAGGTTGATAGATTTTTGATAGGCAAGGGGATTAAGGGTTATGGGGAGAGGGCAGGGATGTGGAACTGAGACAACACAGATCAGCCATGATTTTACTGAATGGCAGGGCGGGCTCGAGGGTCTAGATGGTCTACTCCTGCTCCTATTTCTTATATTCTTATGTGCTGAACCCGTCCTGGGAGTATTTGATGGGGGACAGTGCAGAGGGAGCTTTACTCTGTATCTAACCCCGTGCTGTACCTGTCCTGGGAGTATTTGATGGGGACAGTGTAGAGGGAGCTTTACTCTGTATCTAACCCCGCGGTGTACCAGTCCTGGGAGTGTTTGATGGGGACAGTGTAGAGGGAGCTTTACTCTGTATCTAACCCCGTGCTGTCCCTGTCCTGGGAGTATTTGATGGGGGACAGTGTAGAGGGAGCTTTATTCTGTATCTAACCCCGTGCTATACCTGTCCTGGGACTGTTTGATGCGGACAGTGTAGAGGGAGCTTTACCCTGTATCTAACCCCGTGCTGTACCTGTCCTGGGAGTGTTTGATGGGGACAGTGTAGAGGGAGCTTTACTCTGGATCTAACCCTGTGCTGTATCTGTCCTGGGAGTGTTTGATGGGGACAGTGTAGAGGGAGCTTTACTCTGTATCTAACTCCGTGCTGTACCTGTCATAAGAACTTAAGAAATAGGAGCAGGAGTAGGCCATCTGGCCCTTCGAGCCTGCCCCGCCATTCAATAAGATCATGGCTGATCTGTCGTGGCTCAGTTCCACATTCCGGCCCTCACCCCATAACCCTTAATCCCCTCTCTTATCAAAAACCCATCAACCCCCTTCTTGAAAATATTTAGCGAGGCAGCCTCCACCACTTCAACGGGTAGAGAATTCCAGAGATTCACCACCCTTTGAGTGAAGAAATTCCTCCTCAACTCCGTTCTAAAACGCCCCCCCCTTTATCTTGAGGCTGTGCCCCCTAGTCCTACTGTCTTTTTTGAGCAGGAAGAGTCTCTCCACCTCTATCCTATCCATCCCATTCATCATCTTATATGTCTCAATGAGATCTCCCCTCATTCTTCTAAACTCCAACGAGTACAAGCCTAGTTCATTCAGCCTCTCCTCATAGCTCAATCCCCTCAACTCCAGTATCAGCCTAGTAAACCTCCTCTGCACTCCCTCCAAGGCCAAAATATCTTTGCGCAGGTGCGGCGCCCAAAACTGCACACAGTACTCCAGCTGCGACATCACCAATGCCCTATACAGCTGAAGCAAGACCTCCCTACTTTTATATTCAATCCCCTTCGCTATGAAGGCCAGCATCCCATTCGCCTTCCTGACCACCTGCTGCACCTGCAAGCTGGGTTTTTGCGACTCATGCACAAGGACCCCGAGGTCCCTCTGCACCGTCGCCTGCTGCAGTTTTTCGCCATGTAAGTAACAGTCCTTCCTACATTCTTCCTTCCAAAGTGGACCACCTCACACTTGACTTGCCACACTGTCCTGGGAGTGTTTGATGGGGGGACAGTGTAGAGGGAGCTTTACTCTGTATCTAACCCCGTGCTGTACCTGTCCTGGGAGTGTTTGATGGGGGACAGAGTAGAGGGAGCTTTACTCTGTATCTAACCCCGTGCTGTACCTGTCCTGGGAGTGTTTGATGGGGGGACAGTGTAGAGGGAGCTTCACTCTGTATCTAACCCCGTGCTGTATCTGTCCAGGGAGTGTTTGATGGGGGACAGTGTAGAGGGAGCTTTACTCTGTATCTAACCCCGTGCTGTACCTGTCCTGTGAGTGTTTGATGGGGGGACAGTGTAGAGGGAGCTTTACTCTGTATCTAACCCCGTGCTGTACCTGTCCTGTGAGTGTTTGATGGGGGGACAGTGTAGAGGGAGCTTTACTCTGTATCTAACCCTGTGCTGTACCTGTCCTGGGAGTGTTTGATGGGGGACAGTGTACAGGGAGCTTTACTCTGTATCTAACCCCGTGCTGTACCTGTCCTGGGAGTGTTTGATGGGGACAGTGTAGAGGGAGCTTTACTCTGTATCTAACCCTGTGCTGTACCTGTCCAGGGAGTGTTTGATGGGGGACAGTGTAGAGGGAGCTTTACTCTGTATCTGACCCCGTGCTGTACCTGTCCTGGGAGTGTTTGATGGGGGGACAGTGTAGAGGGAGCTTTACTCTGTATCTGACCCTGTGCTGTACCTGTCCTGGGAGTGTTTGATGGGGGGACAGTGTAGAGGGAGCTTTACTCTGTATCTACCCCTGTGCTGTACCTGTCCTGGGAGTGTTTGATGGGGACAGTGTAGAGGGAGCTCTAATATGTATCTAACCCCGTGCTGTACCTGTTCTGGGAGTGTTTGATGGGGACAGTGTAGAGGGAGCTTTACTCTGTATCTAACCCCGTGCTGTACATGTCCTGGGAGTGTTTGATGGGGACAGTGTAGAGGGAGCTTTACTCTGTATCTAACCCCGTGCTGTACCTGTCCTGGGAGTGTTTGATGGGGACAGTGTAGAGGGAGCTTTACTCTGTATCTAACCCCGTGCTGTACATGTCCTGGGAGTGTTTGATGGGGGACAGTGTAGAGGAAGCTTTACTCTGTATCTAACCCCGTGCTGTACCTGTCCTGGGAGTGTTTGATGGGGGGACAGTGTAGAGGGAGCTTTACTCTGTATTTAACCCCGTGCTGTACCTGTCCTGGGAGTGTTTGATGGGGGGACAGTGTAGAGGGAGCTTTACTCTGTATCTAACCCCGTGCTGTACCTGTCCTGGGAGTGTTTGATGTGGACAGTGTAGAGGGAGCTTTACTCTGTATCTAACCCCGTGCTGTACCTGTCCTGGGAGTGCTTGATGGGGACAGTGTAGAGGGAGCTTTACCCTGTATCTAACCCCGTGCTGTACCTGTCCTGGGAGTGTTTGATGGGGGACAGTGTAGAGGGAGCTTTACTCTGTATCTAACCCCGTGCTGTACCTGTCCTGGGAGTGTTTGATGGGGGACAGTGTAGAGGGAGCTTTACTCTGTATCTAACCCCGTGCTGTACCTGTCCTGGGAGTGTTTGATGGGGGGACAGTGTAGAGGGAGCTTTACTCTGTATCTAACCCCGTGCTGTACTTGTCCTGGGAGTGTTTGATGGGGACAGTGTACAGGGAGCTTTACTCTGTATCTAACCCCGTGCTGTACCTGTCCTGGGAGTGTTTGATGGGGACAGTGTAGAAGGAGCTTTACTCTGTATCTAACCCCGTGCTGTACCTGTCCTGGGAGTGTTTGATGGGGGGACAGTGTAGAGGGAGCTTTACTCTGTATCTAACCCCGTGCTGTACCTGTCCTGGGAGTGTTTGATGGGGGACAGTGTAGAGGGAGCTTTACTCTGTATCTAACCCCGTACTGTACCTGTCCTGGGAGTGTTTGATGGGGACAGTGTAGAGGGAGCTTTACTCTGTATCTAACCCTGTGCTGTACCTGTCCTGGGAGTGTTTGATGGGGACAGTGTAGAGGGAGCTTTACTCTGTATCTAACCCCGTACTGTACCTGTCCTGGGAGTGTTTGATGGGGACAGTGTACAGGGAGCTTTACTCTGTATCTAGCCCCGTGCTGTACCTGTCCTGGGAGTGTTTGATGGGGGGACAGTGTAGAGAGAGCTTTACTCTGTATCTAACCCCGTGCTGTCCCTGTCCTGGGAGTGTTTGATGGGGGGACAGTGTAGAGGGAGCTTCACTGTGTATCTAACCCCGTGCTGTCCCTGTCCTGGGAGTGTTTGATGGGGGGACAGTGTAGAGGGAGCTTTACTCTGTATCTAACCCCGTGCTGTACCTGTCCTGGGAGTGTTTGATGGGGGGACAGTGTAGAGGGAGCTTTACTCTGTATCTAACCCCGTGCTGTACCTGTCCTGGGAGTGTTTGATGGGGGGACAGTGTAGAGGGAGCTTTACTCTGTATCTAACCCCGTGCTGTACCTGTCCTGGGAGTGTTTGATGGGGGGACAGTGTAGAGGGAGCTTTACTCTGTATCGAACCCCGTGCTGTCCCTGTCCTGGGAGTGTTTGATGGGGGGACAGTGTAGAGGGAGCTTTACTCTGTATCTAACCCCGTGCTGTACCTGTCCTGGGAGTGTTTGATGGGGGGACAGTGTAGAGGGAGCTTTACTCTGTATCTAACCCTGTGCTGTACCTGTCCTGGGAGTGTTTGATGGGGGACAGTGTAGAGGGAGCTTTACTCTGTATCTAACCCCGTGCTGTACCTGTCCTGGGAGTGTTTGATGGGGGGACAGTGTAGAGGGAGCTTTACTCTGTATCTAACCCCGTGCTGTACCTGTCCTGGGAGTGTTTGATGGGGGGACAGTGTAGAGGGAGCTTTACTCTGTATCTAACCCCGTGCTGTACCTGTCCTGGCAGTGTTTGATGGGGGGACAGTGTAGAGGGAGCTTTACTCTGTATCTAACCCCGTGCTGTCCCTGTCCTGGGAGTGTTTGATGGGGGGACAGTGTAGAGGGAGCTTTACTCTGTATCTAACCCCGTGCTGTACCTGTCCTGGGAGTGTTTGATGGGGACAGTGTAGAGGGAGCTTTACTCTGTATCTAACCCCGTGCTGTACCTGTCCTGGGAGTGTTTGATGGGGGGACAGTGTAGAGGGAGCTTTACTCTGTATCTAACCCCGTGCTGTACCTGTCCTGGGAGTGTTTGATGGGGGGACAGTGTAGAGGGAGCTTTACTCTGTATCTAACCCCGTGCTGTACCTGTCCTGGCAGTGTTTGATGGGGGGACATTGTAGAGGGAGCTTTACTCTGTATCTAACCCCGTGCTGTCCCTGTCCTGGGAGTGTTTGATGGGGGGACAGTGTAGAGGGAGCTTTACTCTGTATCTAACCCCGTGCTGTACCTGTCCTGGGAGTGTTTGATGGGGACAGTGTAGAGGGAGTTTTACTCTGTATCTAACCCCGTGCTGTACCTGTCCTGGGAGTGTTTGATGGGGACAGTGTAGAGGGAGCTTTACTCTGTATCTAACCCCGTGCTGTACCTGTCCTGGGAGTGTTTGATGGGGACAGTGTAGAGGGAGTTTTACTCTGTATCTAACCCCGTGCTGTACCTGTCCTGGGAGTGTTTGATGGGGACAGTGTAGAGGGAGCTTTACTCTGTATCTAACCCCGTGCTGTACCTGTCCTGGGAGTGTTTGATGGGGACAGTGTAGAGGGAGCTTTACTCTGTATCTAACCCCGTGCTGTACCTGTCCTGGGAGTGTTTGATGGGGGGACAGTGTAGAGGGAGCTTTACTCTGTATCTAACCCCGTGCCGTTGCTGCACATGCGCAGAGTGGCTGCTGCCGGCCGCTGCTCTCACCTCGTGCGGACCGTAAACCACTGCCAGCGCCTTGGTGTTTCCCTGCTCGATGTAAGCCGAGCCGTCGGCCTGAGCAAACACTCCCATCCGCGCCTGGATCTTCCTCAGCTCGGTTGGCTTCCTCCCGTCAATGCGGTACCCCTGATCCGACAGGAGCTCCATCCCCGCCATCTTGTCAGAAAGCGCGCCCACCGCCGGACTTCAGTACCCAGCATCCCCAGCGGCAGGACCGGGGCTTGCCGGGAGCACGGACTACATCTCCCGGCATCCCCCAGGATTTCATCCGGGATGTGACGGTGGAGTTGGCATAGAGCACTCTGGGAGGTGTAGTCCATTGGTCACCTGTCTTATCAGAATTATAGAATCAGGAATCACAGAACATAGAACATAGAACATTACAGCGCAGAACAGGCCCTTCGGCCCACGATGTTGCGCCGACCAGTTACAAAACAATGACCCACTAGCCGAAACCAATCCCTTTTCATCCATAAACCTATCCACAGATCTTTTAAACGCCCCCAAACTAGGCGCATTTACAACTGCAGCTGGCAGGGCATTCCAGTCCCTCACCACCCTCTGGGTAAAGAACCTACCCCTGACATCTGTCCTATAACTACCCCCCCTTAATTTAAAATCGTGCCCCCTCGTGCTAGCTTTCTCCATCCTAGGAAAAAGGCTATCACTATCTACCCTGTCTAAACCTCTAATCATCTTATATGTTTCAATGAGATCCCCTCTTAGCCGCCTTCTTTCCAGCGAAAACAACCCCAAATCTCTAAATCTCTCCTCATAGGATCTCCCCTCCATACCAGGCAACATCCTGGTAGACCTCCTCTGCACCCTCTCCAAAGCCTCTACATCCTTCCTGTAATGTGGGGACCAGAACTGCACACAAAACTCCAAGTGCGGCCGCACCAGAGATGTGTACAGTTGCATCATGACGCTGCGACTCCTAAATTCAATCCCCCTACCAATAAACGCCAAAACTCCGTATGCCTTCTTAACAACCTTATCTACTTGATTCCCAACTTTCAGGGATCTATGTACACATACACCTAGATCCCTCTGCTCCTCCACACTATTCAAAGTCCTCCCGTTAGCCCTATACTCAACACACCTGTTATTCCTACCGAAATGAATTACCTCACACTTCTCCACATTAAACTCCATCCGCCACCTCTCAGCCCAGCTCTGCAACCTTTCTAAGTCATCCTGCAAACTATGACACCCTTCCTCACAATCTACCACACCTCCGACTTTGGTGTCATCAGCAAACTTACTAATCCACCCAACTATACCCTCATCCAGATCATTAATAAAAATTACAAACAGCAGTGGCCCCAAGACAGATCCCTGAGGCACACCACTCGTAACCGAACTCCATGACGAATATTTCCCATCAACCACCACTCTCTGTCTCCTATCTGCTAGCCAATTCCTGATCCAATTACCTAGATCACCCCCAATCCCATACATCTGCATTTTCTGCAGAAGCCTACCATGGTGAACCTTATCAAACGCCTTGCTAAAATCCATATACACCACATCAACTGCCTTACCCCTATCCACCTCTTTGGTCACTTTCTCAAAGAACTCGATAAGGTTAGTAAGGCATGACCTACCCGCTACAAAACCATGCTGACTGTCTCTAATCAACTCATTACTTTCCAAATAACTATAAATCCTGTCTCTAATAATCCTTTCCAAAACCTTACCCACCACAGAAGTAAGACTCACCGGTCTATAATTCCCAGGGAAGTCCCTTCTCCCCTTCTTAAACAATGGGACAACATTTGCTGTCCTCCAATCTTCTGGTACTATACCAGAGACTAACGACGACCTGAAAATCAGAGCCAGAGGCTCCGCAATCACCCCTCTTGCCTCCCAAAGAATCCTAGGGTAAATCCCATCTGGACCAGGGGACTTATCTATTTTCAATCCCTCTAAAATATCCAGCACATCCCCCGTATCAACTGCAATACTATCTATTTCACACCCCTGCACCCCAGTGTCCTCCTCAGCTACATTCCTGAATCGGTGACAGGAACAGCACAATTTTTCATGGTAAAAAGTCTGACAACACCAGGTTTTAGTCCAACCGATTTATTTGATAATATTCTCACAAGCAAGCAAGCTTTTGGGGTTAGCCCCTTCGTCAGGTGAATGGAGAGTTCTGGCCTCAGACAGAGCATATAAAGCACAGACAGTTTAGAGATTACTGATTAGAATGTGAATCCTTACACCTAACCTGCTGTTCAAGACCTGAAGTGGCTGATAATGTGAGTGGAAGGAGCACTGATCACAGTTTAAAGAGATGTGTATTGTCTTTCTTACAACGTATCAGGTAGACAATGTTGGCCGAGTTGCAAGAGTATTTACCATGTACCTGGTGGATGGTATTCTCACGTGTGATGATGGTATCCATGTCGATGATCTGGCATGTCTTGCAGAGGTTGCTGTGGCAGGGTTGTGTGGTATTGTGGTCACTGTTCTCCTGAAGGCTGGGTAGTTTGCTGCGAACAATGGTCTGTTTGAGGTTGTGTGGTTGTCTGAAAGCAAGAAGTGGGGGTGTGGGGATAGCCCTGGCGAGATGTTGTCTTCATCAATGGTATGTTGAAGACTCCGGAGAAGATGTCGTAGGTTGCAAGAAAGGATGTCCCGAAGCATGGTACATTGGGGAGACCATGCAGACGCTACGACAACGGATGAATGAACATCGCTCGACATTCACCAGGCAAGACTGTTCCCTTCCTGTTGGCGAACACTTCAGCGGTCACGGGCATTCAGCCTCTGACCTTCGGGTAAGCATTCTCCAAGGCGGCCTTCATGACACACGACAGCACAGAGTCGCTGAACAGAGACTGATAGCCAAGTTCCGCACACATGAGGACGGTCTCAACAGGGATCTTGGGTTCATGGGGCGGTACGGTAGCACAGTGGTTAGCACTGCTGCTTCACAGCTCCAGGGTCCTGGGTTCGATTCCCGGCTCGGGTCACTGTCTGTGTGGAGTTTGCACATTCTCCTCGTGTCTGCGTGGGTTTTCTCCGGGTGCTCCGGTTTCCTCCCACAGTCCAAAGATGTGCGGGTTAGGTTCATTGGCTATGCTAAAATTGCCCCTTAGTGTCCTGGGTTGTGTAGGTTAGAGGGATTAGCAGTGTCAAACGAGGGGCATTCACACGGCAGGTCGTGCCTGGGCTGCTCTTGGAAGTTCCGGGAGTGGCCTAGAGCTTTGTGTCGGTGTGTGTGCTTGATCCTGGACCGGTAGATGGGCGCCGCAACAGCTCAGTGACTAGCACTGCTGGCTGTGCAGGCACATGGATTTGGGCCTGTGTCTGTGGGAGTTTGCGCATTCTCCCTGTGGTTGCGTGGGTTTCCTCCGGGTGCTCCGGTTTCCTCCCACACCCCAAAGATGTGCTCTCAGGCTAATCGGTTTTTACCAAATTGACACTATTTCTTCCCTGAATCTGACTGAGTAGGGTTCCATTCATAGATATGCAGGGTAGAATAGGTGCAGGGTGATGTGGTGGCGCGGGCTCGTTGGGCCGAAGGGCCTGTTTCCCGTGCTGGATTGTTCTTTGTTCTTTGTTCTTTGTAAAATGTGTAGGGATATGGGGATAGGGTCTGGGTGGGATTGTGTTCGGTGCAGACTCGATGGGCCGAAGGGCCTGTTTCTGCACTGTAGGATTCTATGTCGCACTATCTGTAACCCCTGTGACTTGCCTGGGTTTGCAAAACCTCACTTACTGTACTGTCTGGAGACAATACACATCTCTTTAAACTGTGATCAGTGCTCCTTCCACTCACATTATCAGCCACTTTAAGACTTGAACAGCAGGTTAGGTGTAAGGATTCGCATTCTAATCAGTAATCTCTAAACTGTCTGTGCTTTATATGCTCTGTCTGAGGCCAGAACTCTCCATTCACCTGACGAAGGGGCTAACCCCGAAAGCTTGTGAGAATATTATCAAATAAATAGGTTGGACTAAAACCTGGTGTTGTCAGACCTTTTACTGTGTTTACGCCAGTCCAACGCCGGCAAACCCACATCATTTTTCATGGTCACAATATTTGTGAATCCACAATACGGAATGTTTCTGTCAGGAAAATGTTTGTTTTCTCTGTATTAAAGAGATGAAGATATTCTGGGTGTGAACCAATGATCGGGTGGGCGTTGTCGCCTGATTGGACAGTGAGTGGACCAATTAAAATGAAGGGGATTGCTCAGTCCTTAATGAGTGTGCCCATTGGTCTGTGCTCCTGGCCAATCACATTAGGGATTGATGAGCGTTCTAACGGCGCGGGAGCTGATTGGTCCGCGGGCTGTGCCATTCAGAATCCAACTCTAATGGGATTGGCTGAACACCCCTGATCGAGGCAGTTTCCAATTGGCTAGCTATTAGAATACCTCTCTATGATTGGTGGGGTTTCTCGGCGTGACGCTGATTGGTTAATGCCCGGACTCCGGCCCGCCGCTATTGGATACCAGTCTGAGGGCCGCGGTGTCTGATTGGTTGATGCTGGGGAATGGGCGGGGCTGTCACCCGGCTGGCTGTCAGATTCTGAATCAGCTGCGGGCGTCCGAGTCCCCGTGGCCGGAGCGCAACAGTCCGAGTGCCAACTGTCCGAGACCCTGCGGCCGGAGCGGAGCCCCTGGCACCTCAGCCCGGTCAGTGCACCTGAGACAGGGTCAAAGGGGCGTTCAGAGGACACAGTTCATCCCGGGGTCACTGACCAGTTTGGGATTTAGAGGGTAAATCCTGGATCAACTGAGTGAGACTGACTGGGATCAGAGTCAGTCTGACTGGGGATAAGAGTCAGTCTGACTGGGGGTCAGAGTCAGTCTGACTGGGGGTCAGAGTCAGTCTGACTGGGGATCAGAGTCAGACTGACTGGGGGTCAGAGTCAGTCTGACTGGGGGTCAGAGTCAGACTGACTGGGATCAGAGTCAGACTGACTGGTGATCAGAGTCAGTCTAACTGGGGATTAGAGTCAGGCTGACTGAGATCAGAGTCAGTCTGACTGGGGATCAGAGTCAGACTGACTGGGATCAGAGTCAGACTGACTGGGGATCAGAGTCAGACTGACTGGGGATCAGAGTCAGTCTGACTGGGGATCAGAGTCAGACTGACTGGGATCAGAGTCAGTCTGACTGGGGATCAGAGTCAGACTGACTGGGGGTCAGAGTCAGA
Organism: Prionace glauca; assembly: GCA_037974335.1. Classification (NCBI taxonomy): domain Eukaryota; kingdom Metazoa; phylum Chordata; class Chondrichthyes; order Carcharhiniformes; family Carcharhinidae; genus Prionace; species Prionace glauca. The sequence goes on from CM075722.1 coordinate 4,567,870, forward strand.
CTGACAGGGATCAGAGTCAGTCTGACTGGGGGTCAGAGTCAGTCTGACTGGGATCAGAGTCAGACTGACTGGGATCAGAGTCAGTCTGACTGGGGGTCAGAGTCAGTCTGACTGGGGGTCAGAGTCAGTCTGACTGGGGGTCAGAGTCAGTCTGACTGGGGGTCAGAGTCAGTCTGACTGGGGATCAGAGTCAGTCTGACTGGGGTCAGAGTCAGTCTGACTGGGATCAGAGTCAGACTGACTGGGATCAGAGTCAGACTGACTGGGATCAGAGTCAGTCTGACTGGGGGTCAGAGTCAGTCTGACTGGGGGTCAGAGTCAGTCTGACTGGGGTTCAGAGTCAGACTGACTGGGGATCAGAGTCAGTCTGACTGGGGATCAGAGTCAGACTGACTGGGGATCAGAGTCAGTCTGACTGGGGATCAGAGTCAGTCTGACTGGGGATAAGAGTCAGTCTGACTGGGGTTCAGAGTCAGTCTGACTGGGGATAAGAGTCAGTCTGACTGGGGTTCAGAGTCAGACTGACTGGGCATCAGAGTCAGACTGACTGGGGATCAGAGTCAGACTGACTGGGGATCAGAGTCAGACTGACTGGGGATCAGAGTCAGTCTGACTGGGGTTCAGAGTCAGACTGACTGGGGATCAGAGTCAGACTGACTGGGGATCAGAGTCAGACTGACTGGGGATCAGAGTCAGACTGACTGGGATCAGAGTCAGTCTGACTGGGGATCAGAGTCAGACTGACTGGGATCAGAGTCAGTCTGACTGGGGATCAGAGTCAGACTGACTGGGGATCAGAGTCAGTCTGACTGGGGATCAGAGTCAGTCTGACTGGGGATCAGAGTCAGACTGACTGGGGATCAGAGTCAGACTGACTGGGATCAGAGTCGGACGGACTGGGGATCAGAGTCAGACTGACTGGGGATCAGAGTCAGTCTGACTGGGGATCAGAGTCAGTCTGACTGGGGATCAGAGTCAGACTGACTGGGGATCAGAGTCGGACGGACTGGGGATCAGAGTCAGTCTGACTGGGGATCAGAGTCGGACTGACTGGGGATCAGAGTCAGTCTGACTGGGATCAGAGTCAGTCTGACTGGGATCAGAGTCAGTCTGACTGGGGATCAGAGTCAGTCTGACTGGGATCAGAGTCAGTCTGACTGGGGATCAGAGTCAGTCTGACTGGGATCAGAGTCAGTCTGACTGGGGATCAGAGTCAGTCTGACTGGGGATCAGAGTCAGTCTGACTGGGATCAGAGTCAGACTGACTGGGGATCAGAGTCAGACTGACTGGGGATCAGAGTCAGACTGACTGGGGATCAGAGTCAGACTGACTGGGGATCAGAGTCGGACTGACTGGGGATCAGAGTCGGACGGACTGGGGATCAGAGTCAGTCTGACTGGGGATCAGAGTCAGACTGACTGGGGATCAGAGTCAGTCTGACTGGGGATCAGAGTCGGACTGACTGGGGATCAGAGTCAGTCTGACTGGGGATCAGAGTCGGACTGACTGGGGATCAGAGTCGGACTGACTGGGGATCAGAGTCGGACGGACTGGGGATCAGAGTCAGTCTGACTGGGGATCAGAGTCGGACTGACTGGGATCAGAGTCAGACGGACTGGGGATCTGAGTCAGACTGACTGGGGATCAGAGTCGGACTGACTGGGATCAGAGTCGGACGGACTGGGGATCAGAGTCAGACTGACTGGGGATCAGAGTCAGACTGACTGGGGATCAGAGTCAGTCTGACTGGGGATCAGAGTCAGACTGACTGGGGATCAGAGTCAGACTGACTGGGATCAGAGTCAGTCTGACTGGGATCAGAGTCAGTCTGACTGTGGATCAGAGTCAGTCTGACTGGGGATCAGAGTCAGTCTGACTGGGGATCAGAGTCAGACTGACTGGGATCAGAGTCAGACTGACTGGGGATCAGAGTCGGACGGACTGGGGATCAGAGTCAGACTGACTGGGGATCAGAGTCAGACTGACTGGGATCAGAGTCAGTCTGACTGGGGATCAGAGTCAGACGGACTTGGGATCAGAGTCAGTCTGACTGGGGATCCGAGTCGGACTGACTGGGATCAGAGTCGGACTGACTGGGGATCAGAGTCAGTCTGACTGGGGATCAGAGTCAGACTGACTGGGGATCAGAGTCAGACTGACTGGGGTCAGAGTCAGACTGACTGGGGATCAGAGTCAGACTGACTGGGGATCAGAGTCAGTCTGACTGGGATCAGAGTCAGACTGACTGGGGTCAGAGTCAGACTGACTGGGGATCAGAGTCAGTCTGACTGGGATCAGAGTCAGACTGACTGGGATCAGAGTCAGTCTGACTGGGATCAGAGTCAGTCTGACTGGGGATCAGAGTCAGACTGACTGGGGATAAGAGTCAGACTGACTGGGGTCAGAGTCAGTCTGACTGGGATCAGAGTCAGACTGACTGGGATCAGAGTCAGACTGACTGGGGTTCAGAGTCAGACTGACTGGGATCAGAGTCAGACTGACTGGGGATCAGAGTCAATCTAACTGGGGATCAGAGTCAGACTGACTGGGATCAGAGTCTGTCTGACTGGGGATCAGAGTCAGACGGACTGAGGATCAGAGTCAGACTGACTGGGGATCAGAGTCAGACTGACTGGGGATCAGAGTCAGACTGACTGGGGTTCAGAGTCAGACTGACTGGGATCAGAGTCAGACTGACTGGGGTTCAGAGTCAGACTGACTGGGATCAGAGTCAGTCTGACTGGGGATCAGAGTCAGACTGACTGGAGATCAGAGTCAGACTGACTGGGGATCAGAGTCAGACTGACTGGGATCAGAGTCAGACTGACTGGGATCAGAGTCAGACTGACTGGTGATCAGAGTCAGACTGACTGGGGATCAGAGTCAGACTGACTGGGGATCAGAGTCAGACTGACTGGGGATCAGAGTCAGTCTGACTGGGATCAGAGTCAGTCTAACTGGGGATCAGAGTCAGTCTGACTGGGATCAGAGTCAGACTGACTGGGATCAGAGTCAGTCTGACTGGGGATCAGAGTCAGACTGACTGGGGATCAGAGTCAGACTGACTGGGGTCAGAGTCGGACGGAGTGGGGATCAGAGTCAGTCTGACTGGGATCAGAGTCAGACTGACTGGGATCTGAGTCAGTCTGACTGGGATCAGAGTCAGTCTGACTGGGATCAGAGTCAGTCTGACTGGGGTCAGAGTCAGACTGACTGGGGATCAGAGTCAGTCTGACTGGGATCAGAGTCAGTCTGACTGGGATCAGAGTCAGACTGACTGGGGATCAGAGTCGGACTGACTGGGATCAGAGTCAGACTGACTGGGGATCAGAGTCAGACTGACTGGGGATCAGAGTCAGTCTGACTGGGGATCAGAGTCAGTCTGACTGGGGATCAGAGTCAGTCTGACTGGGGATCAGAGTCAGACTGACTGGGGATCAGAGTCAGTCTGACTGGGGATCAGAGTCAGACTGACTGGGGATCAGAGTCAGACTGACTGGGGATCAGAGTCAGTCTGACTGGGGATCAGAGTCAGACTGACTGGGATCAGAGTCAGACTGACTGGGGTTCAGAGTCAGACTGACTGGGATCAGAGTCAGACTGACTGGGGATCAGAGTCAATCTAACTGGGGATCAGAGTCAGACTGACTGGGATCAGAGTCAGTCTGATTGGGGATCAGAGTCAGACGGACTGGGGATCAGAGTCAGACTTACTGGGGATCAGAGTCAGACTGACTGGGGATCAGAGTCAGACTGACTGGGGTTCAGAGTCAGACTGACTGGGATCAGAGTCAGACTGACTGGGGATCAGAGTCAGTCTGACTGGGGATCAGAGTCAGTCTGACTGGGATCAGAGTCAGACTGACTGGGGATCAGAGTCAGACTGACTGGGGATCAGAGTCAGACTGACTGGGGATCAGAGTCAGACTGACTGGGATCAGAGTCAGACTGACTGGGGATCAGAGTCAGTCTGACTGGGGATCAGAGTCAGTCTGACTGGGATCAGAGTCAGACTGACTGGGATCAGAGTCAGACTGACTGGGGATCAGAGTCAGACTGACTGGGGATCAGAGTCAGACTGACTGGGGATCAGAGTCAGTCTGACTGGGGATCAGAGTCAGACGGACTGGGGATCAGAGTCAGTCTGACTGGGGATCAGAGTCAGACTGACTGGGGATCAGAGTCAGACTGACTGGGGATCAGAGTCAGACTGACTGGGATCAGAGTCAGACTGACTGGGATCAGAGTCAGACTGACTGGTGATCAGAGTCAGACTGACTGGGGATCAGAGTCAGACTGACTGGGGATCAGAGTCAGACTGACTGGGGATCAGAGTCAGACTGACTGGGGATCAGAGTCAGTCTGACTGGGGATCAGAGTCAGTCTGACTGGGGATCAGAGTCAGACTGACTGGGGATCAGAGTCAGACTGACTGGGGATCAGAGTCAGTCTGACTGGGATCAGAGTCAGTCTAACTGGGGATCAGAGTCAGTCTGACTGGGATCAGAGTCAGACTGACTGGGATCAGAGTCAGTCTGACTGGGGATTAGAGTCAGACTGACTGGGGATCAGAGTCAGACTGACTGGGGTCAGAGTCAGTCTGACTGGGGATCAGAGTCAGACTGACTGGGGATCAGAGTCAGACTGACTGGGTATCAGAGTCAGACTGACTGGGGTCAGAGTCAGACTGACTGGGGATCAGAGTCAGTCTGACTGGGGATCAGAGTCAGTCTGACTGGGGATCAGAGTCAGTCTGACTGGGGATCAGAGTCAGACTGACTGGGGATCAGAGTCAGACTGACTGGGGATCAGAGTCAGACTGACTGGGGATCAGAGTCGGACGGAGTGGGGATCAGAGTCAGTCTGACTGGGGATCAGAGTCAGACTGACTAGGGATCAGAGTCGGACGGAGTGGGGATCAGAGTCAGACTGACTGGGGTCAGAGTCAGACTGACTTGGGATCAGAGTCAGACTGACTGGGGATCAGAGTCAGACTGACTGGGATCAGAGTCAGACTGACTGGGGATCAGAGTCAGACTGACTAGGGATCAGAGTCGGACGGAGTGGGGATCAGAGTCAGACTGACTGGGGTCAGAGTCAGACTGACTTGGGATCAGAGTCAGTCTGACTGGGATCAGAGTCGGACGGACTGGGGATCAGAGTCAGACTGACTGGGGTCAGAGTCAGACTGACTTGGGATCAGAGTCAGTCTGACTGGGATCAGAGTCGGACGGACTGGGGATCAGAGTCAGACTGACTGCGGATCAGAGTCAGACTGACTGGGGATCAGAGTCAGACTGACTGGGGATCAGAGTCAGACTGACTGGGGTCAGACTCAGTCTGACTGGGGATCAGAGTCAGACTGACTGGGATCAGAGTCAGTCTGACTGGGGATCAGAGTCAGTCTGACTGGGGATCAGAGTCAGACTGACTGGGATCAGAGTCAGACGGACTGGGGATCAGAGTCAGACTGACTGGGGATCAGAGTCAGACTGACTGGGATCAGAGTCAGACTGACTGGGATCAGAGTCAGACTGACTGGGATCAGAGTCAGACTGACTGGGGTCAGACTCAGTCTGACTGGGGATCAGAGTCAGACTGACTGGGATCAGAGTCAGACGGACTGGGGATCAGAGTCAGACTGACTGGGGATCAGAGTCAGACTGACTGGGATCAGAGTCAGACTGACTGGGATCAGAGTCAGACTGACTGGGATCAGAGTCAGACTGACTGGGGTCAGACTCAGTCTGACTGGGGATCAGAGTCAGACTGACTGGGATCAGAGTCAGTCTGACTGGGGATCAGAGTCAGTCTGACTGGGGATCAGAGTCAGACTGACTGGGGATCAGAGTCAGACTGACTGGGGATCAGAGTCAGACTGACTGGGGATCAGAGTGTGACTGAGTGGAATCAGAGTGAGACTGACTGGGATCAGAGTGAGAATGGTGCTGGGGAAATGGGTGTTCTGGTTACCTGCTCTGAGTACCATTGCCCTCCAATTGTTCTCTTATCTGGAAGGCACACAATTTGCCTTTCTCTTGAGATAGCGATCGGAATTTGTTTACAGTCTGTTCCATTCCCAAAGTGCAGAAAGGATTATATATGTACGTCGTTACTAAATCTGTCTAAAATGCTGAAAGTCATTGCTTTTCTTTCATTGTCTTTAGGTTAATGAAACTCTGAAACAACGTATAAAACTTTGGTGCAATTCTGTTGTTGTCACTGGATCATTGTGAGCAACGTCGAGCTCATTTTTGTGTTTCTACTGCTTGTATCTCAGGCAAGTGTGTCCCAGTCTGTGTGAACTCGGATGGAATTCCAGCAGTTACCATTCCGTCACACACACTCCTGGTAATTTCAAACTACACACTGCTGTAAGCTTTGGGACTGACCTACAGAGCAAAGTTCATAACTCAACAATGATTTATGTACACAGTTATGTTATGTAACAGATCCATTGTACATTAACACAGACAGGGTATCTGAGAAGGTCAGGAGGTTTAACATTAGCCAGTTGTAATACTTTCAGGACAGGAATTGCAACTCTAAATTACCTTTAGCATCTTCAGAATCTCCCAAAGCGCTTTCCCAAAGTACTTTACAAGTACAGTCACTGTTGCAGTGTGTGAAATATGGCAGTCAGTTTACACACAGGAAGCTCACTCAGGCACCAGCATTACACCGGTCAGATATTCTGCATGTGACAAGGGATAGGAATTGGCCCAGGATACCTGTGGTAATTCCTCCAGCCAGCGCTGTGTCAACATTGATACCCACCTGAGAGGACAGTAAAGGCTCAGAATAAAGTCACAGCGCCTCTGACAGTGCGGCACTCCTTCAGCACTGACCCTCTGACAGTGTGGCACTCCCTCAGTACTGACCCTCTGACAGTGTGGCACTCTCTCAGCACTGACCCTCTGACAGTGCGGCACTCCCTCAGCACTGACCCTCTGACAGTGCAGCGCTCCCTCAGCACTGACCCTCTGACAGTGCGGCACTCCCTCAGCACTGACCCTCTGACAGTGCGGCACTCCCTCAGCACTGACCCTCTGACAGTGCGGCACTCCCTCAGCACTGACCCTCTGACAGTGCGGCACTCCCTCAGCACTGACTCTCTGACAGTGCGGCACTCCCTCAGCACTGACCCTCTGACAATGCGGCACTCCCTCAGCACTGACCCTCTGACAGTGCGGCACTACCTCAGCACTGAACCTCTGACAGTGCAGCGCTCCCTCAGCACTGATCCTCTGACAGTGCGGCACTCCCTCAGCACTGACCCTCTGACAGTGCGGCACTCCCTCAGCACTGACCCTCTGACAGTGTAGCACTACCTCAGCACTGACCCTCTGACAGTGCAGCACTCCCTCAGTACTGACCCTCTGACAGTGCGGCACTCCCTCAGCACTGACCCTCTGACAGTACAGCACTCCCTCGGCACTGACCCTCTGACAGTGCGGCACTCCCTCAGCACTGACCCTCTGACAGTGCAGCACTCCCTCAGCACTGACCCTCTGACAGTGCGGCACTCCCTCAGCACTGACCCTCTGACATTGCAGCTCTCCCTCAGTACTGACCCTCTGACAGTGCGGCACTCCCTCAGTATTGACCCTCTGACAGTGCGGCACTTCCTCAGCACTGACCCTCTGATAGTGCGGCACTTCCTCAGCACTGACCCTCTGACAGTGCGGCACTCCCTCAGTACTGACCCTCTGACAGTGCGGCACTCCCTCAGCACTGACCCTCTGACAGCGCAGCTCTCCCTCAGTACTGACCCTCTGACAGTGCGGCATTCCCTCAGCACTGACCCTCTGACAGTGCAGCACTCCCTCAGCACTGACCCTCTGACAGTGCGGCACTCCCTCAGCACTGACCCTCTGACAGTGCGGCACTCCCTCAGCACTGACCCTCTGACAGTGCGGCACTCCCTCAGCACTGACCCTCTGACTGTGCGGCACTCCCTCAGTACTGACCCTCTGACAGTGCGGCACTCCCTCAGCACTGACCCTCTGACAGTGCGGCACTTCCTCAGCACTGACCCTCTGACAGTGCGGCACTCCCTCAGCACTGACCCTCTGACAGTGCGGCACTCCCTCAGTACTGACCCTCTGACAGTGCGGCACTCCCTCAGTACTGACCCTCTGACAGTGCGGCATTCCCTCAGCACTGACCCTCTGACAGTGCGGCACTCCCTCAGCACTGACCCTCTTACAGTGCGGCACTCCCTCAGCACTGACCCTCGACAGTGCGGCACTCCCTCAGCACTGACCCTCTGACAGTGTGGCACTCCCTTGGCACTGACCCTCTGACAATGCGGCACTCCCTCAGCACTGACCCTCTGACAGTGCGGCACTCCCTCAGCACTGACCCTCTGACAATGCGGCACTCCCTCAGCACTGACCTTCTGACAATGCGGCACTCCCTCAGCACTGACCCTCTGACAATGCGGCACTCCCTCAGCACTGACCTTCTGACAGTGCAGCTGTCCCTCAGCACTGACCGTCTGACAGTGCGGCACTCCCTCAGCACTGACCCTCTGACAGTGCGGCACTTCCTCAGCACTGACCCTCTGACAGTGCGGCACTCCCTCAGCACTGACCCCCTGACAGTGCGGCACTCCCTCAGCAGTGTGGTCTGTACTCGTTGGAGTTTAGAAGGATGAGGGGGGATCTTATAGAGACGTATAAGATAATGAAGAGGATGGATAGGGTAGAGGTAGAGAGATTCTCCCCGCTCAGAAAGGACAACAAGACTAAGAACATAAGAACAGAAGAACATAAGAAATAGGAGCAGGAGTAGGCCATCTGGCCCTTCGAGCCTGTCCCGCCATTCAATAAGATCATGGCTGATCTGTCGTGGCTCAGTTCCACCTTCCCGCCCTCTCCCCATAACCCTTAATCCCCTCTCATATCAAAAACCCATCAACCCGCGTCTTAAAAATATTTAGCGAGGCAGCCTCCACCAGTTCAACAGGCAGAGAATTCCAGAGATTCACCACCCTTTGAGTGAAGAAGTTCCTCCTCAACTCTGTTCTAAACCGCCCCCCCCCCCTTTATCTTGAGGCTGTGCCCCCTAGTCCTACTGTCCTTTCTGAGCGGGAAGAGTGTCTCCACCTCTATCCTATCCATCCCATTCATCATCTTATACATCTCAATGAGATCTCCCCTCATTCTTCTAAACTCTAACGAGTACAAGCCTAGTTTATTCAGCCTCTCCTCATCGTTCAACCCCCTCAACTCCGGTATCAGCCTAGTAAACCTCTTCTGCACTCCCTCCAAGGCCAAAATATCCTTGCATAAGTGTGGCGACCAAAACTGCACACAGTACTCCAGCTGTGGCCTCACCAGTACCCTATACAGCTACAGCAAGACCTCCCTACTTTTATATTCAATCCCCCTCGCTATGAAGGTCAGCATCCCATTTGCCTTCCTGACCACCTGCTGCACCTGCAAGCTGGGTTTTTGCGACTCATGCACAAGGACCCCGAGGTCCCTCTGCACCGTCGCCTGCTGCAGTTTTTCTCCACGTAAGTAATAATCCTTCCTACCATTACTCCTACCAAAGTGGACCACCTCACACTTGCCAACATTAAATTCCATTTGCCATTTCCTGGCCCATTCGCCCAGCCTATCTAGATCCTTCTGCAGACTCTCCACACCCTCCGCACAATTTGCCGTTCCCCCAATCTTGGTGTCATCAGCAAATTTCGACACCCTACACTCGGTTCCCTCCTCCAGATCATCTATATAAATGGTGAATAGCTGAGGCCCCAGCACCGACCCCTGGGGCACTCCACTAGTCACCAACCGCCAATCCGAATAGCACCCATTGACCCCCACTCTCTGCCTCCTATCTGACACAGTAAAAAGTCTGACAACACCAGGTTTTAGTCCAACCTATTTATATTCAATCCCACTGTGTTTACGCCAGTCCAACGCCGGCATACCCACATCATGACTCCTATCTGACAGCCAGTCCTCTATCCACGCTAACACCCTACCCCCAACTCCATGCCCCCTGACCTTCTGCAATAACCTCTTGTGAGGTACCTTGTCAAACGCCTTCTGAAAATCCAGAAAGACCACATCCACCGGCTCTCCTCTATCCACTGCCCTAGACACATCCTCATAGAACTCCAGTAAATTTGTCAGACATGACTTCCCCTTAACGAAACCCTGCTGCGTCTGCTCTATCAAGCAATTCTCCTCAAGATGCCTCGCTATTTTCCCCTTGATCACGGACTAGAGGGCACAGCCTCAAGATAAGGGGGGAGCAGTTTAGAACAGAGTTGAGGAGGAACTTCTTCACTCAAAGGGTGGTGAATCTCTGGAATTCTCTGCCCGCTGATGTGGTGGAGGCTGCCTCGCTAAATATTTTTAAGACACGGGTTGATAGGTTTTTGGTAGTCAAGGGAATTAAGGGTTATGGGGAGAAAGTGGGAAAGTGGAACTGATCCACTTCAGATCAGCCATGATCTTATTGAATGGCGGGGCAGGCTCGAAGGGCTGGATGGCCTACTCCTGCTCCTATTTCTTATGTTCTCCCTCAGCACTGACCCTCCGACAGTGGGCGGCACGGTAGCACAGTGGTTAGCACTGCTGCTTCACAGCTCCAGGGTCCTGGACTCGATTCCCAGCTCAGGTTGCTGTCTGTGTGGTGCTTGCACATTCTCCTCATGTCTGCGTGGGTTTCCTCCGGGTGCTCCGGCTTCCTCCCACAGTCCAAAGATGTGCGGGTTAGGTTGGTTGGCCTTGCAAAGAAATTACCCCTTAGTGTCCAGGGATGCATAAGTTGCAGGGGTTAGTGGGTATGATATGGGGGTAGGACCTGGGTGGGATTGTGTTCGGTGCAGACTCTTTCTGCACTGTAGGGTTTCTATGATTCTATGATTCTAACTCCCTCAGTACTATCTCTGCAATGAGTATTGAAGGCAGGCTTTTTAAGCCTATCACTCCACCCAGACCAGAGTTCTTGGACCCAAGGTGCAGACCTCCTCACTGTAATCCACGGACTGGACCTGTCTTTGATGCACAGTGTTGGGTGCTGGTGACAGGAAGGTGGAGGGTGGTTGAATTGCTGCAATTACATAGAACATTACAGCACAAACAGGCCCTTCGGCCCTCGAGTTGCGCCGATCACATCAACCCCACCAATCTATAGACCTATCTATAACCCCCAATCCCATTAAACCCCATATACTCATCCAGAAGTCTTTTAAAAGACCCCAGCGAGTTCGCCTCCACCACCGACGACGGCAGCCGATTCCATTCACTCACCACCCTCTGAGTGAAAAACTTACCCCTAACATCACCTCTGTACTTCCCATCCCGCACCTTAAATCTGTGTCCTCTCGTAGCGACCATTTCAACCCGGGGAAATAGCCTCTGAGAGTCCACCCTATCTATTCCTCTCAACATTTTATAAACTTCTATCAGGTCGCCTCTCAACCTTCGTCTCTCCAGGGAAAAGAGTTCCAGCTCCCTCAACCTATCTTCATAAGGCATGCCTCCCAGTCCAGGCAACATCCTTGTAAATCTCCTCTGCACCCTTTCAATAGCTTCTACGTCTTCCCTATAGTGAGGCGACCAGAACTGCGCACAGTACTCCAAATGAGGCAAAAACCCAGCAGCATTCATTGCAGCCATTGGATTAGGGGCTCACCCTCAGAGGCTTGCTGGCTTCAGAGATAGGGTTAATGGGAGGAGATCGCTGTGTTGCTTCCTTTAGCCAACATCCTTCCCTTTCTCTCTGACAGTCACACCGGGAATCACAGCCCGTGAGCGATGAAGCCAGAGAGGTTTCAGTTTGCTATCGATCGTGGTGGGACTTTCACCGACGTGTTTGCCGTGTGTCCCGGGGGTAAGGTCCGAGTCATGAAGCTGCTTTCGGAGGACCCGGCTAATTACCGCGACGCTCCCACAGAGGGCATCAGGAGAATACTACAGGAGGTCAGTTACTGAGCTGGGTATATCAGCATGTTGATTCAATACTAATTGGGTTAAAACTGTATGGAAGAGATGGGCATTAACTGGGGATGATTCACATACGCTGCTGTAAATATGATGTGGAGATGCTAGCTTTGGACTGGAGTGAGCACGGTAAGAAGTCGCTCAACACCAGGTTAAAGTTCAACGGGCTTATTTGGAATCACGAGCTTTCAGAGCTCTGCTCCTTCATCAGGTGAGTGGAGGTTAGTTCACAAATAGGCAATTGTGCCTTGGCCTATACATGCCGTGTTGGTGAAACCTATCAATCTACACACCTGATGAAGGGCCGCACTGCGAAAGTTCATGATACCAAATAAACCTGTTGGACTTTAACCTGGTGTTGAGAGACTTCTTACTGTGCTCCTGTAAATTGGATGGACTATAAATGGGATTATTATATTCAGAGCTGCATGTTTGTAATGTAGGGCCACTATAAAAACAAGCTTATAAAAGTGCATCAGTAATGGCTCCTGTTTTATTCTTAGACTTCCTGGAAAAGGAGCATGCACGGAATTTCTCACAGTAACTCACTGCACAGACCTAACTCACAGACCACAATCAGTAAGGACAGGCAACAGCACCTCCTCCATGATCACACTCAAAACCGATACCCCTCAAGGCTGTGTTCTCAGCCCCCTACTACACTCCTTAAATACCTATCACTGCGTGGCCAAATTCCTCTCTAACTCGATTTTCAGGTTTGCTGATGACACCAGCTCCGTGGGTCGGATCTCAAACAATGACGAGACAGAGTACATGAATGAGATAGAGAATGAGATAGTGAATTGGTGTGATGACAATAATCTCTCCCTCAATGTCAACAAAACAAAGGGAGAGTCATTGACTTCAGGAAGCGTAAAAGGAGAATATGCCCCTGTCTACATCAATGGGGATGAAGTGGAAATGATCAAGAGCTTCAAGTTTCTAAGTGTCCAGATCACCAATAATTTGTCCTGGTCCCTCCATGCCATGTCATAGTTAAGAAAGCCCACCAACACCTCTACTTTTAAAGAAGGAAATTTGGCATGTCTGCTACAACTCTCACCAACATTAACAGATGCACCACAGAAAGCATTCTTTCTGGTTGTATCACAGCTTGGTCTGGGCTCCTGCTCTGCCCAAGACTGCAAAAAAAACTGCAAAGTGTCGGGAATGAAGCTGAGTCCATCACACAAACCAGCCTCCCATCCATTGACTCTGTCTACAATCTACATTGACACTTCCCGCTGCCTCGGCAAAGCAGGCAGGATAATCAAGGACTCCATTCATCCCAGACATTCTCTCTTCCACTTTCTTCTGTCGGGAAAAAGATACAAAAGTCTGAGGTCACATACCAGCCGACTCAAGAACAGCTTCCTCCTTGCTGCTGTCAGACTTTTGAATGGACATACATAGAAACATAGAACAGTACAGCACAGTACAGACCATTCGGCCCTCAGTGTTGTGCCGAGTATGTCCAAACCCAAGATCAAGCTATCCCACTCCCTTATTGACTAATACTGTGACATTAATGATTTGTGAATCTGATACTGAGGCTCTAGACTAGAGTGCAAAAGAGGATAAAGATGTCCCTCAAACTGAGCATTTTTAATATTTATTTATAAGAGGCTCCAAACCTGAGGAGTATTATTTATGGTGGTAGATAGAGGCAGAGATATGACTGAAGTTTTGAAATTATAGGAGGTTTGATTGTAATGTGTTTAGATAATATTTTTGAAATGAATAATGTTGGTGGAAGGAGACGGCCAATGGCTAATCAGAGATGATACCAAGAAGCAATTTTCCCAGTGAGTCATGAACCTGCAAGTAGCTATTGTGGGCACTTACATTCCTTTATTAAGGAAGATGGCACATTCCTGACTCACGACACCCTGCTGTGTAGAATGGCCAAGTTCACATCATCATCATATGCGACCATGGTCTCTTGCTTGCCTTAGAATCTGGCAATTTCAAAGCCTTTCCTAAGAGCCTGCGCGTCCTTATGTGGGATTTATACCCTCCCCTTGTCATTCATGTTATGTGGTCAGAAGGTTGCACGTTAGAAAATATTTTTCCCACTTTTTGAAGGCTTGCCAGAAATCAAAGAGGAGCTTAAGAAAATGTGGTACTCGCTGAAGCCAGCTGTGCAGACTGTGACACAGCTTTACAGTGTGCCATGTGGATACACAACAACCGGAGCACTTGGCATGGATACAGTTAGAGTGCAGTCTCAGTGCTCCATCTGCAGGAGAATCTCACTTTGGGCTCTATTAGTCAATTTCGACTAAACAAACTTTCAGCCAGTGCTTCCCCCTGATGTTAAGCTGCTAATGTAAATGCATACATTGCAGAAGGCTTCAAGACTTACAGTTTGCCATTTGAAACCAGCTTTAATAAACTTACCTCGCACTAAGTCTACACCCTAGCTATGACTGTAACACTTCATTTTGTACTCTCTCCTTTCCTTCTGTATGAATGGTATGCTTTGTCTGTACAGCACACAAGAAACAATACTTTTCGCTGAATGTTAATACATGTGACAATAATAAATAATCAAATGCATAGTAAATTTGCTGATGACACCAAAGTCAGAGGTGTGGTAGATTGTGATGAAGGGTGTCATAGTTTGCAGGAAGACTTAGACAGGTTGCAGAGCTGGGCCGAGAGGTGGCGGATGGAGTTTAATGCGGAGAAGTGTGAGGTAATTCACTTTGGTAGGAATAACAGACGTGTCGAGTATAGGGCTAACGGGAGGACTTTGAATAGTGTGGATGAACAGAGGGATCTAGGTGTATGTGTACATAGATCCCTGAAAGTTGGGAATCAAGTAGATAAGGTTGTTAAGAAGGCATACGGTGTCTTGGCGTTTATTGGTAGGGGGATTGAATTTAGGAGTCGCAGCGTCATGTTGCAACTGTACACAACTCTGGTGCGGCCGCACTTGGAGTACTGTGTGCAGTTCTGGTCCCCACATTACAGGAAGGATGTGGAGGCTTTGGAGAGGGTGCAGAGGAGGTTTACCAGGATGTTGCCTGGTATGGAGGGGAGATCCTATGAGGAGAGACTGAGGGATTTGGGGTTGTTTTCGCTGGAAAGAAGGAGGCTAAGAGGGGACCTCATTGAAACATATAAGATGATTAGAGATTTAGATAGGGTGGATAGTAATAGCCTTTTTCCTCTGATGGAGAAATCTAGCACAAGGGGGCATGGCTTTAAATTAAGGGGGGGTAGTTATAGGACGGATGTCAGGGGTAGGTTCTTTACCCAGAGGGTGGTGAGGGACTGGAATGCCCTGCCAGCTGCAGTTGTAAATGCACCTAGTTTGGGGGCGTTTAAGAGATCCGTTTATGGACAAAAAGGGATTGGTTTAGGCTAGTGGGTCAGTGTTTTTGTAACTGGTCGGCGCAACATCGTGGGCCGAAGGGCCTGTTCTGCGCTGTAATGTTCTATGTTCTAACCCACACGTCTTTGGACTGTGGAGTGCTAATCACTGTGCCAGCGTGTTTGTTTGGAGAGTTGGTGCAGACAGGAGGGGCTGAATGGCCTCCTCTGGATTCTGAGGAGGAGAGCTAATGGAAATTCTGGAGGAGGGGGTAGTGAATGCCTCAACACTGGCCTCAACACCGAGGCAGTGTGTACAGCAGGCCCAATCTCTGAATCGATTTTCCTCTTGTGTCTGTAACAGGAGAGCAGAATTCCGATGCCTCGGGATCAGCCAATGGACACCTCCAGGATTGACTGGATTCGGATGGGAACAACTATTGCAACAAACGCCCTGCTGGAGCGGAAGGGAGAGCGAATGGCACTGGTGATCACCAAAGGGTTCAGAGACTTGCTGCATATCGGTAACCAGTCCCGGCCAAAGATATTCGACCTGGTAAACCTTCACATATCACTGTTTAAGCATCAGCCAAATTATTGTGACCAGTTCTGGGCTCCACAATTCAGGAAGGATGTCCGGGCAGTGGAGAGGGTGCAGAGGAATGAGAGCAGAGCTGAGGGCACCCAGTTAATTTCATTCAGTTTTTTTTTATTGGTTTCAAGAGTAGGCTTACATTAACACTGCAATGAAGTTACTGTGAAACTCCTCTAGTTGTCACATTCCGGTGCCTGTTCGGGTACACCGAGCGAGAATTTAGCATGGTCAGTGCACTTAACCTTTCAGAATGTGGGAGGAAACCGGAGCACCCCCAGGAAACCCACGCAGACACGGGGAGAACATGCAGACTCCGCACAGACAGTGACCTAAGCCAGGAATCGAACTCAGGTCCCCGTTGGGAGGCAGCAGTGCTAACCACTGTGCCGTCGCGTTGCCATGTGGAGTAACTGGAAAAACTGGGATTTCTCTTTATAGAGCAGAGAAGGTTAACGGGAGATTTAATTGATGTGTTCAAAATCCTGATGTTTTAGAGTTTTAGTTGTAATCTACTAACCAAACCGGTGTTCTTGACATGAGTGCTGGGAGTTAATGAATAAAACTGGAGATTGAGAAGCATAGGTTCAGCTCAGTAGGTTTGAGACACTAACTATTTGAGTGAGCTCAGAAAGTGCGTGGCAGAGTAGCAAAATTAATCAAAGATACTGTTTGAGCAGTGGGGAGAAAGGATAGGAGTTGAGGGAACAGGCAGTGAAATACTCTCAGAATTCAGAAACAGTAGAGGAACCTTGAATCTTGCTGAAAAGTGTTGCTGAAGTTTTTCACCCTGTGCTCATCAGGACAAACACAAGAATATCAAATTTCAAACACATCTCCACAGTTTATACTAGAGGACAAAAGGTGCTGATTGGTTGACAAGTCAACTCTGATTGGCTGGAGACGTAGCAATGGGGCTCCCCAAGTTCCTGGTAATTGAGAAAGGTGCAAGGCTTGGACATACTCCTTTTGTTTGCAAAGTATGGTGATCACTGCACTAAATAGAACATTGGTCAGAACATTGAATACAGGAGTTGGGATGTCTTGTTGAAGTTGTACAAGACATTGGTAAGGCCACACTTGGGATATTGTTCTGGTCACCCTATTACACAAAGGATATTATTAAACTAGAAAGAGTGCAGGAAAGATTTACTAGGATGCTACTGGGACTTGATGGTTTGAGTTATAAGGAGAGGCTGGATAGGCAGGGGCTTTTTTCTCTGGAGTATGGAGGCTGAGGGGTGATCTTATAGAGGTCCATAAAATAATGAGGGGCACAGATCAGCTAGATAGTCAATATCTTTTCCCCAAAGGTAGAAGAATCTGAATAGGGAGTTTAGATACAAAAGTGTCCAGAGGAGCAATTTTTTCACACAGATGATGGTGAGTGTCTGGAACAAGCTGTCAGAGGTAATAGTAGAGGCGGGTACAATTCTGTCTTTTAAAAAGCAAAACATGGGTAAGATGGGTATAGAGTGATATGGGCCAAATGCGGACAATTGAGACTAGCTTAATGGTTAAAAGAAGGGGTGGCATGGACAAGTTGGGCCAAAGGGCCTGTTTCCATGCTGGAAACCTCTAACTTCTATGACTCTACAAATGCTTGCTAGAAGCATTCTTAAATGCAATGTGCATTCTTAAACAGGGTCCTCCTTTCTCTCTCTCCCTCCTTTTCTCACTGTTTTCCTTTCTCTCTCCCTCCCTCCCTCTGCGCAGTCTCCCTCTCTCTCTCTCTCTTAACCTTTCTATGCATAGTCCCTCATCCTCTCTCCCTTCCCACTTCCCACTGCAGTCTCTCATGTTCTCTCTCTCACAGTGCATGGTCTCTCTCTCTCTCTCTCACCCCCTCATTCTGCACAATCTCTCACACCCTATCTCTCTCTCTCTCTCGTTCCTGTAGAAGATCGTGATGCCGGAGGTGTTATATGAAGAGGTGATTGAAGTTGATGAGCGAGTGGTTCTACATCAGGAAGGTTGCCAGCTACCAAAACAGGCAGGAGTGGAGACAGCTGTGGGTAGGTTGTGTCCGTGTCACAGATTGTTGATCTTCCAGGATAGAATCTTAGGATTTCCCAGCTCATTGTTCCAGAGTCCATTCAATGAACAAGCTCCTGTATACTCAACCACTGCCCTCCCCCGTCAATAAGTTATACTTTCATAATCAACTCCTATCACATCTCCTCCGAATGGGGATGTGATCCCCTAAGAGCTAATGGATTTGGTAATTGGAATCATAGAGTAGAATCCCTACAGTGCAGAAGGAGGCCATTTGGCCCATCGAGTCTGCACTAACTATAATCCCACCCAGGCCCTATTCCCATAGCCCGCTGTGTTTACCCTACCTAGTCCCCCTCACACCAAGAATAATCCACACAGTTTTGGCTACCTCGCTAAATATTTTTAAGAAGCGGGTTGATGGGTTTTTGATAAGAGAGGGGATTAAGGGTTATGGGGAGAGGGCGGGAATGTGGAACTGAGCCACGACAGATCAGCCATGATCTTATTGAATGGCGGGGCAGGCTCGAGGGGCTAGTTGGCCTACTCCTGCTCCTATTTCTTATGTTCTTATGACTGTGGGAGGAAACCGGAGCACCTGGAGGAAACCCATGCAGACACAGGGAGAATGTGCAGACTCCACACAAACAGTGACCCAAGCTGGGAATCGAACCCGGGTCCCTGGCACTGTGAGGCAGCAGTGCTAACCACTGTGCCGCCCTTTCACTGAGCCAGCTCACTGAGACTCCTGACTCCATAGAACAACAAGTTATTGTTATTTCTCAGGACTGCCTTGAGCTCTTAAACATCAGTGTTTCTTAGCTAGGACTCTCCACCCTCATGCAGTTTCCTGAGGTACACTCATTGTTGTGTTTTGTCTCCTTGAGCTGAGCTTTCAAGTCATCCAGCTCCATCAAGATTGTCTCTTTCCACCCCTGTAATGCCAACCATCTCCATCTGCCTCAGCTCGCACACTGAATATAGAACGTAGAGCATTACGGTAACCCAAGCTGGGAATCGAATCAAGCCGGCCCTTGATGTTGTGCCGACCAGTGGAACCAATCTAATGACCCTCTAACCTAAACTATTCCAATGTTATCCACTGCTGAAACCCTCATCTGTCACTGCTGGCTTTCACCATTGTAGTGCTCTGCTGGCCACTCTCCCAACTTCCAACCCCCATGGGTCATCCACACCAACATCCTGCGTCCGTCCACCAAGTGGTGTTCCACCATCACCCCCGTACTCGCTGATATTCTCTGTCTTCCTGTTACACAGCACCATGATTTTAAAACTCACGTCCTTCCTTTCAAATCATGCCATGGCCTCAAACCCCTCCGCACTGCAGCCCTCCCCACCTCTGCATCCTCCTCCAGGTCCACAGCACCTCCAAATGGGCAGCTCCATGTCCAACCTCGTGAGCATCACTGATTTTAATCGCAACTCTACTAATGGCCGAGCCTTCAAATGGTAGAAAATTTCTGAAACTCCTTTCCTGAACCTCACCGGTTCTCTCTCGCATCATCATAAGAATCATAAGGACTTGGAGCAGAAGGACATTCAGCCCCTCAAGCCTGCTCCCCCATTCAATACACTCATGGTTGATCTGATCTCAGCCTTAGCTCCACTTTCCTGTCCATTCTCCATAACCCTCCAATCCATTATTAATTAAAAATCTATTCCTTAATCCCCTCCTTAAATTTAGTCAATGTCCTGGCATCCACCGCACTCAGGGTTAGTGAATTCCACAACCTTTAGTTGATTTGCTTGAGTTTTTTGAAGGCATAACCAAAAAGGTAGATGATGGCAGTGCAGTTAGTGTTGTCTACATTGACTTTAGCAAGGTCTTTGACAAGATACTGCATGATAGGTTGTTGCATAGGGTTAAATCCAGGGTGAGGTAGCCAAATGGATACAAAATTGGCTTGATGACAGAGGCCAGAGGGTGGTTGTGAAGGGTTGTTTTTCAAATTGGAGGCCTGTGACCAGCAGTGTGCCTCAGGGATCAGTGCTGGGTTCACTGTTGTTTGTCATTTATATTAATGATTTGCATGAGAATTTAGAGGCATGGTTAGTAAGTTTGCAGATGACACCAAAATTGGTGGAATAGTTGACAGTGAAGAAGGTTATCTAGGATTACAATGGGGTCTTGATCAATTGGGCCAGTGGGCTGACGAATGGCGGATAGAGTTTAATTTAGACAAACGCAAGGTGATGCATTTTGATGGATTGAACTAGGGCAGGACTTACTCAGTTAATGGTAGGGTGTTTTTTCACACAGAGGGTGGTGAGTGTCTGGAACAAGCTGCCAGAGGCAGTAGTAGAGGAGGGTACAATTTTGTCTTGGGTTTAAAAAAAGGGGTGCCATGGACAAGTTGGGTTGAACGGCCTGTTTCCATGTTATAAACCTCTACGACCTTTGGAGAGAAGTAATTTCTCTTCATCTTTGTTTTAATTCTGCCACCCCCTTATCCTAAAACTATAGAATCCCTACAACAAGTACAGAAGAAGGCCATTCGGTCCATCAAATCTGCACCAACCACAATCCCACCCAGGCCTATACCCATAACCCCACATATTTACCCTGTTAATCCCTTGACACTAGAGGCAATTTAGCATGGCCAAGCAACCTAATCTGCACATCTTTGGACTGTGGGTGGAAACTGGGGCAGCAGGAGGAAACCCACACAGACACGGGGAGAATGTGACCACAGACAATGACCCGAGCCAGGAATCGAACCTGTGAAGCAGCAATGCTAACCACTGTGCTACCATGCCACCCACAATCTGTGGAATCAACCTGGTGAATCATGCATTCTTTAACATCTCCCTCGGTTATGTAAGTCCTAATATCTGATAATACTCTAGTGAGCCACCTTGGGACGTTTTCCCATGTTATAGACAGCACGTGAATGCAAGTTGTTATTTTTAGGAGTGACTGTCTAAAACACGCATTTATACAAGCTATTGAAAGGGTGCAGAGGAGATTTACAAGGATGTTGCCTGGACTGGGAGGCATGCCTTATGAAGATAGGTTGAGGGAGCTGGGACTCTTTTCCCTGGAGAGGCGAAGGTTGAGAGGCGACCTGATAGAAGTTTATAAAATGTTGAGAGGAATAGATAGGGTGGACTCTCAGAGGCTATTTCCCCGGGTTGAAATGGTCGCTACGAGAGGACACAGATTTAAGGTGCGGGGAGGGAAGTACAGAGGTGATGTTAGGGGTAAGTTTTTCACTCAGAGGGTGGTGAGTGAATGGAATCGGCTGCCGTCATCGGTGGTGGAGGCGAACCCGCTGGGGTCTTTTAAAAGACTTCTGGATGAGTATATGGGGTTTAATGGGATTGGGGGTTATAGATAGGTCTATAGATTGGTGGGGTTGATGTGATCGGCGCAACTCGAGGGCCGAAGGGCCTGTTTGTGCTGTAATGTTCTATGTTCTATTTCCCAAGGTTACTGGCTGCTTCTTCCTATTTTCCAGGATCCACAGGGGAGAGTGTGGAAATTTGGAGACCTGTCAACATGCAAGAGCTGGAAGGGCAGCTACTGGGGGTCCGATCGAGGGGCATCCAGAGCTTGGCAGTGGTGCTACTACATTCCTATACGTAAGACAATGGACACCCAACCCCCATCACCCAAACCCTCCACGTTTTTTCATTCATTCATAGCCACATGGGCATTGATGGCTGGGCAGCATTCATTGCCCATCCCTCGTTGTCCTTGAACTGAGTGTCTGGCTTGGCCATTTCAGAGAGCAGTTAAGATCCAACCACATTGCTGTGGCTCTGGAGTCACATGTAGGCCAGACCGGGTAAGGACGGCAGATTTCCTTCCCTAAGGGACACTATTTGATTTGATTTGATTTACATAATATAAGAAACGTAAGAAATAGGAGCAGGAGGAGGCCATCTGGCCCCTCGAGCCTGCCCCGCCATTCAATAAGATCATGGCTGATCTGAAGTGGCTCAGTTCCACATTCCCGCCCTCTCCCCATAACCCTTAATCCCCTCATCTATCAAAAACCTATCTACCCGCGTCTTAAAAATATTTAGCGAGGCAGCCTCCACCACTTCAACGGGCAGAGAATTCCAGAGATTCACCACCCTTTGAGTGAAGAAGTTCCTCCTCAACTCTGTTCTAAACCGCCCCCCCCTTTATCTTGAGGCTGTGCCCTCTAATCCTACTGTCCTTTCTGAGCGGGAAGAGCCTCTCCACCTCTATCCTATCCATCCCATTCATCATCTTATACGTCTCAATGAGATCTCCCCTCATTCTTCTAAACTCCAACGAGTACAAGCCTAATTTATTCAGCCTCTCCTCATAGCTCAACCCCCTCAACTCCGGCATCAGCCTAGTAAACCTCCTCTGCACTCCCTCCAAGGCCACATGTATTAGTGAAAAGTATTGTTTCTTTAGTGAAGTGGATGGGTTTTTTTGACAATGGTTTCACGGTCATCAACAGATTCTTAATTCCAGGTATTTTTTATTGAATTCAAATTCCACTGGCTGCCACGGCGAGGTCCGAACCATGGTCCCCAGAACATGAGCTGAGTTTCTTGATTAATAGTCTAGCGATAATACCACTTGGCCATCACCTCCTTCTGTTCCTACTTACTGACACACTTCTTATTCCAAAAATTCACTTAGCTTTGAAACTTCCCTTCATAGGACTGGTTCTGAATCATTCCTATGTCCTTATTGTGTGGAATCATAGAACCCTACGGTCCAGAGGGAGGCCATTCGATCCATCAAGTCTGTGTCAGTTTTCCAACAGGGCATCTTACCCAGGCTCAACTCCCACCCTATCCCCACACATTTATCCATCTAATCCCTTAACCTACAACATCTAAGGGACAATTTTGCTTGACCCTTCAACCTAGAGGAAACCCACGCAGACATGGGGAGAACGTGCAGACTCCATACAGTGACCCAAGGCTGGAACTGAACCCGGGTCCCTGGAGCTGTGAGGCAGCAGCGCTAAGCACCGTAATGGGGGTGACAGTGGCGTGGTGGTAACGTCACTGAGCCCAGGAAAATGCTCTGGGGACACGGGTTCAAATCCCAAAAAGGCAGCTGGTAGAAGTTAAATTCAATTAATCTGCTATTATTGAAAAACCTGGAATTGAAAACTTGATTTCTGAAGAAGTGTCGTCTGGACTCAAACCATTAATTCTGTTTCCCTCTCCAAAGACGCTACCAGGCCTGCTGAGTCTTTCCAGAATTTTCTGTTTTTATTTAAGATCTCCAGCATTTTGCTTTAATGTCAGATCAGCCCATGATGTTTTCTTATGGGGGGTAGGCTCGAAGGGCTGAATGGCCTACTTCTGTTCCTAATTCTTTTTAAACATTCATGGGACATGGGCGTTGCTGGCTGGCCAGCATTTATTGCCCATCCCTAGTTGCCCTCGGAGGGCAGCTGAGAATCAATCACATTGCTGTGGCTCTGGAGTCACATGTAGGCCAGACCAGGATAAGGAAGGCAGATATATTTCCCTAAAGGACATTAGTGAACCAGCTGGGTTTAAATCCATATTCCTATGCTCCTTTGATCTATCACAGCTTCCCAAGTGCATAACCAAGTGTTTTTTTTAAACGTAAAAAGGGTTTCTCTCTCCATCACCCTTTCAGGCAGTGAATTCCAGCCTCCCAACATAACAAAGTGGAGAAAACTCTCCTCAACTCCCTTCAAATCCTCCTCAAATGACTTGAACTCAATGCCCCCTGCTTGTTAACCTCTTAATAAAGGAAATAGGACCTTCCTATCCCCTCTATCCGGGTTCCTCACTACTCTATTCAATCTCCCCTCAGCTTCCTCTGTTCCAACGAAAACAACTCCCTCATTGTCCCTCATTGCTAAAACCTCCTTTCTGGCAATGTCCTTGAGCAACCTGTGCTCACATCCTCCTGCAGTACAGTGACCAGAACTGAACACGGTGCTCTTAACTGTGGTCCAACTCCTGTTTTACACAGTTCTAGATTAAAGACCTTGTTCTCGTAGATTCCCAAGGCGGAATTCTCCGCCCCCCCCCCCCCCCAGGAAACATTCCTGCGAGTGGCTGGTTCTGGAACGTTCCCTCAAGCTGTCAATTCCGGATCATTCCGTTGGACTGCTTATTTTCAAACTGCATGCTGCCTGTTCTGGAATGTTCTCCTTCAGCTGCCAGTTCAGGAACATTCCTCAGGCTGGCAGTTCTGGAAAATATGCATGTGCCGCTGGTTATAGAGTTATTGAGGTTTACAGCATGGAAGTGGGCCCCTTGGCCCAACTTGTTCATGCCGCCCTCTTTTTAACCACCATGCTTGTGTTTGGCCCATATCCCTCTGTACCCATTGTACCCATGTCACTATCTAAATGCTTTTTAAAAGACAACATTGTACCCACCTCTACTACTACCTCTGACATCTTGTTCCAGACACTCATCACTCTCTGTGTGAAAAAATTGCCCCTCTGGACACTTTTGTAGCTATCCCCTCTCACCTTAAACCTAGACTCCCCTATGGGCGGCACGGTAGCACAGTGGGTTAGCACTGCTGCTTCACAGCTCCAGGGTCCTGGGTTCGATTCCCGGCTCGGGTCACTGCCTGTGTGGAGTTTGCACATTCTCCTCGTGTCTGCGTGGGTTTTCTCCGGGTGCTCCGGTTTCCTCCCACAGTCCAAAGATGTGCGGGTTAGGTTCATTGGCTATGCTAAAATTGCCGCTTAGTGTCCTGGGATGTGTAGGTTAGAGGGATTAGCAGGTAAAATGTGTGGGGATAGGGTCTGGGTGGGATTGTGTTCGGTGCAGACTCGATGGGCCGAAGGGCCTGTTTCTGCACTGTAGGGTTCTATGATCTTTGGGGAAAAGATATTGACTATCTAGCTGATCTGTGCCCCTCATTATTTTATAGACCTCTATAAGATCACCCCTCAGCCTCCCACGCTTCAGGGATAAAGTCCTAGCCTATCCAGCTTCTAATTATAACTAGAATGTTCCCTCAGGCTGTGACTCCTGGAGAACCCTGTAATCTTATCTGTTATTCCAATTTATGGTTTGAATGTTCATAGTTTGACCTCCCCTCACAGCTGTCTTTCTCTCTGCCTAGGTTGTCTACTCATGAAAAACAGATTGGGGAGTTGGCAAAGAGGCTTGGGTTCAAACACATCTCCCTCTCCTCAGAGGTGATGCCAATGGTGCGCGTTGTGCCTCGAGGTTACACGGCCTGTGCTGATGCCTACCTGACACCCTGCATTAAGAAATACCTCAGCAACTTCTGTGCAGGATTCCAGGACAGCCTCAAAGTAAAGGGTTAACTGTGTGAAAAGATGAGAACATGTTTGCTAGATAGCAGTTTACAGAAAATTAGTTTAAACCTCCAACAATTCTAATGAGCTCCTCAGCGTTGAGTATGTGTGAATGAATTTTACACAAGTGTGTGTGTGTGTGTGCGCGTGCGCATGCATGACAGTGTAATTACATGTGTGTTAAGATGTGGAGTTTTCAGCGTTGGGCTGGGGTGAGCACAATAAGTAATCTCACAACACCAGGTAGCACGAGCTTTCGGAGCACTGCTGCTTCATCAGGTGAGTCACCCACCATCGTCACTCATGTGATGAAGGAGCAGTGCTCCAAAAGCTCGTGCTACCAAATAAATCTGTTGGACTTTAACCTGATTCCCTGGTTGGGAATCAGGTGGATAAGGTTGTTAAGAAGGCATACGGTGTCTTGGCGTTTATTGGTAGGGGGTTTGAATTTAGGAGTCGCAGCGTCATGATGCAACTGTACACAACTCTGGTGCGGCCGCACTTGGAGTTTTGTGTGCAGTTCTGGTCCCCACATTACAGGAAGGATGTGGAGGCTTTGGAGAGGGTGCAGAGGAGGTTTACCAGGATGTTGCCTGGTATGGAGGGGAGGTCCTATGAGGAGAGACTGACGGATTTGGGGTTGTTTTCGCTGGAAAGAAGGCGGCTAAGAGGGGACCTTATTGAAACATATAAGATGATTAGAGGTTTAGACAGGGTAGATAGTGATAGCCTTTTTCCTAGGATGGAGAAAGCTAGCACGAGGGGGCACGACTTTAAATTAAGGGGGGGTAGGTCAGGGGTAGGTTCTTTACCCAGAGGGTGGTGAGGGACTGGAATGCCCTGCCAGCTGCAGTTGTAAATGCACCTAGTTTGGGGGCGTTTAAGAGATCTGTGGATAGGTTTATGGACGAAAAGGGATTGGTTTAGGCTAGTGGGTCATTGTTTTGTAACTGGTCGGCGCAACATCATGGGCCAAAGGGCCTGTTCTGCGCTGTAATGTTCTATGTTCTATGTTCTATGGTGTTGTGAGACTACTTACTGTGTGAGTTGAAGTAGCAAAATGACTCCATTACGGGGCTAGTGATACAGAGACATGTGTTCATATCCCCCAGGCAACTGGGAAATGAGCGTATGGGAGTGCTTAAGAATGAGGGAGTGCGTAAGGGAATATGCTGATGGCACTGTGTATGAGTGCAAGGAAAGGTGTTTTTGGTTGGGGCCAGTTTTCTGAGCTGCAGCTGTGATCCAGCAGGGGTTAAATTGCGTTTCTCGTGGAAGGCTGGTGACACTCCACGGAGGGAGTCACTGCAGACACTCCGGGATATCTCCCAGAGACTGACAGGAGCAACAGTCAGCCCTGTCTGCTGGGTAGCAGTGGGTACAGGAAGGAGCTGAATACTAGCTGAGGTTCCCTCAGTACCAGGACTTTCTCAATGCCGATGCTTTTCCACTTCCAGGATGTTCGGGTGCTGTTCATGCAGTCTGACGGTGGGCTGACTCCGATGGAGAGGTTTAATGGGTCTCGGGCTATCCTGTCAGGGCCAGCGGGTGGTGTTGTGGGTTACGCAGTCACCACGTACAGAGAAGGGTGTGCAGAGCCGGTCATCGGATTCGACATGGGTGGTGAGTAAGGTCCCTTCGCTTCTCCTGCTGGAGAGCTGCTCCATCTCACTGTGTGGGACCGTAGCCCCAATCCCCTCCCATCCTTGGAGAAATTCTCCCTTTCCCGGGATTCCCAGGGCAATGAACCACCTGCCCTTCAAAAATCATCCCACATAAACTCCATTCATAGCAGCCAGAGATGTATTGATGTATCCACTGGGTTTGCCCACGGTTCCCCACTCCCCTCCTCTTCCTTCAGAATTATCCTGTGTTCCCATTCCCCTTCCCTCAGAATTATCCAGTGTTCCCATTCCCCTTCCCTCAGAATTATCCTGTGTTCCCATTCCCCTTCCCTCAGAATTATCCTGTGTTCCCATTCCCCTTCCCTCAGAATTATCCAGTGTTCCCATTCCCCTTCCCTCAGAATTATCCAGTGTTCCCACTCCCCCTCCTTCTGGATTGTCCAGTGTTCCCACTGCCCTCCCCCTCTGGATTTTCCAGTGTTCCCACTGACTTCCTCTGGATTGTCCAGTGTTCCCACTGCCCGCCCCCTCTGGATTTTCCAGTGTTCCCACTGCCCCCCTCTGGATTGTCCAGTGTTCCCACTGCCCCCCTCTGGATTGTCCAGTGTTCCCACTGCCCCCCTCTGGATTGTCCAGTGTTCCCACTGCTCCCCCCCTCTGGATTTTCCAGAGTTCCCTCTGCCCCCCTCTGGATTGTCCAGTGTTCCCACTGCCCCCCCTCTGGATTTTCCAGTGTTCCCATTGCTACCCTTTGGATTTTCCAGTGTTCCCTCTGCCCCCCTCTGGATTGTCCAGTGTTCCCACTGCCC
Source organism: Prionace glauca (assembly GCA_037974335.1). Classification (NCBI taxonomy): domain Eukaryota; kingdom Metazoa; phylum Chordata; class Chondrichthyes; order Carcharhiniformes; family Carcharhinidae; genus Prionace; species Prionace glauca. Next base: position 4,595,456 of record CM075722.1, read on the forward strand.
CCCTCTGGATTTTCCAGTGTTCCCATTGCTACCCTTTGGATTTTCCAGTGTTCCTTCTCCCTCCGTCCTGGGATTATCCAACATTTCCCATAGCCCCACCCCAGGATTATCCGGGATTCTCCATTGCCATGCCTCCTCTCCTGGGATTATCGAGTGTTCCCTATGCTCCGACCCCCAGTATTATTAAGTGTCACACCCCCCCCCCCCCCATCCCCCCACTGTTTTCCCACCCCCTCTCTGGGATGTTTCCTCTGTATCTGGGGGGAGAGGTCTCTGAGTCATCCCTGATTGGATGGTTCTGGAATGTAGTAGTCCATTTCGGCAGAACCAACGGGATGAACGAGTACACTATTAAGGGCAGGGGTCTTAGTAGCGTTGAAGAGCAGAAGGATCTCGGGGTCCGGGTTCACAGGACTCTTAAATCGGCCTCGCAGGTGGAGGAGGTGGTCAAGAAGGCGTATGGTGTACTGGCCTTCATTAATCGAGGGATTGAGTTTAGGAGTCGGGAGGTAATGCTGCAACTTTACAGGACCCTTGTCAGGCCTCATTTGGAGTACTGTGCGCAGTTCTGGTCGCCTCACTATAGGAAAGATGTAGAAGCTATTGAAAGGGTGCAGAGGAGATTTACAAGGATGTTGCCTGGACTGGGAGGCATGCCTTATGAAGATAGGTTGAGGGAGCTGGGACTCTTTTCCCTGGAGAGGCGAAGGTTGAGAGGCGACCTGATAGAAGTTTATAAAATGTTGAGAGGAATAGATAGGGTGGACTCTCAGAGGCTATTTCCCCGGGTTGAAATGGTCGCTACGAGGGGACACAGATTTAAGGTGCGGGGAGGGAGGTACAGAGGTGATGTTAGGGGTAAGTTTTTCACTCAGAGGGTGGTGAGTGATTGGAATCGGCTGCCGTCGTCGGTGGTGGAGGCGAACTCGCTGGGGTCTTTTAAAAGACTTCTGGATGAGTATATGGGGTTTAATGGGATTGGGGGTTATAGATAGGTCTATAGATTGGTGGGGTTGATGCGATTGGCGCAACTCGAGGGCCGAAGGGCCTGTTTGTGCTGTAATGTTCTATGTTCTATGTTCTATGTTCATGGAATCCCTACAGTGCAGAAGGAGACCATTTGGTCCGTTGGATCTGCACCGTTCACAAACCCACCCAGACCCTATCCTTGTAACTTCACATATCTATCCTGCTGGTCCCCCGACACTAAGGGACAATTCCCACGGCCAATCAACCTAACCAGCACACCTTTGGAGTGTGGGAGGAAACCGGAGCACCCGGAGGAAACCCCACACAGACATGGGGAGTGTTACTGCAGGAAGCCTAACTGTCCCTTACCCACTCTACCCCCCCCCCCACTTCCAGGCACATCTACAGACGTCAGCCGCTACGCAGGAGAGTACGAGCATGTGTTTGAGGCCACGACTGCAGGGATTACTGTCCAAGCCCCACAACTCGACATCAATACAGTGGCAGCTGGTGGTGGATCCACCCTCTCATTCAGGTGAGTGTGGAGAACAGAACAATGTGGAACATTGCAGCCTTCTGGAAATCCAGATACACCACATCCACAGGTGCCCCACTGTTCACTGCACGATGTAATGTTCTCAAAGAATCCCATCAAATTAGTCAAACATGACCCTCCCTTCATGAACCCATGCTGCGTCTTACCAATGGGACAATTTATATCCAGATGTCTCGCTCTTTCTTCCTTGATGATAGATTCAAGCATTTTCCCTACTACAGAAGTTAAGCTAACCAGACTATGGGACCTTTTGTCTACCTGTTTTTTAAACAGTGGTGTCCCTCCCACCCCAGAGTCCAGCGAATTTTTGTAAATTACACTGGTGTGTTTGCTATTTCCCCTGCCATCTCTTTTAGTATCCTGGGATACATTCCATCAGGACCAGGAGACTTATCTACCTTTAGCCCCATTAACTTGCCCAACACTACCTCTTTTGTGATAATGATCATTTCTAGGTTCTCACCTGCCATCGCCTTCCCGTCATCAATTTTTGGCATGTTATTTGTGCCTTCCACTGTGAAGACCGACACAAAATACCTGTTCAATGCCTCGGCCATTTTCCCATTTCCAGTTATTAACATCCCCTTCTCTAAAGGGCCAATGCTTACTTTCATCACTCTTTTTCGTTTTATATACTTGTAGAAACTTTTGCCACGTGTTTTTAAATTTTGAGCTAGTTTACTCTCCCTGGCACAGGAAAATGCACATGTTGGGACATCAGAATCTGTATAAATTCTTCAACAACCTTGAACACAAAGTTTTGTTTAACAGCAGCACAGGACATGGGTTGGGTGACAGTGAGGGGCGGTGGGGGGGGGTTGGAATTGGGGGGTGTGGGAGGGCTACGATATAGGTTTTTTCAGAGAGTTGGTGCAGATTTAATGGGTTGAATGGTCTCCTTCTGCACTTTAGGGATTCTATGGTTCTGTTCTATGGTTCCAGCAACAGAGACTTCCTGAGGAACTCATTGCCACAGAAGGCTGTGGAGGCCAGGTCATTGAGTATTTTTGACCGGATAAGTTCTTGATCAGTAAGGGGATCAAGGGTTATGGGAAGAAGGCAGGAGAATGGGGATAAGAATCATATCAACCAGGATTGAATGGTGGAGCAGACTCAATGGGGTGAATAGCCCAACGCTCCTCCTATATCTTATGGTCTTATGACTGCTAATGGTGGGGCATTAGCAGTCAGGGATGTTTGGCAGAAATTTGATTGGATTTGATTTATTATTGTCACATGTATTAACATACAGTGAAAAGTATTGTTTCTTGCACGCTACACAGACAAAGCATACCATTCATAGAGAAGGAAACAAGAGAATGCAGAATGTAGTGTTACAGTCATAGCTAGGGTGTAAAGAAAGATCAACTCAATGCAGGGTAGGTCCACTCAAAAGTCTGACGGCAGCAGGGAAGAAGCTCTTCTTGTGTTGATTGGTACAAGACTTTTGTATCTTTTTCCTAATGGAAGAAGGTGGAAGAGAGAATGTCCGGGGTGAATGGGATCCTTAATTATACTGGCTGCTTTGCCAAGGCAGTGGGAACGTAGACAGAGTCAATGGATGGGAGGCTGGTTTGTGTGATGGATTGGGGCTACATTCACGACCTTTTGTAGTTTCTTATGGCCTTGGGCAGAGCAGGAGCCCAGACCAAGCTGTGATACAACCAGAGAGAATGCTTTCTATGGTGCATCTGTAAAAGTTGGTGAGAGTTGTAGATGACATGCCAAATTTCCTTAGTCTTCTGAGAAAGTAGAGACGTTAGTGGGGCTTTCTTAACTATAGTGTCGGCATGATGAATGCAAATTTTTTTTGTTTGTTCATGGAATTGGTGTGTCATTGGCTGGGCCAGCGTTTATTGTCCATCCCTGAGGAGCACGTAATAATCGTCATTGCTGTGGCTCTGGAGTTACATGTAGGCCAGACCAGGTAAGGACGGCAGATTTCCTTCCAAAAAGGACATTAGTGACCCAGATGGGTTTTTCTGACAATTGACAAACGTTTCAAGGTCATCAATAGATTCTTAATTCCAGATGTTTCTTATTGAATTCAAATTCCACCAATTGCCATGATGGGATTTGAACCAAGGTCCCCAGAACATTAACCTGTCTCTCTGGATTACTTGTCCAGTGACAGTGTCACTAGTATACCTAAGGATTTTGGAGCTAGAGAAGATAAAAAGGGAGGTGTGAGGCCATGGAGGACTTTTCAAACAAGGATGAGGATTTTTCAGCTGTGTCGTTTAGGGGCCAGAGGTCACTGTTGGTCAGGAGCACAAGGAACCTTGTAAAATTGTCCGTTTGGGAAGTTAGCCGTGTCAGTCATTCATTATTCTGAGAATGAGTGTATCTCTCTTCTCTCTGACTCTGTGGGAGACTCGGGAGGAAATTGTGGCTTCCTTAGCAGAGATATTTGAATCATCGATAGTCACGGGCGAGGTGCCTGAAGATTGGAGGGTGGCAAATGTGGTGCCTTTGTTTAAAAAGGGCTGCAGGGAAAAGCCTGGGAACTACAGGCCAGTGAGCCTCATTATCTGTGGTGGGTGAGTTGTTAGAAGGTATTCTGAGAGACAGGATCCACAGGCATTTAGAGACGCAAGGACTGATTAGGGACAGTCAGCATGGCTTTGTGAGTGGAAAATCATGTCTCACAAATTTGATTGAGTTTTTTGAAGGGGTAACCAAGAAGGTAGATGAGGGCAGTGCAGCTGTTTTGTCTACATGGACTTCAGCAAGGCTTTGTGGTTAAAACAAAAGGGCAGCGTGGATAAGTTGGGCCGAAGGGCTGTTTCCATTGCTGTAAACCTCTATGACTCTGTGTCCTTATCTCACAGCTTCTCTGACACACCTTCCTCTTCCAGGTCAGGGCTGTTTGTTGTCGGTCCCGAATCGGCCGGAGCTCATCCAGGACCCACCTGCTATCGGAAAGGTCAGTGAACGAGGCCGCGGACAAAATTCACCTGCTTTGTCCATCATCAGGGAGCTGGTCACTCACACATTCAACTCAGACGCTGGGCTCCACCTGGGCGGCACGGTAGCACAGTGGTTAGCACTGCTGCTTCACAGCTCCAGGGTCCTGGGTTCGATTCCCGGCTCGGGTCACTGCCTGTGTGGAGTTTGCACATTATCCTCGTGTCTGTGTGGGTTTTCTCCGGGTGCTCCGGTTTCCTCCCACAGTCCAAAGATGTGCGGGTTAGGTTCATTGGCTATGCTAAAATTGCCCCTTAGTATCCTGGGATGTGTAGGTTAGAGGGATTATCAGGTAAATGTGTAGGGATATGGGGATAGGGTCTGGGTGGGATTGTGTTGGGTGCAGACTCGATGGGCCGAAGGGCCTGTTTCTGCACTGTAGGGTTCTATGCTGGTTCTATGTAGGGTTCTATGCTGCTACTGTTTGTCACATTGCCCACGTTAATGCTTTACGAAACACCAGATAGGTCCAAGCTGGGGTGTATTGACCAATTCTGGACAATGCACTTTGGGAAGGGTGGCACAGTGGTTAGCACTGCTGCCTCACAGCGCTAGGGACCCGGGTTCGATTCCTGGCTTGGGTCAGTGTCTGCGTGGGGTTTGCATGCTGTCCTTGTGTCTGCGTGGGTTTCCGCCCGATGCTTCCGAGTGCAGGGTGTCGAAATTTGCTGATGACACCAAGATTGGTGGAACGGCAAATTGTGCGGAGGGTGTGGAGAGTCTGCAGAAGGATCTAGATAGGCTGGGCGAATGGGCCAGGAACTGGCAAATGGAATTTAATGTTGGCAAGTGTGAGGTGGTCCACTTTGGTAAGAATAATGGTAGGAAGGACTATTACTTACGGGGCGAAAAACTGCAGCAGGCGACGGTGCAGAGGGACCTCGGGGTCCTTGTGCATGAGTCGCAAAAACCCAGCTTGCAGGTGCAGCAGGTGGTCAGGAAGGCGAATGGGATGCTGGCCTTCATAGCGAAGGGGATTGAATATAAAAGTAGGGAGGTCTTGCTGCAGCTATATAGGGCATTGGTGAGGCCGCAGCTGGAGTAATGTGTGCAGTTTTGGGCGCCGTACTTACGCAAGGATATTTTGGCCTTGGAGGGAGTGCAGAGGAGGTTTACTAGGCTGATACCGGAGTTGAGGGGGTTGAGCTATGAGGAGAGGCTGAATAAACTAGGCTTGTACTCGTTAGAGTTTAGAAGAATGAGGGGAGATCTCATTGAAACGTATAAGATGATGAATGGGATGGAGAGGGGAGAGGTGGAGAGACTCTTCCCGCTCAAAAAAGACAGTAGGACTAGGGGCACAGCCTCAAGATAAAGGGGGGGTGGTTTAGAACGGAGTTGAGGAGGAACTTCTTCACTCAAAGGGTGGTGAATCTCTGGAATTCTCTGCCCGTTGAAGTGGTGGAGGCTGCCTCGCTAAATATTTTTAAGACGCGGGTTGATGGGTTTTTGATAAGAGAGGAGATTAAGGGTTATGGGGAGAGGGCGGGAATGTGGAACTGAACCACGACAGATCAGCCATGATCTTATTGAATGGCGGGGCAGGCTCGAAGGGCTAGATGGCCTACTCCTGCTCCTATTTCTTATGTTCTTATGTTCTCCCACACTCCAAAGCTGTGCGGGTTCGGTGGATTGGCTATGTTAAATTGCCCCTTACTGTCAGGGGAACTAGCTGGGGTAAATGTATGGGGTTACAGGAATGGGATTGTGGTCGGTGCAGACTCGATGGGCCGAATGGCCTCCTTCTGCACTGTAGGGATTCTATCATTCTAAGGATGTCAAAGCCTCGGAGAGATTTACTGGAATGATTCCAAGCATGAGGGACTTCAGTTAGGTGGAGAGACTGGAGAAGGTAGGATTACTTTGCTATTCAGCAGAGAAGGTTAAGAGGAGTTTTAAAAGCATTGCTCAAAATCATGAAGTGTTTTAATGGAGTAATTAAGGAGAAACTATTTCTGGCTAACGCACATTAAAGAGAATCTGCAAAAGTAACAGAATCAGAGAATTGTTACAGCACAGAAAGAGGCATGAGGCAGCACGGTGGCACAGTGGTTAGCACTGCTGTCTCAAACACCAGGGACCCAGGTTCGATTCCTAGCTTGGGTCTGTGTACAGTTTGCACGTTCTCCCAGTGCCTGCGTGGGTTTCCTCTGGGAGCTCCGGGTTTCTCCAACAGTCTGAAAGTTGGTTAGGTGCTTTGGCCGTGGTAAATTCTCCCTCAGTGTACCCGAACAGGCGCTGGAGTGTGGTGACTGCGGGATTTTCACAGTAACTTCATTGCAATGTTAATGTAAACCTACTTGTGAAACTAATTAATAAACTAAAAAAAATTTTCGTCCATCATATCTGCACCAGCTGTCCAAGCGCTCACACCCCTGCTTATTCTTCCTGTCTAGATAACTGTTCAATGCAATTGAATGCTTCACATGAATCTGTCTCCACCACACTCTCAGACAGTACATTCCAGATCCTAACCACTCGCTGTGTGAATCTGTCTCCACCACACTCTCAGACAGTACATTCCAGATCCTAACCACTCGCTGTGTGAATCTGTCTCCACCACACTCTCAGACAGTACATTCCAGATCCTAACCACTCGCTGTGTGAATCTGTCTCCACCACACTCTCAAACAGTACATTCCAGATCCTAACCACTCGCTGTGTGAATCTGTCTCCACCACACTCTCAGACAGTACATTCCAGATCCCACCCACTCGCTGTGTGAATCTGTCTCCACTGCACTCTCAGACAGTACATTCCAGATCCTAACCACTCACTGTGAGAATCTGTCTCCACCACACTCTCAGACAGTACGTTCCAGATCCTAACCACTCACTGTGTGAATCTGTCTCCACCACACTCTCAGATAGTACGTTCCAGATCCTAACCACTCACCGTGTGAATCTGTCTCCACCACACTCTCAGACAGTACGTTTCAGATCCTAACTACTTGCTGTGTGAATCTGTCTCCACCATACTCTCAGACAGTGCATTCCAGATCCTAACCACTCGCTGTGTGAATTTGTCTCCACCACACTCTCAGACAGTACATTCTAGATCCTAACTACTCACTGTGTGAATCTGTCTCCACCACACTCTCAGACAGTGCATTCCAGATCCTAACCACTCGCTGTGTGAATCTGTCTCCACCACACTCTCAGACAGTATGGTCCAGATCCCACCCACTCGCTGTGTGAATCTGTCTCCACCATACTCTCAGACAGTACATTCCAGATCCTAACTACTCGCTGTGTGAATCTGTCTCCACCACACTCTCAGACAGTACATTCTAGATCCTAACCACTCACTGTGTGAATCTGTCTCCACCACACTCTCAGACAGTACGTTCCAGATCCTAACCACTCGCTGTGTGAATCTGTCTCCACCACACTCTCAGACAGTACGTTCCAGATCCTAACCACTCGCTGTGTGAATCTGTCTCCACCACATTCTCAGACAGTGCATTCCAGATCCTAACCACTCGCTGTGTGAATCTGTCTCCACCACACTCTCAGACAGTACATTCCAGATCCTAACCACTCACTGTGTGAATCTGTCTCCACCACACTCTCAGATAGTACGTTCCAGATCCTAACCACTCACCGTGTGAATCTGTCTCCACCACACTCTCAGACAGTACGTTTCAGATCCTAACTACTTGCTGTGTGAATCTGTCTCCACCATACTCTCAGACAGTGCATTCCAGATCCTAACCACTCGCTGTGTGAATTTGTCTCCACCACACTCTCAGACAGTACATTCTAGATCCTAACTACTCACTGTGTGAATCTGTCTCCACCACACTCTCAGACAGTGCATTCCAGATCCTAACCACTCGCTGTGTGAATCTGTCTCCACCACACTCTCAGACAGTATGGTCCAGATCCCACCCACTCGCTGTGTGAATCTGTCTCCACCATACTCTCAGACAGTACATTCCAGATCCTAACTACTCGCTGTGTGAATCTGTCTCCACCACACTCTCAGACAGTACATTCTAGATCCTAACCACTCACTGTGTGAATCTGTCTCCACCACACTCTCAGACAGTACGTTCCAGATCCTAACCACTCGCTGTGTGAATCTGTCTCCACCACACTCTCAGACAGTACGTTCCAGATCCTAACCACTCGCTGTGTGAATCTGTCTCCACCACATTCTCAGACAGTGCATTCCAGATCCTAACCACTCGCTGTGTGAATCTGTCTCCACCACACTCTCAGACAGTACATTCCAGATCCTAACCACTCGCTGTGTGAATCTGTCTCCACCACACTCTCAGACAGTACATTCCAGATCCTAACCACTCGCTGTGTGAATCTGTCTCCACCACACTCTCAGACTGTGCATTCCAGATCCCACCCACTCACTGTGTGAATCTGTCTCCGTGTGGGTATGCCAGCGTTGGACTGGCGTAAACACAGTAAAAAGTCTCTTTGTCAGGTGAATGGAGACTCTCCTGAGGCAGTCCCCTCGAAAGCTTGTGAGGATATTATCAAATAAATCGGTTGGACTAAAACCTGGTGTTGTCAGACTTTTTACTGTGAATCTGTCTCCACCACACTCTCAGACAGTACATTCCAGATTCTAATCACTCACTGTGTGAAAAATGTTTTTCTCATGTCAGTGAGATGCAGAGAAAGAATTTTTTTAATAGGACCTGGAATGCACTGTCTGAAATGATAGTGTCATTATATTCCTTAAGATCTTTCAAAAAGCAATGAGACATTAATGAAAAAGGAACTCCTTAATTTAAAGAGCTATGAGTAGGGGACAGAGCGTTGCCACTAATTAGATAGCATTTTCAAAGAGTCAAGATAGACACAATGGGTGGAATTTTATGAGCAGAATACTAAGTCTCCAGCGAGTGGGAAATTAGGAGAATTGCATATCTGTTTTTTGGGTGAGGTTTTAATCCCAATCTTGTGCATGAAAAGAATGGGCTAGACTGTTTCTAGCTACTACAGGCTATGGGCAGGGCTTAAATCAGCTGCCAGCAGCAGAGGGAGCTATTGCGCATGTACAAACATCTGTGTTTGCACATGCGCAAATTCAGCAAGAGGGGCCTGACGGAGAGAGAGAGGGCTGACTCGCCTCTGCTGCTGCAACTGGTCTCAACCCCACCCCACACACTATTGTGGGCCTATCATGAGCCCTACACTAACCAAAAGTATAGTCACTGCTGCTTCTGCATCCCCATCACCTAGACTGATCAGGCCCTCAACCATCTCCCCTCCACCCACTCTCCCATGCCACTGATCTGACACAGAGTGAGCTGCCCCCCCCCTTCTGTCCCTTCCTACCATCTGTGGCAGATTGCAGAGCAGCCTTCCATCCCTCAACTCTGCTGCCCGTACCCGGTCTGGCCTACATGTGACTCCATATCAAGACAGTAATGTGATTGATTCTTAACTGCTATACAGTCAGAGGGTCAGTACTGAGGGAGTGCCGCACTGTCAGAGGGTCAGTGCTGAGGGAGTGCCGCACGGTCAGAGGGTCAGTACTGAGGGAGTGCCGCACTGTCAGAGGGTCAGTGCTGAGGGAGCGCCGCACTGTCAGAGGGTCAGTGCTGAGGGAGCGCCGCACTGTCAGAGGGTCAGTGCTGAGGGAGTGCCGCACTGTCAGAGGGTCAGTGCTGAGGGAGTGCCACACTGTCAGAGGGTCAGTGCTGAGGGAGTGCCGCACTGTCAGAGGGTCAGTACTGAGGGAGTGCTGCACTGTCAGAGGGTCAGTGCTGAGGGAGCGCCGCACTGTCAGAGGGTCAGTGCTGAGGGAGCGCCGCACTGTCAGAGGGTCAGTGCTGAGGGAGTGTTGCACTGTCAGAGGGTCAGTGCTGAGGGGAGTGCCGCACTGTCAGAGTGTCAATACTGAGGGAGTGCCGCACTGTCAGAGGGTCAGTGCTGAGGGAGTGCCGCACTGTCAGGGTCAGTACTGAGGGAGTGCCGCACTGTCAGAGGGTCAGTGCTGAGGGAGTGTCGCACTGTCAGAGGGTCAGTGCTGAGGGAGTGCCGCACTGTCAGAGGGTCAGTGCTGAGGGAGTGCCGCACTGTCAGAGAGTCAGTGCTGAGGGAGCGCCGCACTGTCAGAGGGTCAGTGCTGAGGGAGTGCCGCACTGTCAGAGAGTCAGTGCTGAGGGAGTGCCGCACTGTCAGAGGGTCAATGCTGAGGGAGCGCCGCACTGTCAGAGGGTCAGTGCTGAGGGAGTGCCACACTGTCAGAGGGTCAATGCTGAGGGAGCGCCGCACTGTCAGAGGGTCAATGCTGAGGGAGCGCCGCACTGTCAGAGGGTCAGTGCTGAGGGAGTGCCGCACTGTCAGAGGGTCAGTACTGAGGGAGTGCCGCACTGTCAGAGGGTCAGTACTGAGGGAGTGCCGCACTGTCAGAGGGTCAGTGCTGAGGGAGTGACGCACTGTCAGAGGGTCTGTGCTGAGGGAGTGACGCACTGTCAGAGGGTCAGTACTGAGGGAGTGCCGCACTGTCAGAGGGTCAGTACTGAGGGAGTGCCGCACTGTCAGAGGGTCAGTGCTGAGGGAGTGCCGCACTGTCAGAGGGTCAGTACTGAGGGAGTGCCACACTGTCAGAGGGTCAGTACTGAGGGAGTGCCACACTGTCAGAGGGTCAGTGCTGAGGGAGTGTCGCACTGTCAGAGGGTCAGTGCTGAGGGAGTGCCGCACTGTCAGAGGGTCAGTGCTGAGGGAGCGCCGCACTGTCAGAGGGTCAGTGCTGAGGGAGTGCCGCACTGTCTTTGCTGCCATTTTCTCAATGAGACATTAAACAAAACCCCTAACCAGGGGAAAACTCTGATAGTGCTAATGAAAGAAGAGTGAGGAGTTATCCGTGGATTCCTGTTTGATATGAAACCCTCATCAGTGTTGCTGGAAGAGTTAATCCTGGTCATTGTGACTTTGTTGTTTTGGGAGTTCGCTGCGTTCAGGTCACTTGCCCCTTTAAGAAATAGTTCATTAATCCTTTTGGATGACCTAAATTTGTGGAAGGTGATATAGATATGTATGATCATTGATTGTGAAATTTGACCACTTTATTTTGTACTTCTGAAAGCTAAACCCCTGTTGTAAGCTGTGCCAATGGGCCTTGTGGGAGTGTCAGCATGTACAAAGCCCAAGAGGTATGAGGACAGGTGAACAGAAGTTTGCTCCAAGTGGTTTTTGGGAGAATCTGAAAGGCGGAGAGAAAAGTGGAGAGGTTGAGAGGCAGAATTTCAAATTTTAGAGCCCAGGTTACAGAGCAGCTCATGACTGCACCTATTGTTAAGCCTGACCATCTGGCTACATTGCTTCCCCAGGGGGTCCACTCACCATCACTGATGCCAACCTTTGCCTCGGGAGACTGTTGCCAGATTATTTTCCCAAAATCTTCGGAGCCACGGAGGACCAGCCGCTGTGGAGGGAAGGGGCTCTCGAGGGATTCCAGAGGGTTGCGGAACAGGTCAATGCCTTCCTCCGTGACCAATCACGGGACGGAGAGGAGAAAGGCTCTGGCCAATCACAGATGACCGTGGAAGAAGTTGCCCTGGGGTTCGTCCGGGTGGCCAACGAATCAATGTGTCGACCAATCAGAACTCTTACTCAGGTACATCATGGGTCATCTGGATTTTTTTCATTCATGGGACTTGAGTGTCGCTGGCTGGCCAGCATTCACTGGATAAAGGTGGAGAAGGACAGGTAAAGATATAGTTGTACCAGTGCATGAGTACAGATTAGCTACAGGTATACTGGTACAGGTATACGTACAGACACAAGTGCAGGTACATAGAAATATAGAAACTAGAAACAGCCTGCTCCACCATTCATTTTGATCATGGCTGATCATCAAATTCAATATCCTGATTTCCCCCTTCCCTCCATATCCTTGATCCCGTTAGCCCCAACACCCAAATCTAATTTCTTCTTGAAATTTGATAAAGTGGATTCAAAACTGGCTCTGTTGTAGGTGACAGAAGGTGATGACAGAAGGCTGCTTCAGTGACTGGTAGCCAGTGTCCAGTCACATACCACAGGGATCTGTGTTGGGCCCCCATTACTCATCATTTATATAAATAACATTGCTGACTATGTAGGGGGTAGGATTAGTAAGTTTGCGGATCACACAAAGATTGGACAGGTGGTTAACGGTGAGCCAGAGTGTTTTGGGCTGCAGGAGGATATAGACGGGATGGTTAAATGGACAGATAAGTGGCAAATGGGATTTAACCCGGAAAAGTGTGAGGTGATGCACTTTGGAATTAGACAAGGAAGTACTCAATGAATGGTCGGACGCTCGGAAGTTCTGTGGAACAAAGGGACCTTGGCGTGTTTGCCCACAGATCTCTGAAGGCGAAGGTTTGTTACCATGTAAGGTTTGTAACCATGTTACTAGGGTGGTGAAAAAGGAATATGGGACACTCACCGTTATCAATCGGGGTATAGATTACAAAAGCAGTGAGATCATGATGGAGTTGTATAGAACTTTGGTGAGGCCACAGCTGGAGCACTGTGTACAGTTCTGGTCACCACATTATAGGAAGGATGTGATTTCACTGGAGGGGGTGCAGAGGAGATTCACCAGGATGCTGCCTGGGATGGAGCATTTCAGTTATGAGAGAGGTTGGATAGGCTTGGGTCGTTTTCCCTGGAGCAGAGAAGACGGAGGGGTGACCTAATCGAGGTGTTCAAGATTATGAGGGACACGGACAGAGTGGAGAGGGAACAACTGTTCCCCTTAGAACATAAGAACATAAGAAATAGGAGCAGGAGTAGGCCATCTGGCCCTTCGAGCCTGCCCCGCCATTCAATAAGATCATGGCTGATCTGTCGTGGCTCAGTTCCACATTCCCACCCTCTCCCCATAACCCTTAATCCCTTCTCTTATCAAAAACCCATCAACCCGTTTCTTAAAAATATTTAGCGAGGCAGCCTCCACCACTTCAACGGGCAGAGAATTCCAGAGATTCACCACCCTTTGAGTGAAGAAGTTCCTCCTCAACTCTGTTCTAAACCGCCTCCCCTTTATCTTGAGGCTGTGCCCCCTAGTCCTACTGTCCTTTCTGAGCGGGAAGAGTCTCTCCACCTCTATCCTATCCATCCCATTCATCATCTTATACGTCTCAATGAGATCTCCCCTCATTCTTCTAAACTCTAACGAGTACAAGCCTAGTTTATTCAGCCTCTCCTCATAGCTCAATCCCCTCAACTCCGGTATCAGCCGAGTAAACCTCCTCTGCACTCCCTCCAGGGCCAAAATATCCTTGCGCAGGTGCGGCGCCCAAAACTGCACACAGTACTCCAGCTGCGGCCTCACCAATGCCCTATACAGCTGCAGCAAGACCTCCCTACTTTTATATTCAATCCCCTTCGCTATGAAGGCCAGCATCCCATTCGCCTTCCTGACCACCTGCTGCATCTGCAAGCTGGGTTTTTGCGACTCATGCACAAGGACCCCGAGGTCCCTCTGCACTGTCGCCTGAAGGATCAGTCACAAGGGGACATCGGTTCAAGGTGAAGGGCAGGAGCTATAGGGGGATGTAAGGAAAAATCTTTTTTACCCAGAGGGTGGTGAGGGTCTGGAATGCGCTGCCTGGGAGGGTGGTGGGGACGGAATGCCTCACATCCTTGAAAAAGTACCCGGATGAAGACTTGGATGAAGTGCTGGCAAAGTGGGATTAGGTGGGAGTTCAGGTGCTCCTGATATGTCAGTGCAGACTCGATGGGCCGAAGGGCCTCTTCTGCACTGTCCGATTCTGTGAAATCAGACAATGTTTCGGCCTCAACTGCTTTCTGGGGTAGCGAATTCCACACATTCACCAACCTCTGGATGAAGAAGGTACAGTTACAACAGCAGTTACCAATACAATTAGAGTTACAACTGCAGGTGTAGATATAGAGACAGGAACAGTCACATGTCACTCCCCAAGATCAGGAATTGTACAGAATTTCACCCCATTAGACCTTCCCATCCCGAACAGGTGGATTGAGAATGCTCCCACAATAGACAGGGGTCTCCTCCCTGCCATTGGAGCTTCTTGCCGATTATAATTCCCTCCTCCACCCACACCCTCAGATAGACTGGAATATGGTGAGTCACTGTAACTGGACTAACTGTCATCTCCAATAGACCCAGCCTCGCAACGGAGTGCCAGACAAAACCAGTCCAAGCCATCTGGGAACCTTGTGGAAAACTAACCCAGCCTGAGCTGTTAGAGGTGAAGCAGTGGAGTAGTCACTGGACTGGTAATCCAGGGACCCAGGGTAATGCTGTGGGGACCTGGGTTCGAATCCCACCATGGCAGATGGTGATATTCGAATAACAATCCGGAATTCAAGTTTAATGATGATGAGACAATAACTGATTGTTGTAAAAACCCCATCTGGTTCACTAATGTCCTTTGGGGAAAGAAATAAGAACATAAGAACATAAGAAATAGGAGCAGGAGTAGGCCATCTGGCCCTTCGAGCCTGCCCCGCCATTCAATAAGATCATGTCTGATCTGTCGTGGCTCAGCTCCACCTTCCCGCCCTCTCCCCATAACCCTTAATCCCCTCTCTTATCAAAAACCCATCAACCCGCTTCTTAAAAATATTTAGCGAGGCAGCCTCCACCACTTCAACGGGCAGAGAATTCCAGAGATTCACCACCCTTTGAGTGAAGAAGTTCCTCCTCAACTCTGTTCTAAACCGCCCCCCCCTTTATCTTGAGGCTGTGCCCCCTAGTCCTACTGTCTTTTTTGAGCGGGAAGAGTCTCTCCACCTCTATCCTATCCATCCCATTCATCATCTTATCTGTCGTCCTTACCCGGTCTGGCCTACATTGCGACTCTAGAACCACAGCAATGTGGTTGTCCCTCAAGTGCCATCAGGGATGGGCAATAAACGCTGGTCCAGAACAGAAGAAAGGTAGAAGGGGGAGAGGAGGCAGGGGAAGACAGGCACCCAGATTTCCATACTCCCACCCATACTGGATTGGAGAGAGGGTTTTTTTTTAAACGGTGGATGCATGGGACCCGACTCTGTGATTTTCACCCGAACAGGACAAGGATGAGGATAGCAAGCCTAACAGATAGCAAGACACAGCTTGTTCCTATTACCAGGGGTAACTGACCCCCCCCCCCCCCCAGCAGTGTTCATGGTATTGGGCCAGCATCTGGATGACATGTGGCTCATGGACCTCAGAGGAGTTTTGAGCCATATTGTGGATTTGAGAAACATTTGAAAGGTAAGTTTATTAAGGCCTTATCCATGTCTCCTTCTCCACGTTTCTCCCATTGCCACCTAAGTTCTTTCTGTGATCCCCATGTGTACTACATGCCCCTTCTGCTCCCTCCTTGGCCCTTCCATGCTTCCCATGCCCATTTATCCGGTATGCACCATGTAAAGAGCCAACCATTGAATCCCTATAGTGCGGAAGGAAACCATTTGGACCATTGAGTCTGCATCAACTCTCCGACCAAGTATCTTACCCAAGCCCTATCCTTGTAACCCCATAATGAGCCAAATATTATCATTGCTGGTGTTGATATGCCGTTCACTAATGTGTCTTGAAAAGAAAACAGTTGTTCTTATAACCCCCATAACAATGTCAATCAAACAGAGCCATTCATAGTATCACAAACAGAAGCTTTCACTTGTTTCACACCACTCAATCATAATGAGGCCACCTGAGAATTGTATCAACAAAAGCTGATGGCCAGAATTTTTCTATCTTGTCACTCCACTTTCTTCCTACCAAAACAAATCACCTCACATTTCTCTGCTCAGAACCTCACCTGCCACCTGTCTGCAACTTGTCTGTGTCTTTTTGAAATTCTACATAATCCACTCATGATGCTTCCGAATTTTTGTAACTTTTGCAAATTTTGGAACTCTTCCCTGTACACCGAGATCCAGAATATTAATATATATCAGCAAAAGGGTCCTAATACTGACCCCTGGGGAACTCCACTACAAATCTTCCTCCAGCCCCAATAATATCCATTACCCGTTATTCTCTTTCCTGTTACTCAGCCAACTTTTCACCCATGACCTTACTTCGCCATTTATTTCATTGTTAAGGTCCAAGTCAGAAACTCCAAGGTGTTTTGTGAAGTTAACCAAGACCCTAAGTTTACATTTGATTTTGGAATGGATGAGCATAAAGTGTTTCACTCCAGATATGATCCAAGTGACCCACTAGGAAGCTTTCATCAAAACAAACTTTATTTAAGAACATAGTAAGAATATAACAAAAGGATTAGCATAACTTTTACATGATTAAAATACGTGACACAGTGATTTTTTTTTTGTTGCAGTTTTAAAAGCAAAATCCCCCAGACATACACGCTTCATCAGAATTAACACTAAAACAAGTATGCTCACTTGATACTAGACTCCAGCCTCTAACACCTATAGACAGAAATCCAAGCAGCAGTTTTCGGAGAAGGATATACCTTCAAGTTAGCAAATCAAGTCAATCTAGCCTCTGGCAGCTTCCAGCCTTCAGAGATAGGAAAGGATAAGTCTCCCTCTTTTCAGCTTCTGAAACAGCATCTGAAAAAATGAGCTAGAATTCTCTGTGAAAGCATAGCTGTCCCCAGTCAATTATCCCAATCAAGCTCTACTCTGCTGTCCCAAGGGAACGCTAAAACAACAGAGCACTGCATTAGTTCAGATTAAAACAAACAGTTATACTGCTTCAGTAGCAATGGAGGATCCCAGTTGTTGACGGAACGGCTCTGTAAAATGCCAGGAACTGCGAGAAACATCCTGCAGAGAAAGATGATTAAAATGCATTTCTTAAAGGCAAAGCATCCTCAGACCACGAGCTGTAACCTTTCTCACAAGTCTGTTATGTGGCACTGTATCAAATGCAATTGGAAGAGTGGACATGGAGCGAGAAGAGGAGATGAATGGGGGATGCGCAGGAATAAGATGTCATAAAGAGAGGGGACGGGAGATATTGGACATGTATTCCACCCATCATTATAGCGGCATGGGGCCTTCCTCCGCCATTTCATCAATTTATTGCTTTCGTTGATATCAAACCATTTGCTTCCTTCACCCCATCACAGGCCAAAGGTCATGACACCTCCCGCCACATTCTGGCATGTTTCGGCGGTGCTGGAGGGCAGCATGCCTGTGCTATTGCCCGATCCTTGGGCATGAAAACCGTCTTCATTCACAAGTAGGTGCAGGATTCAGGCATCTTTGCTTCCATTCATTATTCAATGATTGGCGGTGCAACTCTGAACTGATTGTATTAACTCTCAGTCTGTCCGCTCACTCTTTACTCTGTGTCACTCTCTCTGTTTCACTCCCTCTGTGTCATCCCCTCTGTGTCACTCTCTCTGTGTCACTCTCTCTGTGTCACCCTCTCCGTGTCACCCTCTCTGTGTCACTCTCTCTGTGTCACCCTCTCTGTGTCACCCTCTCTGTGTTACTCCCTCTGTGTCACTGTCTCTGTGTCACTCCATCTGTGTCACTACATCTGTGTCACTCTCTCTGTGTTACTCTCTCTGCATCAGTCTCTCTGTGTCACTCTCTTTCTGCCTCTCTCTGTCACTCACTTGCTCAGTCTGTGTCACTGTCATTGTCATTCACCCTCACTTTCTCTGTCACTCACTCTGTCATTCTCTGTCACTCACTCTCTCTTTCACCCACTCTCTCATTCTCTCTGTCACTCACTCGCTCTCTCTGCCACTCATCCTCACTCTCTCTGTCATTCTCTCTGTCACTCACTCTCTCTGTCACTCACTCTTACTCTCTCTGTCACTTCCTCTTTCACAAACATCCACTCCCTCCACCACCAACACACCGTGACAGCCGTGTGTACCATCTACAAGATGCACTGCAGCAACTCACCAAGGCTCCTTAGGCAGCACCTTCCAAACCCACCACCACTTCCATCTAGAAGGACAGGAGCAGCAGATACCTGGGAACACCCCCCACCTGGAGATTCCCCTCCTATCCTGACTTGCAAATATATCACTGTTCCTTCACTGTCACTGGGTCAAAATAAGTGTAAAATTTATTTATTAATGTCACAAGTAGGCTTATATTAACACTATAATGAAGTTACTGTGAAATCCCCTAGTCGCCACATTCTAGCACTTGTTTGGGTTACACTGAGGGAGAATTTAGCATGGCCAATGCACCCTAACCAGAATGTCTTTCAGACTGTGGGAGGAAACTGGAGCACCCGGAGAAAACCTAGGCAGATGCACATGGGTAGAATGCGCATCCTGAAACTCCCTCCCTAACAACACTGTGGGTATACCTACACCTCATGGACTGCAGTGGTTCAAGAAGGCAGCTCACCATCACTTTCTCAAGGGCAAATAAAAATAGGCAGTAAACACTGGTCTAGTCAGTGACACCCACATCCCGATAATAAATTTTTAGCAACACGCTCTCTCTGTCAGTCACTGTCTCTCTCTCTCTCTTTCCCTTTCTCTCTCTCTCTCTCTCCCTCTCTCTCTCTCATTCTCTCTCTGTCACTCACTGTCTCTCTCTCTCTGTCAGTCACTGTCTCTCTCTCTCTCTCTTTCCCTTTCTCTCTCTCTCTCTCTCTCCCTCTCTCTCTCTCTCATTCTCTCTCTGTCACTCACTGTCTCTCTCTCTCTGTCACTCTGTCTCTCTCTCTCTCTTTCCCTTTCTCTCTCTCTCTCTCTCTCCCTCTCTCATTCTCTCTCTGTCACTCACTGTCTGTCTCTCTTTCTCTCTCTCTGTCACTCACTGTCTCTCTCTCTCTCTGTCACTCACTGTCTCTCTCTCTGTCACTCACTGTCTCTCTCTCTGTCACTCTGTCTCTCTCTCTCTCTTTCCCTTTCTCTCTCTCTCTCTCTCTCTCTCTCTCCCTCTCTCTCTCTCTCTCTCTGTCACTCACTCTCTGTTGATTTCTCCATTTATATCTATTGTTGTTTCTATTTCACATTCTCCATCAATCTCTCTTAATGATGCTATCGTAACTTGTCTGACTCACTCTGTTTATCTGTTTCTTTCTCTTTGTCTCTCTCTGTTTCTGTCTCATTGCTTCTGTCTCACAGCCTCTGTCTTACTGCTTCTCTCCGTCTCTGCCTTTCTCTCTCTCTCCCTCTCCTCTCTCTCCCTTCCTCTCCCCTTCACTCACTGTTTCTCCCTTTCTCTCTCAGGTTTGGCAGTATTCTCTCGGCCTATGGGATGGCCTTGGCGGACGTCGTGCACGAGGCTCAGGAACCATGCAGTGCAGTTTATGAAGCAGCCTCATACTCCTTGCTGGATGATCGGATAGCAGTGCTGGAGGAGCAGTGTGTGGCTGCACTCTGTGCTCAGGGATTTCCCAGGTAGCTGCTGATGATGTGAGCTCACCTTGGTCTAACCGGATGATAAAGTGTAACCATCCCAGTCCAAACGCGGATCAAAGTAGCTGCTCACTCAGCTTTTTGTCACAGTAGTTTGATAATGTTTTATTGTGCTAAAATATATAGGCTGTAGAAATGTAAATCCTTATTTCTTCCTTTTGCTATTTGAGTAGTTAACAGTCAGGACTAACCCTAAGGAGTTGGTGAACACGGTGGTCGTGGCAAAACTTTTAGAACGTAGAACACAGAACATTACAGCTCAGTACAGGCCCTTCGGCCCTCGATGTTGCACCAACCTGTGAAACCAATCTAAAGCCTATCTAACCTACACCATTCCAATGTCATTCATATATTTATCCAATGATCATTTAAATGCTCTTAATGTTGGTGAGTCCACTACTATTGCAGGAAGGGCATTCTACGCCCTTACTACTCTCTAAAGAACCTATCTCTGATATCTGTCCTATATCTATCACCCCTCAATTTAAAGCTATATCACCTCATGCTAGCCATCTCCACCCAAGAAAAAAGGCTCTCACTGTCCACCCTACCTAATCCTCTGATCATCTTATATGCCTCTGTTAAGTCACCTCTTAACCTTCTTCTCTCGAACGAAAACAGTCTCAAGTCCTTCAGCCTTTCCTCATAAGACCTTCCCACCATACCAGGCAACATCCCAGTAAGTCTCCTGTGTGCACCCTTTCCAATGCTTCCACATCCTTCCTAAAATGCAATGACCAGAACTTGTCGCAATACTCCAAGTGCGGCCGCACCAGAGTTTCGTACAGCTGCAACACGACCTCATGGCTCCAAAATTCAATCCCTCTACCAATAAAAGCTAACACACCATATGTCTTCTTAACAACCCTATCAACCTGGGTGCCATCTTTCAGAGATCTATACACATGGTCACTGAGATCTCTCTGCTCATCCACACTACTAAGTAACTTACCATTAGCCCAGTACTCTGTATTCCTGTTACTCCTTCCAAAGTGAACCACTTCACACTTTTCCGCATTAAACTCCGTTTGCCACCTCTCGGCCCAGCTCTGCAGCTTATCTATGTCCCTCTGTAACCTGCAACATCCTTCGACACTGTCCATAACTCCAACTTTAGTGTCATCCACAAATTTACTAACCCATCCTTCTACGCCCTCATCCAGGTTATTTATAAAAATGACAAATAGCAGCGGCCCCAAAACAGATCCCACTCGTAACTGAACTCCAGGATGAACATTTCCCATCAACCACCACCCTCTGTCTTTTTGCAGCTAGCCAATTTCTGATTGAAACTGCTAAATCACCCTCAATCCCATGCCTCCATATCTTCTGCAATATCTTACCATGGGGAATCTTATCAAACGCTTTACTGAAATCCATATACATCTTTACCCTCATCCACTTCTTTGGTCGCCTTCTCAAAGAACTCAATAAGGTTTGTGAGGCACGGCCTACCCTTCACAAAACCGTGTTGACGATCCCTAATCAAATTATTCCTTTTTAGATGATTATAAATCCTATCCCTTATAATCCTTTCCAAAACTTTGCCCACAACAGAAGTGAGGCTCACTGGTCTATAATTCCCACAATGGTTTCTACTCCCCTTCTTGAACAAGGGAACAACATTTGCTATCCTCCAGTCTTCCGGCACTATACCTGAAGCCAATGACGACATAAAGATCAAAGCCAAAGACTCTGCAATCTCCTCCCCAGTCTCCCAGAGAATCCTAGGACAAATCCCATCCAGCCGAAGGGGACTTTTCTATTTTCATACTTTCCAGGATTGCTAACACCTCCTCCTTATGAACCTCAATCCTGTCTAGTCTAATAGCCTGTATCTCAGTATTCTCCTCAACAACATTGTCTTTTTCCCGTGTGAATAGTGAAGAAAAATATTTATTCAGCGCCTCTCCTACCTCTTCGGACTCCGCGCACAGCTTCCCATTACTGTCCTTGGCTGGCCCTAACCTTACCCTAGTCATTCTTTTATTCCTGACATACCTATAGAAAGCTTTAGGGTTTTAAGAACATAAGAACATAAATAGGAGCAGGAGTAGGCCATCTAGCCCTTCGAGCCTGCCCGGCCATTCAATAAGATCATGGCTGATCTGTCGCTGCTCAGTTCCACATTCCGGCCCTCTCCCCATAACCCTTAATCCCCTCTCTTATCAAAAACACATCAACCCGCGTCTTAAAAATATTTAGCGAGGCAGCCTCCACCACTTCAACGGGCAGAGAATTCCAGAGATTCACCACCCTTTGAGTGAAGAAGTTCCTCCTCAACTCCGTTCTAAACCGCCCCCCCCCTTTATCTTGAGGCTGTGTCCCCTAGTCCTACTGTCTTTTTTGAACGGGAAGAGTCTCTCCAACTCTATCCTATCCATCCCATTCATCATCTTATACATCTCAATGAGATCTCCCCTCATTCTTCTAAACTCTAACGAGTACAAGCCCAGTTTATTCAGCCTCTCCTCATAGCTCAACCCCCTCAACTCCAGTATCAGCCTAGTAAACCTCCTCTGCACTCCCTCCAAGGCCAAAATATCTTTGCGCAGGTGCGGCGCCCAAAACTGCACACAGTACTCCAGCTGCGGCCTCACCAATGCCCTATACAGCTGCAGCAAGACCTCCCTACTTTTATATTCAATCTCCCTCGCTATGAAG
This sequence comes from Prionace glauca, assembly GCA_037974335.1. Classification (NCBI taxonomy): domain Eukaryota; kingdom Metazoa; phylum Chordata; class Chondrichthyes; order Carcharhiniformes; family Carcharhinidae; genus Prionace; species Prionace glauca. The sequence goes on from CM075722.1 coordinate 4,617,919, forward strand.
GCCAGCATCCCATTCGCCTTCCTGACCACCTGCAAGCTGGGTTTTTGCGACTCATGCACAAAGACCCTGAGGTCCCTCTGTACCGTCGCCTGCTGCAATTTTTCGCCCCGTAAGTAATAGTCCTTCTTACCATTCTTCCTACCAAAGTGGACCACCTCACACTTGCCAACATTAAATTCCATTTGCCATTTCCTGGCCCATTCGCCCAGCCTATCTAGATCCTTCTGCAGACTCTCCACACCCTCCGCACAATTTGCCGTTCCCCCAATCTTGGTGTCATCCGCAAATTTCGACACCCTACACTCGGTTCCCTCCTCCAGATCATCTATATAAATGGTAAAAAGCTGAGGCCCCAGCACCGACCCCTGGGGCACTCCACTATCACCATCCGCCAATCCGAATAGCACCCGTTGACCCCCACTCTCTGCCTCCTATTTGACAACCAATCCTCTATCCACGCTAACACCCTACCCCCAACTCCATGTCCCTCGACCTTCTGCAATAACCTCTGGTGAGGTACTTTGTCAAACGCTTTCTGAAAATCCTGAAAGACCACATCCACCGGCTCTCCTCTATCCACTGCCCTAGACACATCCTCATAGAACTCCAGTAAATTTGTCAGACACGACTTCCCTTTAATGAAACCGTGCTGCGTCTGCTCTATCAAGCAATTCCCTTCAAGATGCCTCGTAATTTCCTCCTTAATGACAGATTCTAACATTTTACCTACCACAGACGTTAAACTAACCTGCTTATAATTCCCTGCCTTTTGCCTGGCACCCTTCTTAAACAACGGCGTAACATTAGCCGTTTTCCAATCATCCAGCACTTCCCCGGAATCCAGCGACGTCTGGAAAATAACCACCAAGGCATCCACTATCACCTCCGCCATTTCTTTCAGAACCCTCGGATGCATTCCATCTGGTCCTCCCCATAACCCTTAATCCCCTCTCTTATCAAAAACCCATCAACCCGCGTCTTAAAAATATTTAGCGAGGCAGCCTCCACCACTTCAACGGGCAGAGAATTCCAAAGATTCACCACCCTTTGAGTGAAGAAGTTCCTCCTCAACTCCGTTCTAAACCGCCTCCCCTTTATCTTGAGGCTGTGCCCCCTAGTCCTACTGTCTTTTTTGAGCGGGAAGCGTCTCTCCACCTCTATCCTATCCATCCCATTCATCATCTTATACGTCTCAATGAGATCTCCCCTCATTCTTCTAAACTCTAACGAGTACAAGCCTAGTTTATTCAGCCTCTCCTCATAGCTCAACCCCCTCAACTCCGGTATCAGCCGAGTAAACCTCCTCTGCACTCCCTCCAGGGCCAAAATATCCTTGCGCAGGTGCGGCGCCCAAAACTGCACACAGTACTCCAGCTGCGGCCTCACCAATGCCCTATACAGCTTCTTGATCCAACCTGCCAAAGACTTCTCATGTTCCCTCCTGGCTCTTCTTAGCTCCCTCTCCAGGTCCTTTCTGGCTAACTTGTAACTCTCCAGTGCCCGAACTGAGCCTTCACGTCTCATCTTTATGAAAGTCTCTTTCCTCCTCGTCACAAGAGATTCAACTTCTTTAGTAAACCACAGTTCCCTCGTTCGACCATTTCCTCCCTGCCTGACAGGTACATATTTATCAAGGACACGCAGTAGCTGTTCCTTGAACAAGCTCCACATTTCAATTGTGCCCGTCCCCTGCAGTTTCCTTCCATATCCTATGCATCCTATACTTGCCTAATCGCATCATAATTTCCTTTCCCCCAGCTATAACTCTTGCCCTGCGGTTATCTAGCTATCCCTTTTCATAAGTAAATGTAACATTTGCAATCAATCATTAAACAAATTCACTAAGCTTTAACGCAAGATAAAGATTGAACTGATCACAAGGATCTTTCCGAGGATCTTCAGATATATAACGGTGTGGGGAAAGTGAACAGAGAAAAAATACAAACATTACTACACACAGAGTGCTTATTGTGAGTGTGGTTGGTCCTCTCACTCCCAAAATTCCCACTTAATCCTCACAGAATTCCTAATGTACAGAACAAGGTCATTTGGCCCATCGAGTCTGACTGCTATACTGAAAGAGTACCTTACTTAGGCCCACTCCCCACCCTATCCCCATAACCCCACTCATTAACTATGCCTATTCCATCTAACATACACATCTTGAGACACTTACGGGCAATTTAGCATGGCCAATCCACCTAATCTACAAAGTGCGGCACTCCCTCAGCACTGACCCTCTGACAGTGCGGCACTCCCTCAGCACTGACCCTCTGACAGTGCGGCACTCCCTCAGCACTGACCCTCTGACAGTGCGGCACTCCCTCAGCACTGACCCTCTGACAGTGCGGCACTCCCTCAGCACTGACCCTCTGACAGTGCGGCACTCCCTCAGCACTGACCCTCTGACAGTGCGGCACTCCCTCTGCACTGACCCTCTGACAGTGCAGCACTCCCTCAGCACTGACCCTCTGACAGTGCGGCACTCCCTCAGTACTGACCCTCTGACAGTGCGGCGCTCCCTCAGCACTGACCCTCTGACAGTGCGGCACTCCCTCAGCACTGACCCTCTGACAGTGCGGCACTCCCTCAGCATTGACCCTCTGACAGTGCGGCACTCCCTCAGCACTGACCCTCTGACAGTGCGGCACTCCCTCAGCACTGACCCTCTGACAGTGCGGCACTCCCTCAGCACTGACCCTCTGACAGTGCGGCGCTCCCTCAGCACTGACCCTCTGACAGTGCGGCACTCCCTCAGCACTGACCCTCTGACAGTGCGGCGCTCCCTCAGCACTGACCCTCTGACAGTGCTGCACTCCCTCAGCACTGACTCTCTGACAGTGCGGCACTCCCTCAGCACTGACCCTCTGACAGTGCGGCACTCCCTCAGCACTGACCCTCTGACAGTGCGGCACTCCCTCAGTACTGACCCTCTGACAGTGCGGCACTCCCTCAGCACTGATCCTCTGACAGTGCGGCACTCCCTCAGCACTGACCCTCTGACAGTGCGGCGCTCCCTCAGCACTGACCCTCTGACAGTGCGGCACTCCCTCAGCACTGACCCTCTGACAGTGCTGCACTCCCTCAGCACTGACCCTCTGACAGTGCGGCACTCCCTCAGCACTGACCCTCTGACAGTGCGGCGCTCCCTCAGTACTGACCCTCTGACAGTGCGGCACTCCCTCAGCACTGACCCTCTGACAGTGCTGCACTCCCTCAGCACTGATCCTCTGACAGTGCGGCACTCCCTCAGCACTGACCCTCTGACAGTGCGGCACTCCCTCAGCATTGACCCTCTGACAGTGCTGCACTCATTCAACACTGACCCTCTGACAGTGCTGCACTCCCTCAGCACTGACCCTCTGACAGTGCGGCACTCCCTCAGCAATGACCCTCTGACAGTGCTGCACTCATTCAACACTGACCCTCTGACAGTGCGGCGCTCCCTCAGCACTGACCCTCTGACAGTGCTGCACTCCCTCAGCACTGACCCTCTGACAGTGCGGCACTCCCTCAGTACTGACCCTCTGACAGTGCGGCACTCCCTCAGCACTGACCCTCTGACAGTGCGGCGCTCCCTCAGCACTGACCCTCTGACAGTGCGGCACTCCCTCAGCACTGACCCTCTGACAGTGCGGCACTCCCTCAGCACTGACCCTCTGACAGTCCGGCACTCCCTCAGCACTGACCCTCTGACAGTGCGGCACTCCCTCAGCACTGACCCTCTGACAGTGCGGCACTCCCTCAGCACTGACCCTCTGACAGTGCGGCACTCCCTCAGCACTGACCCTCTGACAGTGCGGCACTCCCTCAGCACTGACCCTCTGACAGTGTGGCACCTGGAGAAAACCCAATCAGACACGGGAACAATGTGCAAACTTCACACAGTTTGCATGTTCAAGGCCAGAATTGAACCTGGGTCCCTGGTGTTGTGAGGCAGCAGTGCCAACCACTGTGCCACCGTGCTGCCCAGCTCTCTGATATGGCCATTCAGTTGTATCAAAAGTAATGGTATAAACAGAACACCTTCTCCAAACAGCTAGAGATGGTCAATGAATGCCAATCTTGCCAGGGACCGTCACACTGCAGGGATATTTGGGGAGATTATTGTTTGATCAGCCTGTGCTATGGTTTTCAGGTGTCAGATTAGCACTGAGGCATTCCTCCACCTGCGATACGATCGGACAGACTGCGCCCTCATGTGCTCTGCCAGCGGGTACCCCGCTCACCAGGATGCTGCTGACTCCTGTCGCCATGGAGACTTTCGAGCTGCCTTCACCAGCAGGTTAGAACATTCCGGATCAGTTGGAATTTTGAACTCTGGTACACAAAGTGGGTCCCAAGACTGCAATCCTTCCGATGTATTTGGGTCTGGGAGCTGTGGTGAGGTACAGCTAATTGGACTTACAGCCACAAGTAGATCAGTGTTTGGGTGGCGGGCAGTGTTGGTAGATTGTGTGTGGCAAGGTCAGCATTGGTACATAGAAATGTAGAAACCGGAGCAATAGTGGGCCATTCAGCCCTTTGAGCCTGTTCCACCATTCATCTTGATCATGGCTGATCATCAAATGCAATATTCCCCCCCCTTCTCTCCATATCCTTTGATCCCTTTAGCAGCAAGAGTTATATCTGATTTCTTCTGGACCTCAACTACTTTCTGTGGGAGTGAATCCCACACATTCACCACCCTCTGGGTGAAGAAATTTCTCCTCACCTCAGTTCTAAAAGGTTTACTCCTTATCCTCAAACTGTGACCCCTAGTTCTGGACTCCCCCATCACTGGAAACATTCTTTCTGAATCTACCCTGTCTAACCCTGTTAGAATTTTATAAGTTTGTGTGAGATTCCCCTCTCACTCTTCTAAACTCCAGTGAATATAATCCTAACTGACTCAGTCCCTCCTCATATGACAGACCTGCCATCCCAGGAATCAGCCTGGTAAACCTTCACTGTACTCCCTCTATAGCAAGGACATCCTTCCTCAGATAAGGACGCCAAAACTGTACACAATACTCCAGGTGTGGCCTCACCAACACCCTATACAATTGCAGCAAAACATCCTGATCCCTATATTCAAATCCTCTCACTATGAAGGCCAACATTTGCCTTCTTTACTGCCTGCTGTACCTGAGTGCTTACTTTCAGTGACTGATGCACGAGGACACCAAGGTCTCGTTGAGTATCCACCTCTCTCAATTGATACCCATTCAAATAATAATGTCTTCCTATTATTGCTCCCAAAGTGGATAATGTCACATTTATCCACATTATACTGCATCTGACATGCAGATACCCACACACTCAGCCTGTCCAAATCACACTGAAACATCTCTGTATCCTCCTCACAGCTCACCCTCCCACCCAACCTAATCTCATTTACAAATTTGGAGATAATACATTCAGTTCCCGCTTCCAAATCATTGATATATAATGTGAACAGTTGCACAGATCCCCGTGGAATCCCACTAGTCACTGACTGCCAGAAAAGGATCCATTATATCAGCTCTTTGCTTCCTGCCTGCTAACCAGCTTTCTATCCATCTCATGACATTATCTGCAATCCCATTTGCTTTAACTTTACATAGTTGTTTGTTATGTGAGACATTATCGAAAGCCTTCTGAAAGTCTAAATAAACCACATCTATTGGTTCTCCTCGATCAACTCCAATAGTTACATCCTCAAAAAATTCCAATAGATTCATCAAGTATGATTCCCCTTTTGTAAATCCATGCTGACTGTGTCTGCTTATCCCACTGCCTTCCAAATGCTGAGTTATGAAATCCTTGATAATAGATTCTAGCAACTTCCCCAGTACTGACGTTAGGCTCACTGGACTGTAGTTCCCTATTTTCTCTACCTCATTTTTTGAATAGCGGACTTATATTAGCCACCCTCCAATCTGTAGGAACCAGTCCAAAGAATTTTGGAAAATAACCACCAATGGATCAACAATTTCCAGGTCCACTGGATGAAGATTATCAGGACCTGGAGATTTGTCCTCCTTTAATCCCATCAATTTCCCCAAAACCATTTCTCTATTAATGCTGATTTCCTTCGTAGATTCAGTGGCATGGTGGAACAGTGGTTAGCACTGCTGTCTCACAGCACAGGGACCCGGATTCGATTCCTGGCTTGGGTCACTGTCTGTGTGGGGTTTGCACGGTCTCCCTGTGTCCGCGTGTGTTTCCTCCGGGTGCTCAGGTTTCCTCCCATTTTCTGAAAGATGTGCTGGTTAGGTGTGTTGACCTGAACAGGCGCTGGAATGTTTGACTGAGGGCTTTTCATAGTGACTTCATTGCAGTGTTAATGTAAGCCTTACTTGTGACCAATAGATAAACTTAAAAGAAAAGATTGTGTGTTGCGGAGTGTGGGCGTCAGTGTTGGTAGATTGTGAGTGGGGAGGGTTCGGTGTTGGTGTGTGACACTGAGGGAGGGGGGGGGTGCGTGTGTGTGTGTGTGTGTGTGTGTGTGTGTGTGTGTGTGTGTGTGTGTGTGTGTGTGTGTGTATGTGCACGTGTTTATGTGTGTGTGAGTGTGTGTTAGTATGAGTGTGTGTGTGTGTGTTAGTGTTTGTGTGTGTGTGTTTGTATGAGTGTGAGTGTGTGTGAGAGTGAGTGTGTGTGTGTGTGTGTGCACGTGTTTATGTGTGTGTGAGTGTGTGTTAGTATGAGTGTGTGTGTGTGTGTTAGTGTTTGTGTGTATGTGTTTGTATGAGTGTGAGTGTGTGTGTGTGTGAGTGTTTGAGTATGAGTGTGTGTGTGTGTGAGAGTGAGTGTGTGTGTGTGTGTGTGCACGTGTTTATGTGTGTGTGAGTGTGTGTTAGTGTGTGTGTGTTTGTATGAGTGTGAGTGTGTGTGAGAGTGAGTGTGTGTGTGTGTGAGTGTTTGAGTATGAGTGTGTGTGTGTGTGAGAGTGAGTGTGTGTTTGAGTCTGTTAGCGTGTGTGTGTGTGTGTGTTAGTGTGTGTGTTGGCACAGGAGGGTTGGTTTGTTGGTTGATTGTTGAGGCTAAGGGGATTTGTGCTAATTTGATGTTCTGCTCTTGACACCGTGCTACATTGCCAGGTACATGAAGGAGTTTGGATTCATCATACCGGAACGACCAATCATTGTGGACGACATTCGTGTGCGTGGCTGTGCCAAGTCAGGCATCCAATCGGAACGGAGAATGAAGCCGTGTGAGGAAGAAGCATGTGTGGAAACTGTACGTGATTGGCACCAGTGTTAACCCAGTAACCCTGTCACTGACTAACATTGATCCACATTTGTTAACCCTGTCACTGACTAACCCTGACCCTTATTTAATAAATGCTGGCCAGCCTGCGATGTCCATGTCCCACAAATCATTAAAAAAAAACTCTCATCATTTTGTGGACCTCTATCAGGTCTCCCCTCAGCCTCCGTCATTCCAGTGAAAACAATCCTAGCTTATTCAAACTCTCCTCTTAGCCAACACCCTCGATACCAGGCAAAACCCTGATGAACCTTCTTTGCATTCTCTCCTTCCGGTAGTGTAGTGACCAGAACTGCATGTAATACCCCAAACGCAGCCTAACCAAGGTTTTATAAAGCTTCAACACGATTTCCCAACTCCTGCCCCGGCTGATGAAGGCAAACATGCCATGGATCTTCTTAATCACCTTAGCCACCTGTGTTGCCACTTTTAGGGAACTGTGGACCTGCACACCCAGATCCCTCTGTTTGTTAATGTTCCTAAGGGTTCTGCCATTTACAATATAATTCACACCTAAATTTGATCCTCTAAAATGCATCACCTTTCATTTCGAACATAAGAACATAAGAAATAGGAGCAGGAGTAGGCCATCTGGCCCTTCGAGCCTGCCCCGCCATTCAATAAGATCATGGCTGATCTGTCGTGGCTCAGTTCCACCTTCCCGCCCTCTCCCCATAACCCTTAATCCCTTCTCTTATCAAAAACCCATCAACCCGCTTCTTAAAAATATTTAGCGAGGCAACCTCCACCACTTCAACGGGCAGAGAATTCCAGAGATTCACCACCCTTTGAGTGAAGAAGTTCCTCCTCAACTCTGTTCTAAACCGCCCCCCTTTTATCTTGAGGCTGTGCCCCCTAGTCCTACTGTCTTTTTTGAGCGGGAAGAGTCTCTCCACCTCTATCCTATCCATCCCACTCATCATCTTATACGTCTCAATGAAATCTCCCCTCATTCTTCTAAACTCCAACGAGTACAAGCCTAGTTTGAAAGTTCCTGTCTAATAACATCAAAATAGGCCTTACCCCAGTTTAGAATTTTAACTTTTGGGCCAGACCTATCATTCTCCATAGCTTTCTTAAAGCTAATGGAGTTATGGTCACTAATTCCAAGGTGATTCCTCACTGACACTTCTGTCACCTGCCCTTCCTTATTTCCCAGGAGGAGGTCAAGTTTTGCCCCCTCTCTAGTCAGGCATGAATGAAAAATTCCTCCTGAATACACTCAACAAATTTCTCTCTATCCAACCCTCTAATACTATGGCCGTCCCAGTCAATGTTGGGAAAGTTAAAATCTCCGACTATTACCACCCTATTTTTCTTGGAGCTATCTGTAATTTTGTTACATACTTGCTTCTCAATTTCCCACCGACTATTTGGGAGCCTATAACACAGCCCTATCAAAGTGATTTCCCCCTTCTTATTTCTTAGTTCTACCCATGTAGACTCAGTGGGCAAACCCTTGGATGCATCCCCTCTCAGTGCGGCCGTCATGTTTTGTTTAATCACCCTCCCTCTTATCTCCTGTTCTATCTTTCCGATAGCATCTGTACCCTGGAGCATTGAGCTGACGGTCCTCTCCCTCCCTTAGCCATGTTTCAGTAATTGCTGTAATATCCCAGTCCCAGGTACTCATCAGTGCCCTGAGTTCATCTGCCTTGCCCGTCAGGCCTCTTACATTGAAATAAATCCAGTTTAATCTGGACTTCTCTTGCTCTCTGTTTTGCTTTTGCCTGATCTGCCTGGTACTAGGATTACTGATACTGCCTTTAATATTTAATGTGCTCTCTTTAACTTCTGTGCTGTCCTCAACCTTCTCTTCTGTCTCCATACAGCTTTGCGTCCCTCCCTCCTGCCAAACCAATTTAAACCCACCCGAGTGGCTAGAGCAAATATCCCTGCCAGGATGTTTGTCCCCCTTCCAGTTCAGGTGTAACCCATCCCTCTTAAACAGGTCATCCCTGCCCCAGAAGAGATCCGAATGATCCGAAAATCTGAAGCCCTGCCCCCTGCACCAGCTCTCAAGCCACACATTCATCTGCCTAATCTTTCTATTCTTATTTTCGCTAGCACTTGGCACCGGTAGTAGTCCAGAAATTCCTACCTTTGAGATCTTGCACTTTAGCCTTCTGCCTAACTCTTTATATTCACATTTCAGGATCTCATCCCTTTTCCCACCTCTATCATTGGTACCAATATGTACAATGACCTCTGGCTGCTCACCCTCCCCCTTGGAATGTCCTGCAACAGCTGAGAGACATTCTTAATCCTGGCATCAGGGAGACAACTCATCATCCTGGAGCCTCGATCGTGGCCACAAAAACGCCTGACTGTCCCTCTAACTAGCAAGTCCCTATTACTACTGACTAATCCTGGTCAATATTTCATAACCCAGTCAGTGTCTGAGACTGGTTGCTATTTAACAACCCAATTCAGTGTCTGATACTGATCAATAGTTAATAGCCCAGTGAGTGTCTGAGACTGGCTGTATGGCGGATAGCGCAGAGGATTACTGCAGCCTTCAGGAGGATATCAATGGACTGGTCAGGCAGGCAGGAAAGTGGCAAGGAAAGTGAATTCAATCTGGAGAATTGAGACAGGATGCAGTTATGGGGGTCAAACAAGGCAAAGGATTATACAATTATTGGGAAAATAGCGAGTGGTGGAGAGAAATGAGGGACCTTGCAGTGAATGTCCTCAGACCTCTGAAAGTAGCTTGACTGGTTGATATGGTGATTAAGAAAACAAATGGAATTCTTTCATTTACCAGTCGAGGTATAGCGCGTAAGAGCAGGGAGATTGTGCTGGGACTATATAAAACATTAGTTAGGTTGCAAGTTTGAGTACTGTGTGCAGTTGTGGTCACCTCATTACGGAAAGGATGCTGAGAAGGTACAGAGGAGATTTACAAGGATGTTGCCAGGACTGGAAAATGGCAGCTGTGAGGAAAGATTGGAGAGGCTGGGATTGTTCTCCTTGGAACAGAGGAGGCTGAGGGGAGGTTAGACAGAGATGTACAAAATTGTGAGGGACCTAGAGAGGGTGGAGGGAAGGAGCTATTTTCTTCGGAGAGCTTGCAGGTTCAGCAGGTGGTCAGGAAGGTGAATGGGATGCTGGCCTTCATAGCGAGGGGGATTGAATATAAAAGTAGGGAGGTCTTGCTGCGACTGTATAGGGCATTGGTGAGGCCGCAGCTGGAGTACTGTGTGCAGTTTTGGGCGCCGTACTTACGCAAGGATATTTTGGCCTTGGAGGGAGTGCAGAGGAGGTTTACTAGGCTGATACCGGAGTTGAGGGGGTTGAGCTATGAGGAGAGGCTGAATAGATTAGGCTTGAACTCGTTAGAGTTTAGAAGAATGAGGGGAGAACATAAGAACATAAGAACATAAGAAATAGGAGCAGGAGTAGGCCATCTGGCCCTTCGAGCCTGCCCCGCCATTCAATAAGATCATGGCTGATCTGTCGTGACTCAGCTCCACCTTCCCGCCCTCTCCCCATAACCCTTAATCCCTTCTCTTATCAAAAACCCATCAACCCGTTTCTTAAAAATATTTAGCGAGGCAGCCTCCACCACTTCAACGGGCAGAGAATTCCAGAGATTCACCACCCTTTGAGTGAAGAAGTTCCTCCTCAACTCTGTTCTAAACCGCCCCCCCTTTATCTTGAGGCTGTGCCCCCTAGTCCTACTGTCTTTTTTGAGCGGGAACAGTCTCTCCACCTCTATCCTATCCATCCCATTCATCATCTTATACGTCTCAATGAGATCTCCCCTCATTCTTCTAAACTCTAACGAGTACAAGCCTAGTTTATTCAGCCTCTCCTCATAGCTCAATCCCCTCAACTCCGGTATCAGCCGAGTAAACCTCCTCTGCACTCCCTCCAGGGCCAAAACATCCTTGCGCAGGTGCGGCGCCCAAAACTGCACACAGTACTCCAGCTGCGGCCTCACCAATGCCCTATACAGCTGCAGCAAGACCTCCCTACTTTTATATTCAATCCCCTTCGCTATGAAGGCCAGCATCCCATTCGCCTTCTTGACCACCTGCTGCACCTGCAAGCTGGGTTTTTGCGACTCATGCACAAGGACCCCGAGGTCCCTCTGCACCGTCGCCTGCTGCAGTTTTTCGCCCCGTAAGTAATAGTCCTTCCTACCATTCCTCCTACCAAAGTGGACCACCTCACACTTGCCAACATTAAATTCCATTTGCCATTTCCTGGCCCATTCGCCCAGCCTATCTAGATCCTTCTGCAGACTCTCCACACCCTCCTCAATGAGATCTCATTGAGACGTATAAGATGATGAATGGGATGGATAGGATAGAGGTGGAGAGACTCTTCCCACTCAGAAAGGATAGTAGGACTAGGGGGCACAGCCTCAAGATAAAAGGGGGGCGGTTTAGAACGGAGTTGAGGAGGAACTTCTTCACTCAAAGGGTGGTGAATCTCTGGAATTCTCTGCCCGTTGAAGTGGTGGAGGCTGCCTCGCTAAATATTTTTAAGACGCGGGTTGATGGGTTTTTGATAAGAGAGGGGATTAAGGGTTATGGGGAGAGGGCGGGAAAGTGGAACTGAGCAGCGACAGATCAGCCATGATTTTATTGAATGGCGGGGCAGGCTCGAGGGGCTGGATGGCCTACTCCTGCTCCTATTTCTTATGTTCTTGTGATCAGTGACTAGGGGGCAATGATTTCAAGTAATTGGTTGAAAGATTAGACGGGAGATGAGGAAAGTTTTTTTTCACCCAGACTGTTTTGATTTGATTTTTGATTTCATTTATTATTGTCACGTGTATTACTATACAGTGAAAAATATTGTCTCTTGCGTGCTATACAGACAGGCATACCATTTATAGAAAGGGAAAAGAGAGAGTGCAGAATGTAGTGTTACAGTCATAGCTGGGTGTAGAGAAAGATCAACTTAATCCGATGGGATTTGGGGAACTCAGTGCCTGAAATGAGTAGTGGAGGCAGAAAAACTAGCAACCAAGTTAAAATAATCAGGCAAGGTCTTAATGGATTGAAAACGACCCACAGACGATTCAATAAAAGGCATGAGACTTGAACATGTTCCTTTTGTTTACGGTGTTCCCTGTGTGTAAATGTCACTTCGGCTGAGCAAATGAGCGATTATAGGAGTTTGACTATTTTAAATTGATTGTTACTAAATCTATTAGTGTACTCGGGATAACTGAGTAAGGGCTGCCCAGTTGCAGAATTACATCTAACAGTAGGAGTTTTCGTTTGGGTTTTGTGAGTGTGCTGTAGTTGGGTACGGTCTGTACTCCCTCTGCCCAATACAAAGAACCAGTGCTGTTTGCTTCAATCAACTCATCACAAGGCCGAAATGCCTGCCCATTATAGCAGTGCCCCACATTGCTGAATCACGTGTAGGATGTCCTGCCAAAGTGGGGAGTCAGTCCAACAGTGAAAATGCCTCTGCCCCAGTGTCCTTCTCCGGAGAACCTGGGGCGGTTAGTGATGAGCAGTGGAATGGAATCTAAATTCGGCACACAGCCTTGTTACGCTGACACTCACAGCAATTGTATCTCGGTCCACATATCATGGACAGGCGCCAGAGATCAACCACCAGCTATTGCCAGTCTCAACAGCATCAGCAGAGGAGATTGAGGAGGCTTAATCTACTTCCAGTGAAATCTTAGTCAGAGTCTTGTTACCAGACTGCTACAGACTTGTGTGCAAGTTGTCCCTCACAACTCCCTGTATTTGGCAGTGTGTCAGTCCGGAGTACGTTCTGATATTCACGCTACATCTAGAGTTAAAGTTTATTTATTGTCACAAGTAAGGCTTGCATTAACACTGCAATGTCAGGGGACATGGAGTTGGGGGTAGGGTGTTAGCGTGGATAGAGGATTGGTTGTCAAATAGGAGGCAGAGAGTGGGGGTCAATGGATGCTATTCGGATTGGCGGATGGTGACTAGTGCGGTGCCCCAGGGGTCGGTGCTGGGGCCTCAGCTATTTACCATTTATATAGATGATCTGGAGGAGGGAACCGAGTGCAGGGTGTCGAAATTTGCTGATGACACCAAGATTGGGGGAAAGGTAAATTGTGCGGAGGGTGTGGAGAGTCTGCAGAAGGATCTAGATAGGCTGGGCGAATGGGCCAGGAAATGGCAAATGGAATTTAATGTTGGCAAGTGTGAGGTGGTCCACTTTGGTAGGAGGAATGGTAGGAAGGACTATTACTTACAGGGCGAAAAACTGCAGCAGGCGACGGTGCAGAGGGACCTCGGGGTCCTTGTGCATGAGTCGCAAAAACCCAGCTTGCAGATGCAGCAGGTAGTCAGGAAGGCGAATGGGATGCTGGCCTTCATAGCAAGGGGGATTGAATATAAAAGTAGGGAGGTCTTGCTGCAGCTGTATAGGGCATTGGTGAGGCCGCAGCTGGAGTACTGTGTGCAGTTTTGGGCGCCGCACCTGCGCAAGGATATTTTGGCCCTGGAGGGAGTGCAGAGGAGGTTTACTCGGCTGATACCGGAGTTGAGGGGATTGAGCTATGAGGAGAGGCTGAATAAACTAGGCTTGTACTCGTTAGAGTTTAGAAGAATGAGGGGAGATCTCATTGAGACGTATAAGATGATGAATGGGATGGATAGGATAGAGGTGGAGAGACTGTTTCCGCTCAAAAAAGACAGTAGGACTAGGGGGCACAGCCTCAAGATAAAGGGGGGGCGGTTTAGAACAGAGTTGAGGAGGAACTTCTTCACTCAAAGGGTGGTGAATCTCTGGAATTCTCTGCCCGTTGAAGTGGTGGAGGCTGCCTCGCTAAATATTTTTAAGAAACGGGTTGATGGGTTTTTGATAAGAGAAGGGATTAAGGGTTATGGGGAGAGGGCGGGAAGGTGGAGCTGAGTCACGACAGATCAGCCATGATCTTATTGAATGGCGGGGCAGGCTCGAAGGGCCAGATGGCCTACTCCTGCTCCTATTTCTTATGTTCTTATGTTCTTATGAAGTTACTGTGAAATTGCCACACTCCGGCATCAGTTTGGGTACACTGAGGGAGAATTTAGCATAGCTAATGCACTCAACCAGCGTGTCTTTCAGACTGTGGGAGGAAACCGGGGCACCCAGAGGAAACCCACGCAGACATGGGGAGAATGTGCAGACAGTGACCCAAGCCGGGAATTGAACCCAGGTCACTGTGAGGCAGCAGCGCTAACCACTGTGCCAGCGTACCACCCCTAGAATTTGAAATTACAAAGACAGTGACCTCTCCTCCAAGTTAAAACCTTCTCCTCTATTGGTTGGCAGGTGGTGAAGTGTTACTTTGATGATGGTTATCTAGACACCCCTGTATACCTGCTGGAGGAGCTGTCATGTGATAACACCATCCCTGGACCCGCAATCATCATTGATAACAACAGGTAGGAAGGTGTGTGTGTGTGTGTGTGTGCATGTGCATGCGTGTGTGTGTGTGTGTGTGTGCATGTGCATGCGTGTGTGTGTGTGTGTGTGCATGTGCATGCATGTGTGTGTGTGTGTGTGCATGTGCATGCGTGTGTGTGTGTGCGCGCACACGTGTGTGTGTGTATGTGCCTCTGTGTGTGTGTGTGTGTGTGTGCGTGCACACGTGTATGAGTGTGTATGTGCCTCTGTGTGTGTGTGTGTGTGTGTGCATGTGCATGCGTGTGTGTGTGTGCGCGCACACGTGTGTGAGTGTGTACGTGCCTCTGTGTGTGTGTGTGTGTGTATAACAAATTTCCCCACTAAGGAAAACAATTTTATCCTGTCCACTCTATCTCTTCCCCTGATAATTTTATACAGCTCTATCAGGTCACCCCTCAGCGTTCCTTCTTCCAAGGAAAATAACCCCAACCTATCCAATCTCTCTATGTAGCTAATCTTCCACCCCTAACTCGAATAGCTGTCAGTGTTTATGTGGTAACACTCCTGTGAAGTGCCTCGGAAGAAGTGCCTCTGTGAAAGGCGCTATGTCAATGCAGGTTGTTGATATCAGCTCTTCTCCATTTTGCCCTCCAGCACCATCCTGATTGAACCGGACTGTGCCGCTGACATCACCCAGTTTGGTGACATCAGAATAACCATCGGCAGAGGGAAGACACAAACTATTGGGCTCCAACTGGACACAGTCCAGCTCTCTATCTTCTCGCACCGCTTCATGAGCATCGCAGGTACGAACAACAGGAGCAGGGAGGGAGTAGACAATTGGATCGCAGCCTTGTGTCCATTGTCCTCCCATAAGGTATCAGAGGACATTGTTGTACATCAAGGAGTGAGACACATTGAAATATCCAGTTACTGCCCATTCATTCAAGTCAAAGAAAATAAACGTGTGAAATGAGATTTCCCAAACTTTTCGAGCCATGGACCACCCTCCCCCTCCTCCAATGACTTCCCAAGTACATCAGGGAACCCCAAGTTTTCTCTTAATGTTGACACCCCTTTTACTTGCCACACAATAAGTGTGAATACAGAAATCTAAGATAAAGAAGTCATTTTTAGCTGTATCTATGCAAATATTAGGAATTAAGAACATAAGAACATAATAAGAACATAAGAAATAGGAGCAGGAGTAGACCATCTAGCCCTTCGAGCCTGCCCCGCCATTCAATAAGATCATGGCTGATCTGTCGTGGCTCAGCTCCACATTCCGGCCCTCTCCCCATAACCCTTAATCCCTTCTCTCATCAAAAACCCATCAACCCGCGTCTTGAAAATATTTAGCGAGGCAGCCTCCACCACTTCAACGGGCAGAGAATTCCAGAGATTCACCACCCTTTGAGTGAAGAAGTTCCTCCTCAACTCTGTTCTAAACCGCCTCCCCTTTATCTTGAGGCCGTGCCCCCTAGTCCTACTGTCTTTTTTGAGTGGGAAGAGTCTCTCCACCTCTATCCTATCCATCCCATTCATTAAGGAGATCATTTGGCTCGTCGGGTCAGTCCTAACTTTCCGACAGAGCATTTTATGTATCCCCATAACCCCACATATTTACCCCATTAATCCCCCCTAATTTACACACAGTTGGACACAAAGGGGTAGTTTACCATGACCAATCCCCTTTAATCTTTGATCGTGATCTTGCCTTTCCAGTAAACACCGAGAAGCACTTTGTATAATGAAGGGCACTGTGGAAATACCAATGTTTCCTTCCTCGTATGGAATCCGATTCCCATTACAACCTATGCCACTGACATGGCGCTTCACCCTCAGGATGTAACCTGGTTAATTTCCCCCCTGCCCCGCTCACCATGTTCCCTCTCTCCCTACAGAGCAGATGGGCCGTATACTCCAGCGAACCGCCATCTCCACCAACATCAAGGAGCGCCTGGACTTCTCCTGCGCCCTGTTTGGTCCCACGGGTGGTCTGGTGTCCAATGCCCCCCACATCCCCGTGCACCTGGGAGCCATGCAGGAGACTGTGCAGTTCCAGGTAAAGTCAGAGGTCAACAAGGGGCACCAGCCAGCCAATCAGCTTCCTGAACGAGGGGCAGTAGGTGCACCGTACTCTCCCGCCTCCTCCATCGCAGGATGGGGAGGGGCATTAATCATCTTCCACAGGAGACAGCCTTCTTGGGCGAGAACAGAAATTCCCACCCACGGTCAACGGAGATTTCTGTTGTCAGACCCTCTCCCACTCCGATTCCTTGGTGGTGGTGGGGGGGGGGGGGGGGGGGGGGGGAGGGAGGGAGCGGTGGAGGGGGGGGGGGGGGAGCGGTGGTAGAGTTCTGGCTGATGTTGCGGCCTAATCGGTATTTTAAAATGGTTTTCCTTGCTCCTGTACCCTGTGATTCTCTTCATAAAACCAAGGATCGCAGATGCCTTTTCCAACGGCATTTTCTCAACCGCATCACCGTACTTTCTAGAATGCCCCATCCCCAACCCCTGCCCTGTCAGGGTGAGCAAAGGACTAGGGTCAACGGTGAAGCCCTCTGTGGTTGAGCAGCTCAGCTGTGTTCCCCCCCCAAGAGCAGACCCACACAGTGGTGAACTGTGTCCAAGCCAGGTGGCGGGGCAGTAAGGAAGGAGAATGCAGAGGTTTCTGAAGGTGGAAAGTGTCTGGATTCCGTTTGATTTCTGTTCGGATTTTTCTCCCCCAAACAGATTAATCATTTAGGTGATGATCTCAAAGAAGGTGATGTCATCCTCAGCAACCATCCCAGCGCAGGAGGCAGCCATCTTCCTGACCTGACTGTCATCACACCGGTAAGACCCACAATACTGCCCAGTATTGTACCAACCATCCAGCAGGACAAGGGCAGCAGATACCTGGGAACACCCCCCACCTGGAGATTCCCCTCCGAGTCACTCACTATCCTGACTTGGAAATATATCGGCCGTTCCTTCACTGTCGCTGGGTCAGAATCCTGGAACTCCCTCCCTAACAGCACTGTGGGTGTACCTACACCTCAGGGACTGCAGCGGCTCAAGAAGGCAGCTCCCCAGCACCTTCTGAAGGGGCAATTAGGGATGGGCAGTGAAGGCAGCTCCCCAGCACCTTCTGAAGGGGCAATTAGGGATGGACAGTGAAGGCAGCTCAGCAGCACCTTCTGAAGGGGCAATTAGGGATGGGCGGTGAAGGCAGCTCCCCAGCACCTTCTGAAGGGGCAATTAGGGATGGGCAGTGAAGGCAGCTCAGCAGCACCTTCTGAAGGGGCAATTAGGGATGGGCAGTGAAGACAGCTGAGCAGCACCTTCTGAAGGGGCAATTAGGGATGGGCAGTGAAGACAGCTCCCCAGCACCTTCTGAAGGGGCAATTAGGGATGGGCAGTGAAGGCAGCTCAGCAGCACCTTCTGAAGGGGCAATTAGGGATGGGCAGTGAAGGCAGCTCAGCAGCACCTTCTGAAGGGGCAATTAGGGATGGGCAGTGAAGGCAGCTCCCCAGCACCTTCTGAAGGGGCAATTAGGAATGGGCAATAACGGCTGTCCTGGCACATCCCGTGAAACAAGTCAGTGAATTTATTGTTGGTGGAGGGGGCAGATGTTAGTGCCGGGTAAAGAGACAACTTCATTTCCAGTGAACAGGCCTGTTCTTGAGGACTAAGGCATCCAGGGTGCGGGGAAATGATCTGACAATAAAAGGCAGTTTGTGCAGGGATGGAGTTAGGAGATATGTTGACCCACAGGGGCTCTCACTGAGCTGCGCAGGTTCATGACTGTGCATCAGTTGGGACTGCAGGGAACCAACAGGCTTGACACACGTAGCAATCTCAGAAACATGCTCAGACACAGCCCAGTGTCAGTCAGAAAGAGACTCCACAGTGGAAGGAGCTGGCTTCACTCGGCAAACTGAGAAATTAGAAGGAATACTTCGGGATGAAGTTGGAACTTTCTTCTGCAAAAAGCAATGGATGCTAGGTCAACTATTAATTTTAAGGCTAAGGTTAATAGTCTAATATAAGGGTCAAGCACACATTGGCTTAACGTAGGACTGAACATAGTAGCTCCCTTGGAAATATATCACCGTTCCTTCACAGTCACTGGGTCAAAATCCTGGAATTCCTTCCCTAACAGCACTGTGGGTCAACCCACAGCACATGGACTGCAGCGATTCAAGAAGGCAGCTCACCCCCACCTTCTCAAGGGCAACTAGGGATGGGCAATAAATGCTGGTGATGCCCATGTCCCACGAATGTATAAAAAACCCACCTACATAGAACATAGAACATAGAACATAGAACATTACAGCACAAACAGGCCCTTCGGCCCTCGAGTTGCGCCGATCACATCAACCCCACCAATCTATAGACCTATCTATAACCCCCAATCCCATTAAACCCCAGATACTCATCCAGAAGTCTTTTAAAAGACCCCAGCGAGTTCGCCTCCACCACCGATGACGGCAGCCGATTCCATTCACTCACCACCCTCTGAGTGAAAAACTTACCCCTAACATCACCTCTGTACTTCCCTCCCCGCACCTTAAATCTGTGTCCTCTGGTAGCGACCATTTCAACCCGGGGAAATAGCCTCTGAGAGTCCACCCTATCTATTCCTCTCAACATTTTATAAACTTCTATCAGGTCGCCTCTCAACCTTCGCCTCTCTAGGGAAAAGAGTCCCAGCTCCCTCAACCTATCTTCATAAGGCATGCCTCCCAGTCCAGGCAACATCCTTGTAAATCTCCTCTGCACCCTTTCAATAGCTTCTACGTCTTTCCTATAGTGAGGCGATCAGAACTGCGCACAGTACTCCAAATGAGGCCTGACAAGGGTCCTGTAAAGTTAGTGACATAGTGACATAAGAAAACACATGACCCACAGCCAGGGTCATTGTGCTGTTCAATAAAGCCCTGTGTAGACCTAAACATGGGGAAAGTTCCTAGCTTTATTATCAGTGGGATTCTCCCAAAAGCAATTCTGTAAATGTTGAATTTGCAACAAAACTGGAGAAAGCCCCACTTTTTTTCAGCGGGATTTGAAAAATGAATTTCCCGCAAGCTGCTTTAGCATCACGGTGGGCTAGGAGAATCACCCCCTATATCTTTCAGTCTGGTCGCAATCACCAGTAAAGTTCTAAGCAATAACCTGCTCAATGACATTCAGTTTGGGTTCTGCCAGGATCGCCCAGCTCCTGACCGCAAAACAGCCTTGATTCAAACATGGACAAAAAGAGCTGAATTCACACCTCTTTAACCTGTGATTATCCCTCTCTCCTCTCATACTGCCTGTAACTGTAAAGATGTGATTACCCGCAAAGACTCACATTCCAACCATTATCTTGCAATTGTGCCTTTGTCTGTATATGCTCTGTTTGTGAATCCAACTCTCCACTCACCTGTTGAAGGGGCAGCGCTCCAAAAGCTTGCAATTCCAAATAAACATGTTGGACTTTAACCTGGTGCTGTGAGACTTCTTACTGTGCCCACTTCTTACTGTGCTGTGGAGAGACTCTTCCCGCTCAAAAAAGACAGTAGGATTAGGGGGCACAGCCTCAAGGTAAAGGGGAGACGGTTTAGAACAGAGTTGAGGAGGAACTTCTTCACTCAAAGGGTGGTGAATCTCTGGAATTCTCTGCCCGTTGAAGTGGTGGAGGCTGCCTCGCTAAATATTTTTAAGAAACGGGTTGATGGGTTTTTGATAAGAGAGGGGATTAAGGGTTATGGGGAGAGGGCGGAATGTGGAACTGAGCAGCGACAGATCAGCCATGATCTTATTGAATGTCGGGGCAGGCTCGAAGGGCCAGATGGCCTACTCCTCCTCCTATTTCTTATGTTCTTATGTTCTTATGTTCACCCCAGTCCAATGTTGGCATCTCCACATCATGACTATAAAGTGGCCTAGGATGTCCTGAGCTAGTACAAGGTGCTATGTAAATGCAAGCCCTTTCTTTCTTCATTTACCTGGACATTTCTCTTGATTATTATCTCCCGTAGGTTTTTCAGAAGGGTGTTCCTCGCGCCGTGTTTTTTGTCGCAAGCCGAGGGCATCACGCGGATATTGGAGGCATCACCCCGGGGTCCATGCCACCCCACTCCAAATCATTGCAGGAGGAAGGAGCCGTCTTCATTTCATTCAAACTGGTGAAGGATGGAGTCTTCCAGGAGGACGGTGAGTGTGGCCTTTAACTCTCCAGCTATCGGACCCCCGATGTATTCACTCCCACTCCATTCGAGTGACCCAGCTTTGGGGAGGGCCCCTGCATTTGGGAGGGTCAGCCAGGGTTAGTCCCCATCAAGTGACCACCTCCACCCCTCCCATTCTCCACCAGCACGGTGGCACATTCATTAGCACTGCTGCCTCACAGCACCAGGGACCCGGGTTCGATTCCCGGCTTGGGTCACTATCTGCACGTTCTCCACGTGTCTGCATGGGTTTCCCTCCGGGTGCTCCGGTTTCCTCCCACAGTCTGAATGATGTGCTGGTTAGGTGCATTGGCCGTGCTAAATTCTCCCTCCGTGTACCCGAACAAGCGCTGGAGTGTGGGCAACTAGGGGAGATTCATAGTAACTTCATTGCAGTGTTAATGTAAACCTACTTGTGACAATAATAAATAAACTTTAAACTTTAAAACCTTACTCCTCCAGAGTATGTGAATGTCTGATAGAAACTGTGAGATGGTAACTGCAGGAATTTATTGAACCAAAAATTATCTGCTACTTCCTGTATTTTTATAAATCATGTTTGTACTTCACACTGTGTAGTCAGAATCAAAGTGTCATCTGGACTGGAAACATCTGCTCTTTTCTATCCTTACAGATGCTGCCAGACCTGCTGAGATTTTCCAGCGTTTTGTCTTTTGGTCGTGAATGTTTATCCTGTTTGAAATGTGTTCACATAGTTCGGGTGTCCAAGGCTGGGAACTGTGTGCAGTACTGTGTGCAGTTTTGGGCGCCGCACCTGCGCAAGGATATTTTGGCCCTGGAGGGAGTGCAGAGGAGGTTTACTAGGCTGATACCGGAGTTGAGGGGATTGAGCTATGAGGAGAGGCTGAATAAACTAGGCTTGTACTCGTTAGAGTTTAGAAGAATGAGGGGAGATCTCATTGAGACGTATAAGATGATGAATGGGATGGATAGGATAGAGGTGGAGAGACTCTTCCCGCTCAAAAAAGACAGTAGGACTAGGGGGCACAGCCTCAAGATAAAGGGGGGGCGGTTTAGAACAGAGTTGAGGAGGAACTTCTTCACTCAAAGGGTGGTGAATCTCTGGAATTCTCTACCTGTTGAAGTGGTGGAGGCTGCCTCGCTAAATATTTTTAAGAAACGGGTTGATGGGTTTTTGATAAGAGAAGGGATTAAGGGTTATGGGGAGAGGGCGGGAAGGTGGAGCTGAGTCACGACAGATCAGCCATGATCTTATTGAATGGCGGGGCAGGCTCGAAGGGCCGGATGGCCTACTCCTGCTCCTATTTCTTATGTTCTTATGAACTGAATATTTTAAATTGTTTTCATCCTTTTCCAGGACTTGGGGGCAGCTGGCTCACCCCTCCATCATTGCCCGTGAGAATGTATTTTGGAAGAGGTGTATTGAAGGGCAGTTCAGAAAGATTTCAGAAAGATAGGAAGGTGGGATAAGGTGGTGGGGTAGCTCTGCCAGTGAGAGATGACCTTAACTCAGAAGGGTCAGATGTAGAATCAGAAAATGTGACAAAATCTCAGCAAGCCTGACAGCATTTCTGGAGAGAGAATAGAGCCAACATTCCGAGTCTGGATGACCAGCTTCATAGCGCCAGTGATCCGGGTTGAATTCCGGCCTCGGGTCACTGTGTGGAGTTCACACATTCTCCCCTTGTCTGCGTGGGTTTCCTGCCGGTGCTCTGGTTTCCTCCCACAGCCCAGAGATGTGTAGGTTAGGTGGATTAGCCATGCTAAATTGCCCCTTATTCTTCCAAAATGTGTTGGTTAGGAGGATTAGTGGGGTTCTGGGGCTCCTTGAAGGAACAGTTGTGCTCAGTGCCACATTCCCACCTTTTGCTGCATCAGTGCTAGTACCTGTCCAACACCTGTGTGAAATTATTTATGGAATCAGCCACTTTCTCTGATTGTGGCAACTCCCATGGGCGAAATAAAAGTTCTACTTCCCTCGCTATTTGTGTTACATAAGAATATAAGAAATAGGAGCAGGAGTAGGCCATCTAGCCCTTCGAGCCTGCCCTGCCATTCAATAAGATCATGGCTGATCTGTCGTGGCTCAGTTCCACCTTCCCGCCCTTTCCCCATAACCCTTAATCCCTTCTCTTATCAAGAACCCATCAACCCGTTTCTTAAAAATATTTAGCGAGGCAGCCTCCACCACTTCAACGCGCAGAGAATTCCAGAGATTCACCACCCTTTGAGTGAAGAAGTTCCTCTTCAACTCCGTTCTAAACCGCCTCCTCTTTATCTTGAGGCTGTGCCCCCTAGTCCTACTGTCTTTTTTGAGCGGGAAGAGTCTCTCCACCTCTATCCTATCCATCCAATTCATCATTTTATACGTCTCAATGAGATCTCCCCTCATTCTTCTAAACTCTAACGAGTACAAGCCTAGTTTATTCAGCCTCTCCTCATAGCTCAATCCCCTCAACTCTGGTATCAGCCTAGTAAACCTCCTCTGCACTCCCTCCAGGGCCAAAATATCCTTGCGCAGGTGCGGCGCCCAAAACTGCACACAGTACTCCAGCTGCGGCCTCACCAATGCCCTATACAGCTGCAGCAAAACCTCCCTACTTTTATATTCAATCCCCTTAGCTATGAAGGCCAGCATCCCATTCGCCTTCCTGGCTACCTGCTGCACCTGCAAGCTGGGTTTTTGTGATTCATGCACAAGGACCCTGAGGTCCCTCTGCACCGTCGCCTGCTGCAGTTTTTCGCCACGTAAGTAATAGTCCTTCCTACCATTCTTCCTACCAAAATGGACCACCTCACACTTGCCAACATTAAATTCCATTTGCCATTTCCTGGCCCATTCGCCCAGCCTATCTAGATCCTTCTGCAGACTCTCCACACCCTCCGCACAATTTGCCTTTCCCCCAATCTTGGTTACAGGACCTTCAGTTACTGATGCAATCCATCAAGAGAATAAGTTGTCTCTATTTGCTCTTTCAAAACCTCTCACCTTCTTGAAAGCCTCTATTCATTCCTGTTAACCTCCCTTGTTCCAAAGGGGAACAATCTGAACTTTTCCAACCTCTTCTCATAACTCAAGCCCCTCATCCCTGTCACATCCTGGGAAATCCCCTCCCTTCCATCTCTAAGCCCTTCACATTTTCCTTGAAAAGAATTTATTCTTTATTATTCATTAATGGGATGTGGGTATCGCTGGTTAGACTGGCATTTATTGCCCATCCCCTAGTTGCCCCTTGAGAAGGTGGTGGTAAGCTGTCTTCTTGAACCACTGCAGTCCCCTGAATTGCTGTTAGGGAGGGAGTTCCAGGATTCCAGGGCAGCACGATGGCACAATGGTTAGCAGTGCTGCTTCACCGCACCAGAGATCAGTTCTGGCCTCAGGTCACTGTCTGTGTGGAGTGTGCAGGTTCTCCCTGTATCTGCGTGGGTTTCCTCCGGGTGCTCCGGTTTCCTCCCACACTCCAGTGATGTGCGGGTTAGGTTGATTGGCTATGCTAAATTGACCCTAGTGTCAGGGGGATTAGCAGGGTAAATGTGTGGGGTTACAGGAATAGGGCCTGGGATGGGATGCTTGTTAGTGCGGATTCGATGGGCCGAACGGCCTCCTTCTGTAGGAATTGTATGACTATGATGCCGTGATGGTGAAGGAATGGCCAATATATTTCCAAATCAGGAAGGTGAGTGACTTGGAGGGGAACCTCCAGGAGGTGATGTATCCCATGTAATTGTCCACAATAGTAGCCAATGATTTGGAAAATTCTGAAGTGATCTCATAGATTTTACATTCCATTCCTCTAGTTATAAGGCTGTTTAATGTATCTGTTTGTTAAATTTGTGGAATTGTGTCTCAGGACACCAACTTCTCTCTCCGTCCATCTGTACTTGTCAATATCATGCCAGCTATCAAATTCTGTTTTTCCATACCAGTCATCTCGAAATGCATTACTTCACACACCTCTGCACTGAACTCTAGTGCTCAGGCATCTGCCCGTTTGACCATGCTGTCCGTGTCATCCTCTCTTTACCCGACATCTCTTGCAGCTGTTACTGAGGCGCTCATGGCCCCGGAGCAGATCCCAGGCAGCAGCGGGACGCGCAATCTCCACGACAACCTGTCAGACCTGCGAGCACAGGTCGCAGCCAATCAGAGAGGGATTCAGCTGGTGAATGAGCTGATCGATGTGTACGGGTTGGAGGTGGTCCAAGCGTACATGTCCCACATCCAGGTAGGACTGCGGCAAAGCTCGGGTAGAATGACAGTGACTGGTGAGCTGGGCAGGCGGAGGGCGGCTGCAGTTTAAAGTGAACATAAGAACATAAGAAACAGGAGCAGGAGTAGGGCCATCCGGCCCTTCGAGCCTGCCCCGCCATTCAATAAGATCATGGCTGATCTGTCGTGGCTCAGCTCCACCTTCCCGCCCTCTCCCCATAACCCTTAATCCCTTCTCTTATCAAAAACCCATCAACCCGCGTCTTAAAAATATTTAGCGAGGCAGCCTCCACCACTTCAATGGGCAGAGAATTCCAGAGATTCACCACCCTTTGAGTGAAGAAGTTCCTCCTCAACTCCGTTCTAAACCGCCCCCCCTTTATCTTGAGGCTGTGCCCCCTAGTCCTACTGTCTTTTTTGAGCGGGAAGAGTCTCTCCACCTCTATCCTATCCATCCCATTCATCATCTTATACGTCTCAATGAGATCTCCCCTCATTCTTCTAAACTCTAACGAGTACAAGCCTAGTTTATTCAGCCTCTCCTCAGAGCTCAACCCCCTCAACTCCGGTATCAGCCGAGTAAACCTCCTCTGCACTCCCTCCAGGGCCAAAATATCCTTGCGCAGGTGCGGCGCCCAGAACTGCACACAGTACTCCAGCTGCGGCCTCACCAATGCCCTATACAGCTGTAGCAAGACCTCCCTACATTTATATTCAATCCCCCTCGCTATGAAGGCCAGCATCCCATTCACCTTCCTGACCACCTGCTGCACCTGCAAGCTGGGTTTTTGCGACTCATGCACAAGGACCCCGAGGTCCCTCTGCACCGTCGCCTGCTGCAGTTTTTCGCCAAAATGATACATTATGGCAGGAAGAGTGGTGAGAGCAATATAATTTTAACAGAGGGTAGAAGGACAGGGAGATATGGTGGGGGGAATCCTTGAAGGTGGAATGACAGGGTGAGAAAGCTTTTAACAAAAAATACAGAATCTTTGTCTTTATAACAGTAAGGTAGTTATTGGGTCCATTCATTCGTTTGAAGAGACAACACTGGTACGAGTTTTTAAATTGTTGTAGGTAAAAGACTCCTCTGAGACTGTTAAAGAGTCAAAATACTGTACGTTTTATTTCGAAAGCTTTTGGGAGAAAACTGGCCCCAACCAGGCTTCTCACTGAACAAAAATACAAGTGGGTATTTATACATCATGATTCTCAGCACCAGTCACAACACTGGTATCAGTCAGGACTCGCAACCTTTTCACTTCCAGTCCAGATGCAGCCCCCCTGGCTTCAACCAGGAGTCGCAGTCCATCTGGCAGTTTCAGTCACGGTGCAGGTATCAGTACCATCACGATTCACAGCCCCTCCCGGTAGCTTGAGCAGCTTGAAGTTACTCGGGTGGTCACGGTTTCCCAGCAGGAGTCCTCCTGAGAAAAAGCCAGTACCGCAATCTGTAGCTATTTAACAATGTTCAGTTAACACAAACAGGTAAGGTTTGCAATGTCTGCAAAACAACATTCACATTGAACTTCTGTCTTTATGGAAATGAAAGTTAAAGAATAAAAGACAAGAACAGGACCCTTTACAGGACCCTTGTCAGGCCTCATTTGGGGTACTGTGCGCAGTTCTGGTCGCCTCAATATAGGAAAGACGTAGAAGCTATTGAAAGGGTGCAGAGGAGATTTACAAGGATGTTGCCTGGACTGGGAGGCATGCCTTATGAAGATAGGTTGAGGGAGCTGGGACTCTTTTCCCTGGAGAGGCGAAGGTTGAGAGGCGACCTGGTAGAGGTTTATAAAATGTTGAGAGGAATAGATAGGGTGGACTCTCAGAGGCTATTTCCCCGGGTTGAAATGGTCGCTACGAGAGGACACAGATTTAAGGTGCGGGGAGGGAAGTACAGAGGTGATGTTAGGGGTAAGTTTTTCACTCAGAGGGTGGTGAGTGAATGGAATCGGCTGCCGTCATCAGTGGTGGAGGCGAACTCACTGTGGTCTTTTAAAAGACTTCTGGATGAGTATATGGGGTTTAATGGGATTGGGGGTTATAGATAGGTCTGTAGATTGGTGGGGTTGATGTGATCGGCGCAACTCGAGGGCCGATGGGCCTGTTTGTGCTGTAATGTTCTATGTTAACAAGTAAGGAAAACATGAATAAGTAATTTATATTGATGCCAGGAGCAGTATAAGCTTTAGGAGATCAGCCATGAGGAAGGGTTATGTTTGTGATTTATGCCAGGTACAAAATTCATTAAATTCATTAACCCTTTTCCTACTTCAAGCATGGTTTTCTCTTATTGAAAAGAACTTATGAAGAGAGACTAAATAGACTGGGTCTGTACCCGTTGGAGTTTAGAAGGATGAGGGGGGCTCTTATAGAGACGTATAAGATAATGAATGGGATGGATAGGATAGAGGGAGAGAGATTCTTCCCACTCAGAAAGGACAGTAGGACTAGGGGGTACAGTTTCAAGATAAAGGGGGGGCAGTTTAGAACGGAGTTGAGGAGGAACTTCTTCACTCAAAGGGTGGTGAATCTCTGGAATTCTCTGCCCATTGAAGTGGTGGAGGCTGCCTCGCTAAATATTTTTAAGACGCGGGGAGATAGGTTTCTGACAGACAAGGGATTAAGGGTTATGGGGAGAAAGCAGGAATGTGGAACTGAGCCACTTCAGATCAGCCATGATCTTATTGAATGGCGGGGCAGGCTCGAGGGGCTAGATGGCCTACTCCTGCTCCTACTTCTTATGTTCTTATGTTCTTAAAGAATTAACATGACAGAATCAAAAAAGGTGAACTTGGAGACTGGCTTCTCAGCCCAGCTACAAAATAAACACACGTACTAAAATGAGTGGAATCTGAGAACTGAACTGAACTGAACCCAGGCTCTAAAATCAAAATATATTTCAACCCTTATCTCATTATTGGAAGTGTTTGTCACCTGCTGTCTCCATCTAGAGAAACAAGCCTCGCTGCTGCTGTTGTGGGAAACTGTTATTTGCCTGCGCTGTGTATCCTTCAGGAATGCAGTCAATTTTTAGCTAACCCATCATGCCTTCTGTTTCTACATGTATCAAGTTAGCTACAATTGGTCAGCTTAGCGGAGTTAGTTAACCCCTACAGTCTAGCATTTATATGTAGTGTGTATAGGAGGCAAGATGTTAAAGTAAAGTCTTTGTATAGACTGAAGCAAACAGGGCTACACAAACACAGGATTCCTCAGTGGTTATGCTAAATATTCCAAAATCACCAGTTAGGCCCCAACTGGAAGACTGGGTACAATCCGACTGTGCTGTGCTCTGGTTCTGGTCAATCAGATCATAGCTGACTTACACCTCCACTCCAGATCTGCCTTTCCTCCAATCCTGTGATCATTTAACAACAAATCTCTATTGGTCACAGTCTTAGGAGATCCGCTTGATCCTGAGAATCCACAGCCTTTTAGGTGGAGAGAGTCCTAGATTTCCAGTACCCCCAACTTGATAGTGTTTCCTGATTCCCAACTGAAAGGTGAGATTGGCGAAGGTTAAAGTCTTAAAGTTTATTTATTAGTGTCACAAGAAGGCTTATGTTAACACTGCAATGAAGTTACTGTGAAAATCCCGCCGTCACCACACTCCGGCGCCTGTTCAGGTCAATGCACCTAACCAGCCCATCTTTCAGACTGTGGGAGAAATCCAGAGCACCCGGAGGAAACCCACACAGACATGGGGAGAATGTGCATACTCCGCACAGGCAGTGACCCAAGCCAGGAATCGAACCCAAGTCACTGGCGCCGTGAGGCAGCAGTGCTAACCACTGTGCCACCGTGCTGCTCAGAAGCAGCAGAGAGTGTTAATATCGGAGTATATCATTGCAGCCTTGCTAAATAAAACAGAGGATGAACATTAAGTGCCAAGAATACAGGAACACAACGTATAAATCAAAGGGATGGAATTTACAGCTTAAGTTATAAAAACTTAATGGGGAAGCAATGGCCGAGTGGTATTATTGCTCGACTATTAATCCAGAAACTCAGCGAATGTTCTGGGGGACCCGGGTTCGAATCCCGCCACGGCAGACGGTGGAATTTGAATTCAATAAAAAATATCTGGAATTAAGAATCTACAGATGACCATGAAACCATTGCCGGAAAAACCCAATCTGGTTCAGTACTGTCCTTTAGGGAAGGAAATCTGCCGTCCTTACCCGGTCTGACCTAGACATGACTCCAGAGCCACAGCAATGTGGTTAACTCTGAACTGGCCTCGGAGGTAACTCGGGATGGGCAATAAATGCTGACCCAGAGAGTGAGGTCCATGTCCCACAAATGAGTAAAAAGAACAAAGGTAATGGAGAAAATGATGGGACTTAAGGCAGTCTCACTTGTGAGATCTGATCGTCTCCAGCCCAGAGTATTGAGCAGAATTGGCTCAAAGGGCTGAATGGCCTGCGCTTGTTCTGACTCCCGTTTTGATATAATGTAGCCTCGTTATTAGAACCAGCATAGAACCCTACAGTGCAGAAACAGGCCCTTCGGCCCATCGAGTCTGCACCGAACACAATCCCACCCAGACCCTATCCCCATATCCCTACACATTTACCTGCTAATCCCTCTAACCTACACATCCCAGGATACTAAGGGGCAATTTTAGCATAGCCAATGAACCTAACCCGCACATCTTTGGACTGTGGGAGGAAACCGGAGCACCCGGAGAAACCCCACGCAGACACGAGGAGAATGTGCAAACTCCACACAGGCAGTGACCCGAGCCGGGAATCGAACCCAGGACCCTGGAGCTGTGAAGCAGCAGTGCTAACCCACTGTGCTACCGTGCCGCCCCATTGACACGCTGCAGCCCATAATGAGCAGTTTGAATGTCACAGGAGATTTCGACCTCCCTCACAGCTCTCAGGACAGACTGCTTCATATTCAGAGAGAAAACCACCCCAACTGTATCCTGTTCTCTCTGCACTTACACAGATTAATTGGAAGTTCAGACTGGCTATAATTTCTTTCTGTTTGGTGTCAGTCAAGGTTCATGTGGGGATCACGCTTGCCTCTGAGCCAATAAGTCAGGGGTTCACACCGAACACCAGAGACTTTAGCTTCACACCCAGGCCGACCAGTTCAGCACTGCAGTAACAGCGTCACACGGACAGTGCTGAAAGTGTGCGACATTGTTGAGAGGATCAACACTGACAGCGTGCCGCACTGTCAGAGGGTCAGTGCTGAGGGAGTGCCGCACTGTCAGAGGGTCAGTGCTGAGGGAGTGCCGCACTGTCAGAGGGTCAGTGCTGAGGGAGTGCCGCACTGTCAGAGAGTCGGTGCTGAGGGAGTGCCGCACTGTCAGAGGGTCAGTGCTGAGGGAGTGCCGCACTGTCAGAGGGTCAGTGCTGAGGGAGTGCCGCACTGTCAGAGGGTCAGTGCTGAGAGAGAGTCAGTGCTGAGGGAGTGCCGCACTGTCAGAGGGTCAGTGCTGAGGGAGTGCCGCACTGTCAGAGGGTCAGTGCTGAGGGAGTGCCGCACTGTCAGAGGGTCAGTGCTGAGAGAGAGTCAGTGCTGAGGGAGTGCCGCACTGTCAGAGGGTCAGTGCTGAGGGAGTGCCGCACTGTCAGAGGGTCAGTGCTGAGGGAGTGCCGCACTGTCAGAGGGTCAGTGCTGAGGGAGTGCCGCACTGTCAGAGGGTCAGTGCTGAGGGAGTGCCGCACTGTCAGAGGGTCAGTGCTGAGGGAGTGCCGCACTGTCAGAGGGTCAGTGCTGAGGGAGTGCCGCACTGTCAGAGGGTCGGTGCTGAGGGAGTGCCGCACTGTCAGAGGGTCAGTGCTGAGGGAGTGCCGCACTGTCAGAGGGTCAGTGCTGAGGGAGTGCCGCACTGTCAGAGAGTCAGTGCTGAGGGAGTGCTGCACTGTCAGAGGGTCAGTACTGAGGGAGTGCCACACTGTCAGAGGGTCAGTGCTGAGGGAGTGCCGCACTGTCAGAGGGTCAGTGCTGAGGGAGTGCCGCACTGTCAGAGGGTCAGTGCTGAGGGAGTGCCGCACTGTCAGAGGGTCAGTGCTGAGGGAGTGCCGCACTGTCAGAGGGTCAGTGCTGAGGGAGTGCCGCACTGTCAGAGGGTCAGGACTGAGGGAGTGCTGCACCGTCAGAGGGTCAGTGCTGAGGGAGTGCCGCACTGTCAGAGGGTCAGTGCTGAGGGAGTGCCACACTGTCGGAGGGTCAGTGCTGAGGGAGTGCCGCACTGTCGGAGGGTCAGTGCTGAGGGAGTGCCGCACTGTCAGAGGGTCAATGCTGAGGGAGCGCCGCACTGTCAGAGGGTCAGTGCTGAGGGAGTGCCGCACTGTCAGAGGGTCAATGCTGAGGGAGTGCCGCACTGTTAGAGAGTCAGTACTGAGGGAGTGCCACACTGTTAGAGGGACAGTACCAAGGGAATATGGATTATCTGGCTACGGGGTTGCATTATTGTCTGTGGGATCTTGCTGTGTGCTGCATTCACTGTTGCATTCCCCACTATACATTAGTGACTACACTTCACAATAAACTTCAGCTGTAAATGCTTCCCGACATCCGAAGGTTGTTATAGACACCCGAGAAAATAAAGTCTTTCTGTTTTCCCTTTACATTTTGACACATTGGGTTCCTGGTAAATGTTACAGAACAATGCTGAAATCGCCGTGAGGGAGATGCTGAGGAAGTTTGCCCGTCGATGCAGCTGGCAGACTGATGGACTCCTGGAGGTCGGGTCTGAGGACCACATGGACGATGGCACTCCAATCAGATTAAAAGTGAAAATCAACGCGGCAGAGGTGAGATATTTCAGTCTCAGCGGCCCACATCATCCCCGCTCAGTGCCTGACCACCCACAGGCTCCTGGTGCTGCAGCCTGGGCCTGGTTTGGTGCAATCACAGACTCGATGATGCAGAAGATTGTTCATCCCATTGTGCCTGTGCTAACTCTTTGTAGGAGTGTTGTAGGTAAAATTATACCTCTGAGACTATGAGTGATTCAGAGTCCAGTGGCGTTATTACAAAAGCTTTTGGGAGAAGCTGGTTCCTAAAGCAGTCTGCCAGAATACAAGTAAGTGTGGATATTTATACATTATGGTTCCCGGTCCCAGTCACGACGCAGTCCCTGGGTCCAATCACAACCACAGTTCTCCTGGCTCCAGTCACGACCGCAGCTTTTTTCAAACAGCCGTTATCGCACTTCAGCATCTGCAGGCTGTTTAGCTATGTTTAGTTAGCACACAAGCCTGCACAAAAGTGATAAGGTTTGCAATGCTCTTTACACAAATTCTAGGTACAAAATTCATTAATCCTTTCCCTTCCTCAAGGAACTATCAATTTACTCCCACTCCTTCCACTTTTTCCTCAGAGCCTTGCAATTCTTTCACCTTCAAGTATTCGTCCAATTCCTCTTTGAAAGCTCCTTTTGAATTCACTTTTGCATTCCAGTTCAGAACAATATGCTGCGTAAAAAACATTCTCCCCCTCTGGTTCCTTTGCCAATGATATGAAATCTGTGTGTGTTTGGTTGCTGACCCTCCTGCCACTGAATAAACTTTCACTGAATCTCTACAGGCCAAATCTGTGCGGGTTAGGTTGATTGGCCATGCTTAAAAAATTGTCCCTTAGTGTCCTGGGATGAGTAGGTTAGAGGGATTAGCGGGTAAATATGTAAGGATATGGGGGTAGGGCCTGGGTGGGATTGTGGTCGGTGCAGACTCGATGGGCTGAATGGCCTCTCTCTGCATTGTAGGGTTCTATGATTCAGTGCAGAAGGAGCACATTCGGCCCATCGAGTCTGCACCCACTCTCTAACAGAGTATTTACCCAGGCTCTATCCCCAAAATCCCAAGTATTTACCCTGCTAATCCCTCCTAACATACACACCTTGGGACACTAAGGAGCAATTTAGCACTTTAAAAGCAAATTATTGCGGATGCTGGAATCTGAAACAAACACAGAAAATGCAGGAAAATCTCAGCAGGTCTGACAGCATCCCTGGAGAGAGAATAGAGCCAAAGTTTTGAGTCTTGATGACTCTTTGTCAGGGCAGGGTCAGCTCTGACGATGGATCATCCACACTTGGCTCTATTCTCTCTCCATAAATAATGTCAGACCAGATGAGATTTCCCAGCATTTTTCTTTTTTTTGTAGCAATTTAGCACAGCCAATCCATCTAACCTGCCAAGCTTTGGGGTGTGGGGAAAAAACTGGAGCACCTGGAGGAATGGCACAGGGAGAACTTTCTCCCTTTGCACGCTGTTAAAACCCCTTTGTTATTTTGTTCATTCTCCCCCTGCTCCTCATTGAATTGAGACAAAATCTCCCTCCCCCCCACCCTCCCCAACAACACCCCACCACCATCCCTCCCCCACCAAACCTCAGTTCTGCTGACACCTGAATTGGGAAATAATTTCACATCATCTCAAAGAGCGAGTTTCTATTATGCAAACTCCTCCTAATCTGTCACTCACACACACACACACACTCTCACACTAACTCATTTTCAGTCACTCACACACACGCACACACACACACTCTCACATTAACTCATTTTCACAGTCACACACACACACACACAGACACACACACACACACACACACACACACACACACCCTCAACTCTCATACACAGCCACTCACACATACACACATACTCTCACTCTCACATTCTCACACATTCACTCGCACTCACACAAAAACACACACACACTCACGTTCACTCAGTCGCATTCACACTTATGTACACACAAACTCACACTCCCACAAACACACATGCACACACTCACCCGCAGTGACACTAGATAGGCTGGGCGAATGGGCCAGGAACTGGCAAATGGAATTTAATATTGGCAAGTGCGAGGTGGTCCACTTTGGTAGGAATAATGGTAGGAAGGATTATTACTTACGTGGAGAAAAACTGCAGCAGGCGACGGTGCAGAGGGACCTCGGGGTCCTTGTGCATGAGTCGCAAAAACCCAGCTTGCAGGTGCAGCAGGTGGTCAGGAAGGCGAATGGGATGCTGGCCTTCATCGCGAGGGGGATTGAATATAAAAGTAGGGAGGTCTTGCTGCAGCTGTATAGGGCATTGGTGAGGCCGTAGCTGGAGTACTGTGTGCAGTTTTGGGTACCATACTTACACAAGGATATTTTGGCCTTGGAGGGAGTGCAGAGGAGGTTTACTAGGCTGATGCCGGAGTTAAGGGGATTGAGCTATGAGGAGAGGCTGAATAAATTAGGCTTGTACTCGTTAGAGTTTAGAAGAATGAGGGGAGATCTCATTGAGACGTATAAGATGATGAATGGGATGGATAGGATAGAGGTGGAGAGACTCTTCCCGCTCAGAAAGGACAGTAGGACTAGGGGGCACAGCCTCAAGATAAAGGGGGGGCGGTTTAGAACGGAGTTGAGGAGGAAGTTCTTCACTCAAAGGGTGGTGAATCTCTGGAATTCTCTGCCCGTTGAAGTGGTGGAGGCTGCCTCGCTAAATATTTTTAAGACGCGGGTTGATGGGTTTTTGATAAGAGAGGGGATTAAGGGTTATGGGGAGAGGGCCGGAAAGTGGACTGACTTAAAACCTGAATCAATAAATCTGGAATATAAAAGCTAATCTCAGTAATGGGGACATGAAACCATTGTTGATTGTTGGAAAAATCCAGCTGATTCATTAATGCCCCTGAGGGAAGGAAATCTGCAGTCCTTGCATGGTCTGGCCCACACATGATATCAGAGCCACAGCGATGTGGTTGACTTTTAACTGCCCCCTGAAATGGCTGAGCAAGACACTCAGTTCAAGGGCAATTAGGGATAGGAAACAGATGCTGCCCCACCCAGCGACACTCACATCCACTGAAAAAAATGATCTCTCACTCTTCCAATCTCACTGACCCTCTCTCTTCCTCCTCTGTTTCTCACAGGGGTCTGCTGTGTTTGATTTTACTGGTTCCGGACCAGAAGTATTTGGCAATTGCAATGCCCCTCGGGCAATCACCCTCTCCGCCCTCATTTACTGCCTCAGGTGTATGGTGGGACAAGACATACCTCTCAACCAGGTAGGTACAGCTGACCAAGAGTGAGGGAGAGGGGAAAGAACAGGGTCTGTACATGGGGAACGGACTGTGAGGGTCTGTACATGGGGAATAGACAGTGAGGGTCTGTACATGGGGAATGGACAGTGAGGGTCTGTACATGGGGAATGGACAGTGAGGGTCTGTACATGGGGAACGGACTGTGAGGGTCTGTACATGGGGAATGGACAGTGAGGGTCTGTACATGGGGAATGGACAGTGAGGGTCTGTACATGGGGAACGGACAGTGAGGGTCTGTAGATGGGGAACGGACAGTGAGGGTTTGTACATGGGGAACGGACAGTGAAGGTCTGAACATGGGGAACGGACAGTGAGGGTCTGAACATGGGGAACGGACAGTGAGGGTCTGTACATGGGGAATAGACAGTGAGTGTCTGTACATGGGGAACGGACAGTGAGGGTCTGTACATGGGGAACGGACAGTGAGGGTCTGTACATGGGGAACGGTCAGTGAGGGTCTGTACATGGGGAACGGACAGTGAGGGTCTGTACATGGGGAACGGACAGTGAGGGTCTGTACATGGGGAACAGACAGTGAGGGTCTGTACATGGGGAATGGACAGTGAGGGTCTGTACATGGGGAACGGACAGTGAGGGTCTGTACATGGGGAACGGACAGTGAGGGTCTGTTAATGGGGAACGGACAGTGAGGGTCTGTACATGGGGAACGGACTGTGAGGGTCTGTACATGGGGAACGGACAGTGAGAGTCTGTACATGGGGAATGGACAGTGAGGGTCTGTATATGGGGAATGGACTGTGAGGGTCTGTTAATGGGGAACGGACAGTGAGGGTCTGTAAATGGGGAATGGACTGTGAGGGTCTGTTAATGGGGAACGGACAGTGAGGGTCTGTACATGGGGAACGGACAGTGAGGGTCTGTACATGGGGAACAGACAGTGAGGGTCTGTACATGGGGAATGGACAGTGAGGGTCTGTACATGGGGAATGGACAGTGAGGGTCTGTAAATGGGGAATGGATTGTGAGGGTCTGTATATGGGGAATGGACTGTGAGGGTCTGTACATGGGGAACGGACAGTGAGGGTCTGTATATGGGGAATGGACTGTGAGGGTCTGTACATGGGGAATGGACTGTGAGGGTCTGTAGATGGGGAACGGACAGTGAGGGTCTGTATATGGGGAATGGACTGTGAGGGTCTGTACATGGGGAATGGACAGTGAGGGTCTGTACATGGGGAACGGACAGTGAGGGTCTGTACATGGGGAACGGACAGTGAGGGTCTGTACATGGGGAACGGACAGTGAGGGTCTGTATATGGGGAATGGACTGTGAGGGTCTGTACATGGGGAATGGACAGTGAGGGTCTGTACATGGGGAACGGACAGTGAGGGTCTGTACATGGGGAACGGACAGTGAGGGTCTGTACATGGGGAACGGACAGTGAGGGTCTGTACATGGGGAACGGACAGTGAGGGTCTGTACATGGGGAATGGACTGTGAGGGTCTGTACATGGGGAACGGACAGTGAGGGTCTGAACATGGGGAACGGACAGTGAGGGTCTGTTAAACCAAAGTGGACAGTGAGGGTCTGTTAATGGGGACTGGACAGTGAGGGTCTGTTAATGGGGATGCATAGGGCAAGCGTAGGAAGAAGTGTGGGTTATTGGGATAGGTTGTGTTATGGGATGTGGGTTATTGGGACAGGATGTGTTATGGGGTGTGAGTTATTGGGACAGGATGTGTTATGGGGTGTGGGTTATTGGGACAGGATGTGTTACGGGGTGTGGGTTATTGGGACAGGATGTGTTACGGGGTGTGGGTTATTGGGACAGGATGTGTTATGGGGTGTGGGTTATTGGGACAGGATGTGTTATGGGGTGTGAGTTATTGGGACAGGATGTGTTATGGGGTGTGGGTTATTGGGACAGGATGTGTTATGGGGTGTGTGTTATTGGGACAGGATGTGTTATGGGGTGTGGGTTATTGGGATAGGATGTGTTATGGGGTGTGGGTTATTGGGACAGGATGTGTTATGGGGTGTGAGTTATTGGGACAGGATGTGTTATGGGGTGTGGGTTATTGGGACAGGATGTGTTATGGGGTGTGGGTTATTGGGACAGGATGTGTTATGGGGTGTGGGTTATTGGGACAGGATGTGTTATGGGGTGTGTGTTATTGGGACAGGATGTGTTATGGGGTGTGGGTTATTGGGACAGGATGTGTTATGGGGTGTGGGTTATTGGGACAGGATGTGTTATGGGGTGTGGGTTATTGGGACAGGATGTGTTATGGGGTGTGTGTTATTGGGACAGGATGTGTTATGGGGTGTGGGTTATTGGGACAGGATGTGTTATGGGGTGTGGGTTATTGGGACAGGATGTGTTATGGGGTGTGAGTTATTGGGACAGGATGTGTTATGGGGTGTGGGTTATTGGGACAGGATGTGTTATGGGGTGTGTGTTATTGGGACAGGATGTGTTATGGGGTGTGGGTTATTGGGACAGGATGTGTTATGGGGTGTGAGTTATTGGGACAGGATGTGTTATGGGGTGTGGGTTATTGGGACAGGATGTGTTATGGGGTGTGTGTTATTGGGACAGGATGTGTTATGGGGTGTGGGTTATTGGGACAGGATGTGTTATGGGGTGTGTGTTATTGGGACAGGATGTGTTATGGGGTGTGGGTTATTGGGACAGGATGTGTTATGGGGTGTGTGTTATTGGGACAGGATGTGTTATGGGGTGTGGGTTATTGGGACAGGATGTGTTATGGGGTGTGGGTTATTGGGACAGGATGTGTTATGGGGTGTGGGTTATTGGGACAGGATGTGTTACGGGGTGTGGGTTATTGGGACAGGATGTGTTATGGGGTGTGGGTTATTGGGACAGGATGTGTTATTGGGTGTGTGTTATTGGGACAGGATGTGTTATGGGGTGTGGGTTATTGGGACAGGATGTGTTATGGGGTGTGGGTTATTGGGACAGGATGTGTTATTGGGTGTGTGTTATTGGGACAGGATGTGTCATGGGGTGTGGGTTATTGGGACAGGATGTGTTATGGGGTGTGGGTTATTGGGACAGGATGTGTTACGGGGTGTGGGTTATTGGGACAGGATGTGTTATGGGGTGTGGGTTATTGGGACAGGATGTGTTACGGGGTGTGGGTTATTGGGACAGGATGTGTTATGGGGTGTGTGTTATTGGGACAGGATGTGTTATGGGGTGTGGGTTATTGGGATAGGATGTGTTATGGGGTGTGGGTTATTGGGACAGGATGTGTTACGGGGTGCGGGTTATTGGGACAGGATGTGTTATGGGGTGCGGGTTATTGGGACAGGATGTGTTATGGGGTGTGGGTTATTGGGACAGGATGTGTTACGGAGTGTGGGTTATTGGGACAGGATGTGTTATGGGGTGTGAGTTATTGGGACAGGATGTGTTATGGGATGTGGGTTATTGGGACAGGATGTGTTATGGGATGTGGGTTATTGGGACAGAATGTGTTATGGAGTGTGGGTTATTGGGACAGGATGTGTTACGGGGTGTGGATTATTGGGACAGGATGTGTTACGGGGTGTGGGTTATTGGGACAGGATGTGTTATGGGATGTGGGTTATTGGGACAGGATGTGTTATGGGATGTGGGTTATTGGGACAGGATGTGTTATGGAGTGTGGGTTATTGGGACAGGATGTGTTACGGGGTGTGGGTTATTGGGACAGGATGTGTGATGGGGTGTGGGTTATTGGGACAGGATGTGTTATGGGGTGTGGGTTATTGGGACAGGATGTGTTATGGGGTGTGGGTTATTGGGACAGGATGTGTTATGGGATGTGGGTTATTGGGACAGGATGTGTTATGGGATGTGGGTTATTGGGACAGGATGTGTTATGGAGTGTGGGTTATTGGGACAGGATGTGTTACGGGGTGTGGGTTATTGGGACAGGATGTGTGATGGGGTGTGGGTTATTGGGACAGGATGTGTTATGGGGTGTGGGTTATTGGGACAGGATGTGTTATGGGGTGTGGGCTATTGGGACAGGATGTGTTATGGGGTGTGGGTTATTGGGACAGGATGTGTTATGGGGTGTGGGTTATTGGGACAGGATGTGTTATGGGGTGTGGGCTATTGGGACAGGATGTGTTATGGGGTGTGGATTATTGGGACAGGATGTGTTACGGGGTGTGGGTTATTGGGACAGGATGTGTTATGGGGTGTGTGTTATTGGGACAGGATGTGTTACGGGGTGTGGGTTATTGGGACAGGATGTGTTATGGGGTGTGTGTTATTGGGACAGGATGTGTTATGGAGTGTGGGTTATTGGGACAGGATGTGTTATGGGGTGTGTGTTATTGGGACAGGATGTGTTACGGGGTGTGGGTTATTGGGACAGGATGTGTTATGGGGTGTGTGTTATTGGGACAGGATGTGTTACGGGGTGTGGGTTATTGGGACAGGATGTGTTATGGGGTGTGTGTTATTGGGACAGGATGTGTTACGGGGTGTGGGTTATTGGGACAGGATGTGTTATGGGGTGTGTGTTATTGGGACAGGATGTGTTACGGGGTGTGGGTTGTTGGGACAGGATGTGTTATGGGGTGTGTGTTATTGGGACAGGATGTGTTATGGAGTGTGGGTTATTGGGATAGGATGTGTTACGGGGTGTGGGTTATTGGGATAGGATGTGTTATGGGATGTGGGTTATTGGGACAGGATGTGTTATGGGGTGTGGGTTATTGGGACAGGATGTGTTATGGGGTGTGGGTTATTGGGACAGGATGTGTTATGGGGTGTGAGTTATTGGGACAGGATGTGTTATGGGGTGTGGGTTATTGGGACAGGATGTGTTACGGGGTGTGGGTTATTGGGACAGGATGTGTTATGGGGTGTGGGTTATTGGACAGGATGTGTTATGGGGTGTGGGTTATTGGGACAGGATGTGTTACGGGGTGTGGGGTTATTGGGACAGGATGTGTTACGGGGTGTGGGTTATTGGGACAGGATGTGTTACGGGGTGTGGGTTATTGGGACAGGATGTGTTATGGGGTGTGGGTTATTGGGACAGGATGTGTTATTGGCTGTGGGTTATTGGGACAGGATGTGTTATGGGGTGTGGGTTATTGGGACAGGATGTGTTATGGGGGTGTGGGTTATTGGGACAGGATGTGTTACGGGGTGTGGGTTATTGGGACAGGATGTGTTACGGGGTGTGGGTTATTGGGACAGGATGTGTTACGGGGTGTGGGTTATTGGGACAGGATGTGTTATGGGGTGTGGGTTATTGGGACAGGATGTGTTACGGGGTGTGGGTTATTGGGACAGGATGTGTTACGCGGGTGTGGGTTATTGGGACAGGATGTGTTATGGGGTGTGGGTTATTGGGACAGGATGTGTTACGGGGTGTGGGTTATTGGGACAGGATGTGTTATGGGGTGTGGGTTATTGGGACAGGATGTGTTACGGGGTGTGGGTTATTGGGACAGGATGTGTTATGGGGTGTGTGTTATTGGGACAGGATGTGTTACGGGGTGTGGGTTATTGGGACAGGATGTGTTACGGGGTGTGGGTTATTGGGACAGGATGTGTTATGGGGTGTGGGTTATTGGGACAGGATGTGTTATGGGGTGTGTGTTATTGGGACAGGATGTGTTACGGGGTGTGGGTTATTGGGACAGGATGTGTTACGGGGTGTGGGTTATTGGGACAGGATGTGTTACGGGGTGTGGGTTATTGGGACAGGATGTGTTATGGGGTGTGGGTTATTGGGACAGGATGTGTTATGGGGTGTGTGTTATTGGGACAGGATGTGTTATGGGGTGTGGGTTATTGGGACAGGATGTGTTATGGGGTGTGTGTTATTGGGACAGGATGTGTTATGGGGTGTGGGTTATTGGGACAGGATGTGTTATGGGAGTGTGGGTTATTGGGACAGGATGTGTTATGGGGTGTGGGTTATTGGGACAGGATGTGTTATGGGGTGTGTGTTATTGGGACAGGATGTGTTATGGGGTGTGGGTTATTGGGACAGGATGTGTTATGGGGTGTGGGTTATTGGGACAGGATGTGTTATGGGGTGTTGGGTTATTGGGACAGGATGTGTTATGGGGTGTGGGTTATTGGGACAGGATGTGTGATGGGGTGTGGGTTATTGGGACAGGATGTGTGATGGGGTGTGGGTTATTGGCACAGGATGTGTGATGGGGTGTGGGTTATTGGGACAGGATGTGTTATGGGTGAGGGTTATTGGACAGGATGTGTTACGGGTGTGGGTTATTGGGACAGGATGTGTTACGCGGTGTGGGTTATTGGGACAGGATGTGTTATGGGGTGTGGGTTATTGGGACAGGATGTGTTACGGGGTGTGGGTTATTGGGACAGGATGTGTTATGGGGTGTGGGTTATTGGGACAGGATGTGTTACGGGGTGTGGGTTATTGGGACAGGATGTGTTACGCGGTGTGGGTTATTGGGACAGGATGTGTTATGGGGTGTGGGTTATTGGGACAGGATGTGTTACGGGGTGTGGGTTATTGGGACAGGATGTGTTATGGGGTGTGGGTTATTGGGACAGGATGTGTTACGGGGTGTGGGTTATTGGGACAGGATGTGTTATGGGGTGTGTGTTATTGGGACAGGATGTGTTACGGGGTGTGGGTTATTGGGACAGGATGTGTTATGGGGTGTGGGGTTATTGGGACAGGATGTGTTATGGGGTGTGGGTTATTGGGACAGGATGTGTTGTCGGACTTGGGTGCGTTGGTCTGAGTTTAAACTTGTAGTCAATGCAGGACCTTTGACCTGTGCTGTGATTGGCAGGGCTGCCTGGCTCCAGTGGAGATTATCATTCCGAGGGGATCGATTCTGGACCCCTCGCCAGAGGCTGCAGTCGTGGGCGGTAATGTGCTGACATCACAGCGAGTTGTCGATGTTATATTCAAGGCGTT
This sequence comes from Prionace glauca, assembly GCA_037974335.1. Classification (NCBI taxonomy): domain Eukaryota; kingdom Metazoa; phylum Chordata; class Chondrichthyes; order Carcharhiniformes; family Carcharhinidae; genus Prionace; species Prionace glauca. The sequence continues at coordinate 4,659,860 of CM075722.1, forward strand.
TGGGGTCTGCGCCGCCTCGCAGGTGAGCATCGCTGTGTTGACATGGGCAGAGTTACCCCGCAGACTGACACTCCTCAACCACCAAGGTATCCGGCAATGGGATCACCAAGTCTGCTCTGTAACAGGTGGCACATCTCAACAGATCCCTGCCTGCTGTGGGGTGGGCAAAAGGTTATCTTAAAAGAATGAGGAGGGGGGGAGACACCTGAAGGGGCAACATTGGGGTGGGCGCCATGCTGGAGCCCAAGCCACTATTAGAACATAGAACATAGAACATTACAGCACAAACAGGCCCTTCGGCCCTCGAGTTGCGCCGATCACATCAACCCCACCAATCTACAGACCTATCTGTAACCCCCAATCCCATTAAACCCCATATACTCATCCAGAAGTCTTTTAAAAGACCCCAGCGAGTTCGCCTCCACCACCGACGACGGCAGCCGATTCCATTCACTCACCACCCTCTGAGTGAAAAACTTACCCCTAACATCACCTCTGTACTTCCCTCCCCGCACCTTAAATCTGTGTCCTCTCGTAGCGACCATTTCAACCCGGGGAAATAGCCTCTGAGAGTCCACCCTATCTATTCCTCTCAACATTTTATAAACTTCTATCAGGTCGCCTCTCAACCTTCGCCTCTCCAGGGAAAAGAGTCCCAGCTCCCTCAACCTAACTTCATAAGGCATGCCTCCCAGTCCAGGCAACATCCTTGTAAATCTCCTCTGCACCCTTTCAATAGCTTCTACGTCTTTCCTATAGTGAGGCGACCAGAACTGCGCACAGTACTCCAAATGAGGCCTGACGAGGGTCCTGTAAAGTTGCAGGCATTACCTCCCGACTCCTAAACTCAATCCCTCGATTAACGAAGGCCAGTACACCATACGCCTTCTTGACCACCTCCTCCACCTGCGAGGCCGATTTAAGAGTCCTGTGAACCCGGACCCGAGATCCTTCTGCTCTTCAACGCTACTAAGACCCCTGCCCTTAATAGTGTACTCGTTCATCCCGTTGGTTCTGCCGAAATGGACGACTACACATTTATCTGCGTTGAAGTCCATCTGCCACTTCTCCGCCCATTCCTGCATCCTATCTATGTCCTGCTGCAACTTTTGCCATCCTTCCAGACCATCCACAACACCGCCGACCTTCGTGTCATCAGCGAACTTGCTAACCCATCCCTCCACTTCCTCATCCAGGTCATTTATGAAAATGACAAACAGCAAGGGTCCCAGAACAGATCCCTGGGGCACCCCACTGGTGACTGACCTCCATTCCGAAAAAGACCCATCCACAACCACTCTCTGCCTTCTGCCTTCATTAAACATGGCTGTGTTGTGCAAGGACGGGCCCTGGTCTGTCTTTCACTCTGTGTTGTTTTGGCATGTCTCTGTGCAGAGAATTAGAACATAGAACATAGAACATTACAGCGCAGAACAGGCCCTTCGGCCCACGATGTTGCGGCCGACCAGTTACAAAACAATGACCCACTAGCCTAAACCAATCCCTTTTCATCCATAAACCTATCCACAGATCTCTTAAACGCCCCCAAACTAGGTGCATTTACAACTGCAGCAGGCAGGGCATTCCAGTCCCTCACCACCTTCTGGGTAAAGAACCTACCCCTGACATCAGTCCTATAACTACCACCCCTTAATTTAAAATCGTGCCCCCCTCGTGCTAGCTTTCTCCATCCTAGGAAAAAGGCTATCACTATCTACCCTGTCTAAACCTCTAATCATCTTATATGTTTCAATGAGATCCCCTCTTAGCCGCCTTCTTTCAGCAAAAACAACCCCAAATCTCTCAGTCTCTCCTCATAGGATCTCCCCTCCATACCAGGCAACATCCTGGTAAACCTCCTCTGCACCCTCTCCAGAGCCTCTACATCCTTCCTGTAATGTGGGGACCAGAACTGCACACAAAACTCCAAGTGTGGCCGCACCAGAGATGTGTACAGTTGCATCATGACGCTGCGACTCCTAAATTCAATCCCCCTACCAATATACGCCAAGACACCGTATGCCTTCTTAACAACCTTATCTACTTGATTCCCAACTTTCAGGGATCTATGTACACATACACCTAGATCCCTCTGCTCCTCCACACTATTCAAAGTCCTCCCGTTAGCCCTATACTCAACACATCTGTTATTCCTACCGAAATGAATTACCTCACACTTCTCCACATTAAACTCCATCCGCCACCTCTCAGCCCAGCTCTGCAACCTTTCTAAGTCATCCTGCAAACTATGACACCCTTCCTCACAATCTACCACACCTCCGACTTTGGTGTCATCAGCAAACTTACTAATCCACCCAACTATACCCTCATCCAGATCATTAATAAAAATTACAAACAGCAGTGGCCCCAAAACAGATCCCTGAGGCACACCACTCGTAACCGAACTCCATGACGAATATTTACCATCAACCACCACTCTCTGTCTCCTATCCGCTAGCCAATTCCTGATCCAATTACCTAGATCACCCCTAATCCCATACATCTGCATTTTCTGCAGAAGCCTACCATGGTGAACCTTATCAAACGCCTTGCTAAAATCCATATACACCACATCAACTGCCTTACCCCTATCCACCTCTTTGGTCATTTTCTCAAAGAACTCGATAAGGTTAGTAAGGCACGACCTACCCGCTACAAAACCAATTGGAGTAAGAAGTCTCACAACATCAGGTTAAAGTTCAACCAGTTTATCTGGTAGTAATCTCACAGGCTTTCGGACATGCTGTTCCTTCGTCAGGTGTGTGGTACCTTCCACAGACCTGACGAGGGGACACCGTTTCCGAAAGCCTGTGAGATTACTATCAAATAAACTGGTTGGACTCTAACCCTGGTGTTGTGAGACTTCTTACTGTGTTCACCCCAGTCCAACCCCGGCATCTCCACATCAGAGAATTGGAAACAGGAAGAGGCCAGTCTGTCCCTCGAACTCATTCAGTGATTCAGTCCAATCGTGGTTGATCAGTATCTCACACCAGTTTACCCGTGTCTGCTCCTCTGCTGCTCCAGTGCAGTGAAACTCTCCCCAATCACAGCCCGGAAGGCTTTTCGAAATGTATTTGTGTGATGTGCGTGTCACTGGAGAACAGCATTTGTTGCCCATCCCGATTACGCTTGAAGGCAGTTAAGAATTAACCACCTTGCTGTGGGTCTGGAGTCACACGTAGACTAGACCAGGTAGGGACGGCAGATTTCCTTCCCTCGACACATAAACATAAGAACAAATGAAATAGGAGCAGGAGTGCGCCATTCACTCCCTCAAACTTGCTCTGCCATTCAATAGCACCATGACCATTCTTTTTGAGTTTCCTTTCCCCCTGGTAACCTTTGATCCTCTTACCTAACAGGAATCTATCTATCTCTGCCTTAAAAATATTCAGTGACTCCCTCCTCCACTGCCTTCTCAGGCTGAGAGTTCCAAAGTCACACAACCCTCTGAGAAAGAATAATTCTCCTCATCTCTGTCCTAAAAGGATGACCCCCAATTTTAAAATACTATCCCCTAGTTCTGGACTTACCCACAAGAGGGAACATCCTTTCCACATCCACCTTCTCAAGACTATTCAGAATCTTATACTGATCCCCTGACAGTGCGGCACTCCCTCAGCACTGACCCTCTGACAGTGCGGCACTCCCTCAGCACTGACCCTCTGACAGTGCGGCACTCCCTCAGTACTGACCCTCTGACAGTGCGACACTCCCTCAGTACTGACCCTCTGACAGTGCGGCAC